>JAFEMH010002708.1:0-318511 GCA_022495995.1 Adenophora triphylla var. japonica
GATTTCCGGGTTAGGAACACGTAGTGTGCGGTGTGTACGGTCACGTGCGCGTAGTGTGCAAGCAGTCTTTCTTCTTTTTCTGAGTAAAATAGATTTTTTTTTTCATGTGTCTTAAAAAGAATGATGCATGATGATTTTTTTTTTTGAAAATTTTCTTTTTTTTTGAAATTCTTTTTTTTTTTGAAAGTAAATGTACACATAAGCACATAAACACAAAAATTCCAACAGTTAGGGACATGATTCCGACAGTCAAAATTTTGACTTTCCGAGGCGGCCAAAACAACACGAAAATGTGCAAAAATCAACACACACAACAAATGATTTTTAATGCCGGGACGGAAGCTTGACCCTCAAAAGCTTTTTTTTTTTTTTTTTTTTTTTGAAAACAATGATACCTTTTAGGTCACATTGGGATTGTTAAACCACAATTTATCCCCGACTCGTGTTAGGAGGCGATAACGGGAAGTTTAATGGTTTCCACCAATATACCAAATATCATTTTTTTTTAGAAAAGCTTATTTGTCCCCAGCGGAGTCGCCACTGTGATGATGTGCCACCAAATTTTTCCGAAAGGACTTAACTTTGAAATTTTTCGTTTCTTTGAAAAACCAATCGAAAAGACCGGGGGTCGCCACGCCATTTTTTATTTTAAGGGCCAAAACTTTGAAAAATGCCCGAGATTAGAGATTTGGGTTCGGAGGTCACGTTACACGCCGGGAAGGACGTTAGTGTGCACCCGGAATGCCTCGTAAAACGAGTCTTCCAAGCTAAAAACCATTTGTTTGTGTGTGTGTGTGTGTGTGTTACTTTGGCCAAAATAAGTTGAAACTGAGGAAAGTAAAAATTGGGAATTCTTTATTAGACTTTGGACAGATCCCATGATTTTTGGTGTGATATTTGGGTTGAGTTTTGGTACTTCAAAAGATTTTGGAAGTTGGAAACCATTTCTGCCAGGAAATGAAGAAGGCAGTGGACACTTGATTTTTGAAATGGACTTTAAGGCTTGAAAACTCCAGAGTCTGGGAAAAGTCCGAGAATAAGAAAAATGTTCAAAACACCTTAAATAAGGTTTCTGTGAAATAATCCTTTTCATTTTGGAGATGATTTTGAGGGACCAAAACCTTCTGGAAATCTCAGATATGAAATCTGGATTTCCAGAGACTGATGAAACTGACCTTTAAAAGGAAAATTTTAAAAAGGGAGTTTTACTCACGCAAAAAATAAAGTAAAAATATGTATGGAAATCTATAGATGTTGGATACAAAAAGTATTTTGTAGTCAACACCAAATTCCAAGTTTATCTGTGTCCAAAAATTTAGACAATGGACTGAGGTCTTAGAAAATTGCTACTGGACAGCAACTTCTCAAGAAGGAAAATGTGATTTTAAAGGGGGTTTTACATCCATGCTTGTCCCCATTTCCCTAGGTTTTGATTAGTAGTCACTAGAAATTTTAGTGGTGATCTACTATATCAAACCATCCTTGGGGTACATTAGGACTTAAGCATTTCATTTGCTTGGGAAGGGGAATTTTGTAGAGATGAAATTAAAGAGAAAAATCAACTAGAGATTTAAAATGTGGACCATTTGAGATGGTCATTCATGAAGATGAACTTCAAGATGACCATCTTAGGTCAAGATTTAAGTTAAACTAGACATAAAGTAAATCAAAGTAAGAAGAACAAGATGAACAAGAAGTTAAAAGGGAGTTTTAGGGTTTAGAGAAGGAGGGCTTTACCAATGGTGACACCCTATCTTCCTAGGCTTGGAATTTGACTTGAGGAGTATCAAGATTTGGTGTTTGACTTGAGGAGTATCAAGATTTGGTGTTTGGATTTGTGTTTGGGTGGATTCAAGGCTTGAATGTGTTTAGGGTTTGATGATAGAGTTGGTCGAAAACAAGTAGATAACACTTAAAGTCCTCTATGTTTTCTCTCTAATCCTCCTCCTAAGGGGTGATTTGAGCTTGGATTGGTGTATGTATGAGAGTATGTATGAGAGTGTTTTGAAAGTATTTTGAGTGAGTGGGGTTTGGGAAAGATTGAAGAGAAAATGGTGGCAATTCTAGTGAATTTCCACTGTTTTCTCCCTATTTTTCGCCAGAATACAGCTTCTATGAGCCAATTGTGTTATGTAAACTGAGAGAGGAGGGTTCAATTTATAGGCCTTTGGAAATAGCATTCATGTCCGCGCGGAGGGTATTGTAAACGTGCACTGTTCATTAAATGCAGCTCCAGGCTTTGGACAGGAAGAATAAAATTCAAAAATCCAGCAGTTTATGTTTTTCAACTTGCCCAATTCGGTTTTTTCCAATTTCTTTTGCTTTTTGAGATTCTTTCCTTGGTTTATCTTTAAATGGCAAACCCTAATCTACCCTTGGTTGGTTAGAAATGTTAGAAATGTTAGGAATGTTAAAACTTCCGTTAATTTTCTAACAAAAATGCTAACAACTCAAATTGGAGTACTTACACCTGCTCAGGCGTCTGAGTATAATTGCTAGAAGAAGGGAAGGAGCTCTGAGGCGGTTGCGTGAAACCAAAGGCGATTCATCAATTCGGTAAAAGAATTACCCTGGTCTGTCTGGGTGAACTCTGTCTGATCAACTCAAACCGATGCATATCACCGTATTGATCTGCATCTCGGCTCAAATCCTGCAGCTGGTATCCGCCACGCCTACGAACCCGATTCTCCCTCCGTGGCTCCTCTTCAACAGTATGATCAACCGTTGGAGGGGGAGCTTGGGCTTGCAGTCGTTGCTGCTCCCTAATATGTGTCAGTGTGTTACTGACACATTGTTGAGTGTAATTCGCTTGAATTCTTCCAAGGATGTGGCATTCTGGCTATATATGTACATCCCTTGGAGACTTTGAATCTGTTCAAAACAATGAACTAAAATTAATTAATACGGAAAAAATGGTATTTTTTTTTTTGTAAAATCATTGTATGTAATATATAACTTACCACACCCTCATAACCAGTTGAACGTGGCCTGAACCCTAGTCCCTCCACATTAGACGAATTGTGGATGAGCGATCGAGTAATACGCCTATACCATGTCAAATAGGGGTGATGGTAACTCATATCCACTTCACCAAACTCTCCATCAACGACATTAAACTCCCGTTCATTCCACTTTGCTATGTGCTGACCATGTTCTTGCATCCAGTTAACGCCTGACCGACCTTGCCGACTAATCCGATGCAAGTCCAAACTGGTGTCGCAGTCATCAGGCACACCTTGAACCATCCCAAATTGTCGCATTACGTGATCTGGAAAGTGCCATTCAACCCTCTCAAAGCAGATGAGGGGCACCTTCATCTGCTTTGAGAGTACAGAAATGACAGTATTCTTAGATGAAAAACGCCACCACAAGCTGTTTACTGACAAAAATACATCCTTTGCTAGAGCAACTTGGACAACAACTTATCCAAAAAGAAAAAAGAAATAAAAGAAAGATAATAAAAAAAATACATGACTGGACATCACTTTCTCCTGTGGACTATGTGAATGAAACTAATGTTGATCTCATTCCTTTTATCTTGCCCGACTATTCTCTTCAAATCTCATAGAAGAGTTGTACTGCATGATTTCTAGTATTATATTTATTGATGCAAAATTAGTCCCCACAGCATATGCATAATGGTACACTTAAATGCATTTTCAGGTTAAACGGAAGAACATTCAGCTTGGACCATTTGATTGTACAAAGAAGCTTGGGAACACTCTGCCAGGCGAGCCAAGTAACTAATAGCAGTGGGGTAATTAACTCATTCTTTTGAATTAACAATTAAGACTTATTTTTTCTCCTTATAATTTCTTTTTTGGGCATAACATCAGGGACTGATCTTAATGAATGATAATGTAAGTAACTAATCGTTGCAGATTCTGTAGTTAACATTTATGTCCTTACTTGCAGATTTTGTAGTTAAAGTTTTCTTGGTCATTTATGCCTTGCTGCAACCATTGGTGTAGGAGAAATTTATTATAAGAACAATGAACTTACTGGTTGTATGCCTGTAGGGCAATCATCGAAGAGACAGTTTGTTTTCCAACGACATGCATTAGTGAGGTTATACTTGAAATCGAGAGGAGGTTCTTAAAGCAAGCTGTCATTACGTATTCTAAACAAGAACCTGTCTTACTTTAGTTGCCAATGGATCTGATTTGACTGGTTAGTGTTTTAAGAATCATTTTTTTTCCCGCGTCAAAGTGCAGGACTTGATTTGACAAAGAATGGGGTTCAAAATTAAAGCACTTGCCTTCCGTTGTACTCCAAGAAATTTCAATGTGATGTACACTTGAGCAGGTTATGGTCTAATTTTAATAAAAAGTGGATGGAGTTGGAAAACCTAGGGGAGCGTAGGGTTTTGGGATGATTAGTGTTAGTTTTCTTCCTAATAACTACATACTCAAGCTTCCAAGGTCAATGGATCCAATTTTTAACGAATACTTGCCTCATTTATGGTTTCGGTAATGATTCAAAGAAAGTTGATTCGTAGTATTTTCTTAGTGTTTGATGGATGGTAATATTACTGAAGTGTGGTTTAACATGGCTCTCAATATCCATCTTGGTTGTAGTCTGATGACTCTGATAAGACAATATTGAAATATCAAAATTCTTTTTTGTTTGTTTGTGTATTGTAGGCCGTTAAAAGAATATTTTTGTTGGTGTATGCAAGTGTACATGCTTGCGAATTGTATATATTTGTGGTTGTGTGGTTGTTGTGATATAGTGTATACTTTTGCACAAAATTAAGTTGGTTTGCTTTTTCAGAAAATGGCTGAGGAGCATTTCAATGAGAATGAAACAGAGGTAATGCCTGAGAACTCACACCCTCTAGAAATATAATTTCAAGGGTCTGATAATGATTTAGATGGCAGCGGTGGCGTCAATGATGGCGTAGCCACGTACACCACCGCGCTTGGTTGTAATAAGATATAGATGACATTTATCATTCAATTCCCAAACTTTCTTAATATGTGGTTTGATTTTAAAAAATTGAATGAATGAGACCCTCATAAAATTACTTGATTATTTTAATAGATGTTTCCAGTTGGTTGTTGAAGAGGTCCCAACTTTAATTCTGTACTATAGTTTTAAGACTCTCTCTCTCTCTCTGAAAAAGCTTTGCGTCAGTTTTTCTTAATTGATTAGCTTTATTATTCCCGTCGAATTTCGACGGGCTATGAACCAGTTTGAATAAAAAAGGCAAAAATCATATTTTAATTACTGAAATTTACTATTTTTTTCAAAATGTTCTTTGAACTATTTTTTTTCAAAATTTTCTCACTAAACTTTTACATTTTTCAAAATGTGCTCACTATGTCGACAAATTCGCTGAAAAATCCAACGAAATTAAACCACATGGCCTCACATGACTAATTTCGTTAAATACAATTTAGGGTAAATAATTTTTTTGTTGAATTAATTTATAATATTTCCTATAAACTATGTGCTTATAACATTTTATTTTAATTAATTTTGTATTTTTTATTATACTCCCTCCGTCCCTAAATGTTTGTCCCGTTTGACTTTTCAAACATTTTAATTTAGTGATTTTGAAGCTTTAATTTTGGTTGTTTTTACGAACGCTTTGAAAATTATTGATAATATACACCCCCGTTATGTAATACTCCGTCTCTAAATGTTACAAGTTTTGAAAATTTAGTGATTTTGAAGCTTTAATTTTGGAAATGAGACTAACTTTTTGGGACTAAGGAAAAGGAGAAATGGGACAAACATTTGGGAACGGAGGGAGTATATGTCAACAACGTTAACATATGGTTGAAAAAACTTAATAAACATGACTAAATTTCTTTACGTTTTTAGCATATTTGTTAACAGTGTGACCATATTTTAAAAGTTATGAAAGTTTAATGAGAATATTTAAAAAAATATTAATTTGATTAAAATATTTTGAAAATAGCTCAAAATTCAAAATTCAATCACATTTCAAAATTCAATCACAACGCCAAAATTCGCTCTAAACCGGAAAAAAAAAGAGTTGCAGAACTTCAACGAACGCTATAATGGTAAGTATTGTGTTAATTTTGCTTTTTTTATTCGATATTCTTTCCAATTTGGGTGATAATTAGTTCATTTATTCATAAAATTGGGTGCATGCAGATGCAGGAAGATCGGTTCAATTGTGGAGAATCATCATGTATTGGAATTAGATGGTGGGGTGGAAAGCACTGGAGTTATAAATCAAATCATCATCGTTTATGGAGATGCTATCAACTCCATCAGATTCAAAATCCAAAAATCTGATGGCTCCGTTGAGTATTCTCCGGTGGAAATGGTGGAAATAATACCGCTAAGGTGTGTGACCTAGCTGATTAATCGGTATACTGAATAAGATTAATGTTGATTGGTAATTATCTCATAGTTTTTTATGCTGTACTCTGAGAACTTGATTTTTGTTAAACATAATCTTAGGATATTTCGTCTTCCACTAACTGTTTGATTGACAAGAACATGCAATTTTTACCATATTTAATACTCGGTCCGTCCCATAATAAGTTGTATCTCTTTCTCAATTGAATTTTGACTATAATTTTATGATAATTCAATTATCTACATGCAATTTTAGAAATTGTTATTCATATTATTACTAATGGTTTTTCAATATGAATTTGGAATTGCTTTTTTTAGAGTTGTATAGAGAGAATTATATTTTCATCAAGTTATAGTTAAATTTCAATCATGCTGACCATGAAAGTCAAGTCAAATTGAGACTATCTTTCGTCGACAGAATAAAGAATGGAGGAAGTACTATTTAGAAATCGCTACAATAATTGAGAATTGTTATTTACCCCCGCAACATTACTGAATACCCCCGCAATACTAAGTCTACCCAATATTCAACACTAGTCACACCACCCTTCTCCCTATTTTACCCCTTTCTTCTTCAGCCCCCACCGCCATTCTTCCCCATCCCAACCCATAGCTGGCGCCACCCTCCTACCCCATCCCCATTCTCTTTGCCGTCGCCTCCCAATCCATCTCTAATAGTTTCATCAACATAGCAGGATTCACAGCAGCAATATCCTTAAGGATAGACTGGTGGGGAGGTTTCAAGTTTTCCAACGATTCGGAAGATCAACTATTCAATAGATCTAGCTTTGGCACGTCAGACAATTTCGACTGTGCCCAAGACAGGCCCTATAATGGGGCAGTCGCATTTAAATGGCTGTAATCCACCCCCTGTGAGTTCTACTTTTACTCCTTCAATGAGGGATCCAACTAAAATGAAAGATCCTAGACTTCGACATGTCAAATCAAACTCCAATCAACGTCCTTGCCCATGTTTAGTAATCAACCTATAGTGGATCCCCTTGCAGAAATACTAGGGGTCAAGGAAGCAGAAGAGTTTTGATGAGCCTGTTTCGATCGAATGGGGATGGGGTAGGAGAGTGGCGCCGGCGATGGGTTGGGATGGGGAAGAATGGCGGTGGGGCTGAAGAAGAAAGGGGTAAAATAGGGAGAGGAGTGGTGTGACTAGTGTTAAATATTGGGTAGACTTAGCATTGCGGGGGTATTAAGTAATGTTGCAGGGGTAAATAACAATTTTAGTAAATTACAAAGAGAAAGTACTTACTACTTACACATGCAAATGTATACTTGTATGTGTCTAGCTAAAATAAGTTGCATCTTTGTTTTTTATTGAACGATATAAACCGAGTTACAATCATTGGCTATAAGTCGGGCAAGGCCCAATGGACTAGGCCCTAAACATAATCCATACAAGTCTCAAATACGACATACGGAATAGGCTTCCCTATCTATCCTCGTCTTGCCTACTCCCCATTTTCCACTATGTCAGCATAGACATAGCAGAGAAAGAATAATATGACTAAGGCCACAACACCGATATATGCCGACAAGGCACCTTAATATACCGACCAAGACATCTTCATAAGCCGATGAAGGTGTCATCAAAGGCCGACCTATGCCCCACTAAATGACGACCAAAGCCTCCTCGGTCATCATCGAGACAAGGGAAATGGGCTTTCCAACCCTTGCTCTCCTCTTCCTCGGCATTCATACATGTCGACCAACATCATATGTCGAGGAGCAAGCCTCGTAGGCATACGTACAAAAGGCAAATCTAATACTACTCGAACAAGGACTAGGAAGTTATAATCTAACTAGGATTATAACCCTCCTCCCACACAACTTCTTATTTAAGGATATACTCTACATCCTACCTCTATAAATACAAGCCATAATTCACGTAATTGAGGTGAACGCATCTTTTGACTCTCAACTATTGTTAATTAATTTGCTCTCAATATCACACGAATACTTACTCTCACGTCGGAGGGCCTTCGCCGTTGAAGCCCCGACTTAGTTTACATGTTTGTTCATCTTTTTCAGGCTATTCAAACATACAGGATACAACCTGCCGCTGGATTTGGGCTGATTCGAACGTTTTTGGCATCATCAGTTTGGTTCCATTGCCGGGAAACAATCGTTTCTGACCTTTGAATAGCCGAAAAAATTCTGCTTCGTTCTCCTAATCCTAATGGAAGAAGGATACCTAGTATCTCTGGTCAGAATAACCCTCCTATGGAGGAGACTCATGATAATAATAGGACTGCTATTCCTCTTCCCAAGCCGCCGCCTCCACCATGGAACGATGGACTGCCCCCGCTAGGAATGAATCTGCGTTCTAGTAGACAGCCAGTAACCGAGGTGATGTTGTCAAACCCTCCCCGTCGTAGACGACGAGTAAGACCTGCTGGTATTCAGACGGGGAGGAATATCGCCCAGGGAGGCACGGGGACATCTCCTCCACAGATTGATCGCAAAACTCTCTTACATTGCCGTATGGACACTCTGCAACACATTTATGAAACACAAAATGCCTTGCTGCAGTTGGATCCTGACCACTCCTTGGCTGAATTCATAAGACCTACGAGTACTGGAAATTCCCTTGGAGGGGAAAGTCATTTTGATAGGCGTGGTAGTCGGGGGAATAGAGAAAATCTTCCTCTTGGACAAAATCTCCCTCGTCACGACATGGCTGGTAGATCCAAGCAAAACCCCCACCAAGATGTCCCTTCTCGTCATAAGGCTCCTGGACATGGAAACACACGAAACAATGAAGATTTGAGAAATCAACTGAATAATCAAAGAGAACAAGAGGTTAATTCAACTGACCTAAGAGCAAGGCTCAATCAAGCTAGGCAAAAAACCCATCCTCGTCATAATCCTTCTCCTTGGCATAGGAGCCATGCTTGACCTAAGAGTCCTCCTCGTCATAGAGGCTATCCTCGTCGTAGGACTCCTCCCCGTCCAGAGATGGCTCCCAGGAAGGACAAAACCCCTCCTCGTCATTTCAGGCCAGTAAATGGCAGAGCACTCTCCGAACACGGGGATAATCACCGGTAACACGAGGAACAAAGCCGAGTGAATGGGCACAGAGAAAAAGAAAAAACCCATCGTAGCTCTCACTATAGCTCAGGGATCGATGCCAAGGATATTCTCCTCTTAAAAAAAGAGGATTGATGAATTGGAAATGGGGAGTAAGGAAGTGGATGATGATGATACCAGTACGCTCGTCCTTTCTTATAAAGGATTAATGATCTTCCTCCCAATCCTGCTCTCAAAATTCCCAGTTTTAAAAAATATGCGGGAACCACAGACGCACGAGATCATTTGCAAAGTTTTGAATCCACCTTGGCCCTCTTCACCAAAGCAGATGACATTCTCTGCAAGGCTTTTGCGAGTACTTTCTCCGAAACAGCCCTGTCCTGGTTCCGTGAGCAAAAGAAGGGAATTATCGATAGCTGGAAAATTGTGAGGAGGAGGTTCCTAGACCACTTTGAAACAGTCGGGAAGAGAAAGAAAAGACTGACAAACCTTGCTAACATTGAGCAAGGGAAAAATGAAACGACTCTGAGTTATTACAATCGGTTCAGAGCTATGGCTGATCAGGTAGAGGAAAGTCTAACTGACCGGAGGTGATTGTCTGCTTCAACTCCGGACTGAGATCCGGACATTTAATCTATGAACACTCGGTCAGGTAGCCTAAGTCGAAATCTGATCTATATAATGTGGCTTACGCTATAGCTATGGCAAAAGAGAAAAGTAAGAAGAGGTCTGAGAAACCCGAGGTAGATGCAGCTGGCGCCAACCATGCTTAGAATGGAAGTAAGTACAAAGGGAAGAATAGGACTCGGGCTACTAAAAAAGCCGAGGTATTCACCCCACTCACTAAACCTATCACGAAGATCATGCAATTGGTAAATCTACCAAATCCCGACCACTCCACGAAAGATCAAAGCATACCCGTGACAGTTCCAAGTATTGTGCCTTCCACAAGAGCCACAGACACGATACGGAGAATCGCATATCCCTTAAGAGAATGATACAGAGATGGGTAGACGAGGAAAAACTCGATCGCTATGTTATGCGAAAAGATAATAAGCGAAGAAGAGAATATGATGATGACAAAGAAGATGAAAAGGAAGACAGACCTCCTAGGGCTAAACTCCATGTCATAAGGTAGTAGACTGTCTCCAACAAAAAACTGAAAGACTAGATACATGAGCTAAGTAAAGTCTACCACATCCCTGCCTGGATCCACAAGGAGAAAGAAGTAATCAGCTTCTCCCCCAATGAGCTAGATGGAAGTCGCGCAGCTCGTGAACAACCCTTGGTAATCAAAGGAAGGATTGATAACTGTGAATCCGAGAGACTCCTCATAGACTCGGGGGCCTCCATAGATATTCTATACTACTCTACCTTTAAGAAGATAAATCTGAAAGATAGCATGCTTGAACCATACTCTGGAAGAATAGAAGGCTTCACCAACCACAAAGTCAGTGCCATGGGAACAATTGACCTAATACTAGAGGTGGGGGAACATCCCTTCCGAGCCGAGGCCACAGTAACATTCATGGTCATGGACCTGGCCAGTGACTACCACACCATCCTAGGCATTTCAAGTTAAGGCAAACTTGGGTTGGTCGCCTCACTCCCTCACCAACGAGTTAAATTTCCCACTCGTGCTGGAATCGGATGCGTGAGAGCGACCCCCAAAGACTTCTTGGAACATGTAATGAGAAGCAGAAAAACTGCCAGGAATGTGGAAGTAGACACGCCAGAAGAAAACATGAAATCTCTAAGTCTGTAAAGACTACCGACACCAGTTCTAGGGTTCATCTGATTTTCGAAGCCGAAGAAGATGAGGAACACATGATTCTGGACATTCAAGAAGATAACAGTGACAACAAAGTTCTGTCCGTCCCAAGCAGCCAGAACACGGGGGCCAACCCTGACTTGAGACAAGGAGAGCTGCAGGATGTAGAGGAACTAGTGGAAATTGAGGACCTAGAGATAGATGGTGACGAGGGTAGAGGATTTAGAGAAATAATTATTGAAACATTGCAGTTCCGGGACGGCCCAGAAATGGAGCCCGTGGACGAATTGGAAGAAATTATACTCAACCCCGACTATCCAGAGCAAAGAATAAAAATCGGGGGCCAACTCTCCCCAGAAGAAAGGGAGGAGATCATCACCCTTCTGAAAAGCAACCTAGATGTCTTTGCCTGGAAGATCGAGGATATGAGAGGTATCAGGGAAGAAGTGGCTGTCCATAAGCTGTAAGTCGACCCGTCTGCTAAACCTATCAGACAGACAAGGAGGATTTTTGCAAACGATAAAAAAGATGCAATCAAATAGGAAGTGCAGAATCTGCTAAGTGCAGGAATTATAAGGGAAGCAACTTACCCCGTTTGGTTGGCCAATGTTGTGATGGTCAAAAAGCAAAACGGGCGAATGTGCGTAGATTTCACAGATCTCAACAAAGCATGCCCGAAAGACAGTTACCCTCTCCCCAGAATTGACAAGCTGGTAGACTCCATTGCCGGACATCGGACTCTCAGCTTCCTAGACGCCTACTCTGGTTATCACCAAATAAAAATGGCCTAGGAAGATATTGAGAAGACAACCTTCCAGGCAGCTGGAGGAATCTGTTGTTATACCATGATGCCCTTCGGGTTCAAAAATGCAGGCGCAACCTACCAACGCATGGTCAACAAAGTATTTGGGTAGCAGATAGGCCGTATCATGGAAGCCTACATCGATGACATTGTCATCAAGATTAGAAATGGCAGTCGGGCCCCAGACTTGAGGAAATCTTTGACAACCTACGAGCTAACATCATGAAATTGAATCCAAGTAAATGTGTGTTCGGGGTGACGGCCGGGAAGTTCCAAGGCTTTATGGTATCACAGAGAGGGATCGAGGCAAATCCGGGAAAAATCAAAGCCTTGATCGACATGAAAGAGCCTGTCAACATCAAGGAGGTTCAAAGGCTGAACGGAAGAATAGCAGCCCTTGGTAGGTTTATTGCAAAGTCTGCGGAGAAATCACTGCCTTTCTTCAATGTTCTGAAGGGGACCAATAACTTCTCTTGAACATCTGAATGCTCAGAATCATTCAAACAGTTGAAAGAGTACTTGGGATTCCCTCATTTGTTGAGCAGCCCTGTCATGGGAGAAATGTTATACGTCCTCCTATCAGCTACGGACAACGTTATAGCTGCGGTACTAGTCAGGAATGAAGGAACCACTCAGAAACCTATCTATTATGTCAGCAAGGCATTATCGGATGTGGAGAGCGATACTTCAACGCAGAAAAAATAGCTTACGCCTTGATCATATCAATAAGAAAGCTACGAGCATACTTTTCTGCGCACTAAGGAAAGAAGCGGAGCTAGAGTTGCACTAGCAAGTTCCGATTGGAAGCCCACCTTTCAGGACATAATTCAAGTTCCCTGCTTCCAACAATCAAGCTGAGTACAAGGCTTTGATATTTGGCATAGAGTTGACATCCTTCTATGGAGCAACCAAAATCGCAGCCCTCTGTGACTCTCAGCTCGTAGTCAAACAGATAAAAGGGGAGTACAACACCCAACACCCCATACTCACAAAATATAAAGACCTCGTCTTATACTCCCTCCGTTCCTCCTGAAAGGGCACAAATTTCCTTTTTGGGCGTCCCATTTGAAAGGGCACAACCCAAAAATGGAAAGTTTTTTTATTACTTCTTTATTTGTGGGACCCACTTGTCATACTCTCACAATAAATATCCACTAACTATTCCCTACCCCACTTTCTCTTTCCTACATCACCTTTCACTCACAACATTTATTCCACTATACACTTTTTCTCTTTTCTACATCACTTTTCTTAATTTTCACGCAAGACACAAACTTTGCCCTTTCGGACGGGACGGAGGGAGTACATAACAAAAAAACTGATTTTTTTTGAAATAAGTCAAATAGGCCGGGAGGATAACCAAGTGGTAGATGTTCTATCTAAACTGTCAACTATTGATGTGGCAAATCCTGATTCTAACCCATTCATAATCCTTGCCGAAGAACCTGCCTACGAAAGACTACGAGTAATGCTCTTAGACGGGGATGAGAGGTGCTGGATAGACGAATACATGGACTTCATTGAAAAGGACCAGCTGCCTGAGGACGAAACACGTGCTAAACTCATTAAGAAGAAGTCATTAAGGTTCACAGTATTAAACGGGATCCTTTACAGAAGGTTATTCACAAAACCCCTGCTGAGATGTGTATACCCCAAAGAAACAGAAAATCTCTTGGCAGAAGTTCACGAAGGCATCTGTGGCGATCTCCCGGGGGCTAGAACCTTAGCAGACAAAATCATCACTGTAGGTTACGACTGTCCACACCTGAGAGATGACGCACAAGCCTACGTAAGAAAGTGTGACAAATGCCAGAGATACGCTGACATTTCTAGGCTCCCATCAGTGGAACAAACTATCATAGTGCCTACTTGGCCATTTGACATGTGGGGAATCGACATCATCGGATCCTCCCCCCCCTCGCCCGAGGCAACTGCCGATTACTTCTCCAAGTGGATAGAAACAAAAGCCTTAAGCATACTTCAATGCAACATACAAGCGGAAACAGCCAACAAGTTGGTGCTAACAACCATAACTAATAACCTAGAAGGAAGTGATGGTAGATGGTAGGACGAACTTCTCTTAGCCTTGTGGGCAGTTGGCAAAACCACCCGGGGGCCAACCGGGGAAACCCCATTCGCGCTAGCCTTCGGATCTGAGGCTATGACGCCAGCTGAGATGGATATCCCTATAACAAGAAATTATAACTACAATGAACATGTCAACAAGGTCAATAGGCTGCTAGACCTAGACCTAGTAGACGAGAAAAGACTAGCTGCTCAGATGAGTATGGTGAACTACAAGCAAAGAACCAAATCCTACCATGACAAAAGGGTAAACAAAAGAATATTCCAAGTTGGAGACTGGGTACTTATAAAGATTGAAGCTACTGGCAGAAAGGCAGAACAGAACAAGCTCTCCCCAAATTGGGAAAGCCCCTACATCATCACTCAAGTTATTAGAGAAGGGACCTACAGAATGAAGACCACAGACGGGCAAGAGCTGAAACATCCGTGGCATTGTGATCATCTACGGAAATACTATCACTAGTTTGTAGTCTGTTTTTAATGTAATAGATTAGTATTTGTTAGTCTTTTCCTTTATTTTTTATAGGATTGCAGTTTGATGTAATCAGTTTCAGTTAATAGAAATTCAGTTTCATCAACAAGACTGTGACTAACAAGACAAACACAAAACGCCGAGGAGCCTACTCCTTAAAGTTCACAAGTTATGTCGAATGATCTTCCTCGACATAATGAAATAAAATATTAAAATTTGCCCAAGCCTTATGCCGCACGACCTTTCTCGGCACTAAGGGGATAAATTCTTAAAAAAGCTATGTGCCGAACGTCCTTCTCGGCATGAAGAGACAATTTCTCAAAATTATCTAATACCTATGTCGAACGACCATCCTCGACATAAAGAGATAAAATCCCAAAATTTTATCTAAGACTTTTGTCGAACGACCTTCTTCGGCATAAAGAGATAAATTCCCAAAAATTACCTAAGACTTATGTCGAACGACCATCCTCGACATAAAGAGGTTAACCCCCAAAAATAAAGACCGAACGACCTTCATCGGCACAAAGGGACAAGTTCTCAAAAATTATCTAAAACTTATGTCGATCGACCATCCTCGACATAAAGTATCACACAAACATTAGGCCGAATGACCCTACTCGGCCTAAAAGGATCAAATCCTGACAATTTATCCAAGTGTCAGGCCTAACGACCCTCCTCGGCTTAACAAGATAAATTACCAAAAAATCTACCTAAGGCAGAATAACCTTTCTCGACTTAAGGGATAAGTTCCTAAAAATTTATCTAAGTGTTAGGCCGAATGATCTTCCTCGGCTTAATGAATAAATTTACCATTTATCTAAAAGATTGGACCGAATGAGCTTCCTCGGTTTGAAGAGAAGCAATGCAAATGTCAAGCAACCCTTCCTCGACTTGGATACTTAGACAAATATTCAATATACAACAATCATTCATTCAACATACAAACATTCAATGAAGGTGTGAGTACCCCAATCCAACCCGCGACCCAATAAAAGTGTCTTTTACACAATAAAAGTATACTAGGGGGCGTTTTGGTAAATTTCCAGTCCATTCCGAGACTTTCGGGAGCTTTTTATAAGTTTCTTGCTAAGGAAGTACCTATAGGTCTTTATTCCCTGCAAAAGGACATGTGGGGAATTATCCAGTTTGGGAACTTTAAGGAATTATTCAGGAAGGTTCCAGAGCTGTGACTTGGCGCCAGAAAACGATTATGGCTCGTCCTGTCGTGCGACGCATCGAGCAATGGAAAATCACAACGTTACGCCGCGCGACAGACTTGGCCATTTCCATACAGCTATAAATTGAGGCCTGCCCCTCTCATTTTTGGATCCCTTCTCGACCCCTTACTGTCACTCTGCCAAAATTGACGTAAACACACAGTAAACACACACCAATTCTCTCGATTCTCCCTCTCTCACACACAATTCAATCTCTCATTCATACACCTGAAATTACCCGGATCCGAGCAGGCCTCGCGGCCCCGGCATCTGGCATCTTTCGCGTTGGAGGTGTCTCGCCGTTTGTTTTCGCATTTGTAGAGTCGCCACGCCGTTTTTATTAAGCCCAAAACATTGAAAAAGGGCATCAGTTTAAAGATAATTTTAAACTGTTTTTGTGTGATGAGATTTTGAGTTCGGAGGTCGAGATGACTCCCTAGGGAAGAGAATATTAGAATATTAGAGCTCACCCGAGTAGCCTCGTAAAACGAGTCTTTCGGATACCCCTAATATCCTTTAAATGTTGTGTGTGTGTGTGTGTGTGCTTTTAAAAATGCATGCTGTATCGGATGTCTACATTGTATGCTATGTATGGAAATGTATTGAAATAGTGTAGGAAGGAAGCCTTACCAATGTTGGTTCGTGTCTGTCTTCCGCTGGGGAATGGTGTTTGAGGTCGAGTAGCGTTCGGTATGGATCGGGATTGCTTCGGAGATGCCGGTTGTCCGCGGACGAGTTTCGGCGTGCGTGGGGATCGTCGGGATCACTCGGGCGAGAGGTTCGGCGTGCGTTGTGGTGGCGGGAGTTACTCGGACGAGAGGTTCGGCGTGCGTTGTGGTGGCAGGAGTCACTCGGCGAGAGGTTCGGCGTGGTTTGGGATCGTCGGTTTGACTCGAAAGAGCCGGACACCGTGGAAAGACCGGGCGAGGCCTCGGAATACCACGAGGGGCCTCGAGTACCTCGAGAGTGCCTCGGGCGGCGCGGGAGCGTCTCGGGAGCGCTCGGGGAGGCTTCGGAGCACCACAAGGGAGCTCGGAAGGCCTCGGAAGGATCCGAAAGGGGCGGGAGTGCCTCGAGAGGACTTAGAGGGGAGCCGAAGGCTAAGGGAGGAAGAGAGAAGAGGGAGGTGTGTGAAAATGAGGAGGGGAAGCCCTCTATTTATAGTAAAAATTTCGGAGCAAAGAGGTCCGTACGGACCTTCTTGGTTATCCGAGAATTTTGGATTTCCTCGATTTGAGGGAATGCGCAATGATGGAGAATATTGGAATGATGGTGTTCCACTGAGCAATAAGGTCCGTACGGACCATCTTGCATGCAAAGAGGTCCGTACGGACCAACTCTGCAGGAAGTAATCATTTTCCCGGGATTTGAGGGAATATTGTGGACTTTAAGGGATTCGGTAATCATTGAAACAAAGAGGTCCGTACGGACCTTAATTGCTTTTCGATTTCACGAAAATTCCCAAAAGGTCCTTTTGTCCCTTTTTATCCCGCAGGCTCCTCCGCTTGGTTTGGTTGGGGGCTTGAGAGGGTTTTGAGAGGGTTTTGAGTGAGAGAGGTCTACGAGACCGCGTGGATGAGTCTGCGGTGTTTCCCGTGTGTTTGAAAGGGGGTGATCCAGTTGGGGTACTTACGAAGCCCTCGACGACGTCACTTATGAAAGAAGTGGGGTCGCCGATAAGATAAGGGTCCTAATCTGGATCGCGTCTTTGGGAGAGGAAGTGACCGTGAGGGTCAATGTGAGGACGTGGTGGTGTCCTTTTGTGTGACCGTTTAGGTCAATAGGCCGGACCCCGTGATAGGATTCCTACGTATCCCACGGCGGGAATCAAGCACAGTCGTAGTTCGGGTGTGGGGTGAGTGTTTTGTGAATGCGGGCGTGGTGGTGCCCTGAAGTGTCGTGTGACCGCCGAGGTCGGTGGTGAGGACGTGGTGGTGTCTGGGTGACCGCATAGAGTCGATGTGGAGGACTTGGTGGTGTCCTAGGTGGCCGTATAGGTCGATGGCCGGACCCCGTGATAGGATTCCTACGTATCCCCGGCGGGAATCAAGCACAGTCGTAGTTCGAGGTCGTGAATTTGTGAGTGCGGGCGTGGTGGTGCCCCGAAGTGTTGTGTGACCGCCGAGGTCGGTGGTGAGACGTGGTGGTGTCTGGGTGACCGCATGGGTCGATTGTGAGACGTGGTGGTGTCCTGGGATGTGGTGACCGCCGAGGTCAATTGTGAGGACGTGGTGGTGTCCTGGGATGGAAATTTTACGATTTTCCTAATCGGGTGGTTTAAGGCCTTAGGGCCGGAGATAGAGTGAGGACACAGATAAATCGTCTTCGATTGCGGTTGGTGCACGCCGGCGAGGACTTTGAATCGTCATCTGGCGGCGGTTGGTGCCACGCCAGAGGACTTTGAATCGTCATCCGGCGGCGGTTGGTGCCACGGCCCAGAGGACTTTGAATCGTCATCTGGCGGCGGTTGGTGCCACGCTGGAGGACTTTGAATCGTCATCTGGCGGCGGTTGGTGCCACGCTGGAGGACTTTGAATCGTCATCTGGCGGCGGTTTATGCGCGAGGACTTTGAATCGTCTTCTAGCCGCGATTGATGTAATGCGCGAGACTTTGAATCGTCTTCTAGCCGCGATTTGATGTAATGCGAGGACTTTGAATCGTCTTCTAGCCGCGATTTGATGTAATGCGCGAGGACTTTGAATCGTCTTCTAGCCGCAGTTGATGTAATGCGCGAGGACTTTGAATCGTCTTCTAGCCGCAGTTTGATGTAATGCGCGAGGACTTTGAATCGTCTTCTAGCCGCATTTGATGTAATGCGCGAGACTTTGAATCGTCTTCTAGCCGCAGTTGATGTAATGCGCGAGGACTTTGAATCGTCTTCTAGCCGCGATTGTGGAGGCGTGGCGCCTTGTGCTTCGAGAGGCGTAGATGCCTTTGTGTTTTTGCATGTTGAGCGAGAAGATTAGACTTACGATGGCTAGCCGGTGCTTGCGTTATCGTTGAAGTGGGCGAGGATGACGGCCGGTGATGGCTTCCCATTTGGCATTTTAGGAGGCGCTTCGTGCCTTGGGACTTGTACTCGGAGGTGTTGGCTCCTTCTTGTGCTTGTTTTGCCGTTGAGTGGGCAAGGATGATGGTCGGTCTTTGAGGATATGCGGTCTTGTATGACTTCCCTTTGACTTGTTGGGGAGGAGCTCGGGCTTACTTTGATGGCCGGTGCTTGCTTGCCGTTGAAGTGGGCGAGATTCGGAGCTTACATCGGCTAGGTGCTTGAATTCTTTGAGGATGCGTGACCTTGTAAGGGCCCTTTTCATTGGGAAGATGACTTCGGACCTCTTTTGAGGGCCGATGGTTGAGTTGTCGTTGAGCGTTTGGAGGCGTCTTGTGCCTTGATATTTCGTCTTTGGGAGGTGTTGGCTCCTTGCTTGCGTGCCGTCGGGCGTTTTGGAGCGTCTCGTGCCTTAGGATTCGTCTTGGGGAGTGTTGGCTCCCTCTTGGATTGCCGTTGAGCGGGCGGTGGTTGAATTGCCGTTGGAGTGGGCGAGGACCGTGCTTACGGCCGATGGCGGTTGAATTGCCGTTGAGTGGGCGAGGACCGGTCTTACGGCGATGGCCGGTGGTTGAATTGCCGTTGGAGTGGGCGAGGACCGGTCTTACGCCGATGGCCGGTGGTTGAATTGCCGTTGAAGTGGCGAGGACCGGTCTTACGCTGATGGCCGTTGGTTGAATTGCCGTTGAAGTGGGCGAGGTCCGGTCTTACGCTGACGGCCGGGGATTGAATTGCCGTTGAAGTGGGCGAGGACCGGTCTTACGCTGACGGCCGGTGGTTGAATTGCCGTTGGAGTGGGCGAGGCTCGGGCTTACGCTGACTGCCGGTGCTTGCGTTGTCGTTGGAGTGGGCGAGGTCCGGGCTTACGTTGACGGCCGGTGCTTGCGTTGCCGTTGGAGTGGGCGAGGTCCGGTCTTACGCCGATGGCCGGTGGTTGAATTGAAGGGTTAGGGACCATTCTCGCACTTGGATTTCCGGAAAAGGCCTTAGGACGCCTGGGGCAAAGATTATAAGGGCGAGAAAGTAATTTGGCCACCTTGCAAAGAGGTCCGTACGGACCAACCTGGCTGCAAAGAGGTCCGTATGGACCACTTTGGTTTTTTACGGCTCCTGTGTTTTGGCCGGTTAAATAGCAGGCTCCCTCTTCATTTCCCATTTCCGGTGCGTGAACCAGAGAGAGAAGAGAGAAAACTCCATTTTTGTCCAAAATCTTCCATTTTTCTTAGCTTGAATTGCTTGCAATGGCGGAGGGATCTCGAAGGAGTCGTCGTCAACGCAGCTTGATCGGGGAAGTGGTTGAGCAAAATGGAGCTTCAAAGGAATTGGATTTCGTTCGTTCCATCTTCGAAGAACCCGGATGTTTTGTATCCGAATCCGGAGGTGCACAATCGTCGCTCCATGAACGTCGGGGAGGTAAGAAATCTGTTCCGTTTGATTTCTCGTCGAATTTTTGAATGCTAGATCTAGGTTTTAGTTTTTCGCATTTTTGAATTTTTGTTATTATTTTATGCCTTTTTGTGAAATTCTTGATGAATTGTTGAAAATGGACATGTAAAAATTGTGGGTATGTGTATTTTGTGCGTAAATGTGTAGATTAGCTCTTATTTGTGAAAATAAAGTGCCTATCTAGTGAATTGCATGCTTTGGTGTTTTGTACCTAATGCTATTTATGTATGTACATTGTGAGAAAAATTATCGTGTAGTGATAATTTTTATGAAAAAAAATGTGACATGTGCCGTGTTTTGTGACGGGTTATATGTGAAAGTGTGTGCCGTGTAGGGACGGATTTTTTTTTTGTGTTATGCATATGTGTCGTGCCGTGTGTGCCATGTTTTTGGGTGACGGACTTTGTGGGGAAAATATGTGCAATATGTGCCGTGTTGGGACGGATTTTCTTTTGAAAATGTGTCGTGTAGGGTTTAATCCCCCCCTTTTTTTTCTTTTGAGAAAATGTGTACAGTGTGTGCCGTGTTTTGTGACGGACTGCATGGGAAAAATTATATGCATGATATATGTGAAAATTATGTGCATTGTGTGCCGTGTTTTGTGACGGGTTACATGGAAAAATTATATGTATAATGTATGTGAAAATTATGTGCAATATGTGCCGTGTTTTGTGACGGGTTATATGTGCCTTTATATTAAGTATCGTGATTGACGTACCTTTGCTGTGGTTTACCTGCAGGATGCGGGGCTTATGGCCGGAAGGCCAAGAGGATGAAGACTTCGGGGATCGCTCGAGGTCATTTGTGGAAGCTATGGCGGCGGATGCCCGATATTTCCGTGGACGGTAGGCCGAGTCCCTGAGGCCGGTTTATGCTTCGGCCTAGGTGTGTTCGTTGAGAACCCGTCGGAGTTTCGATACGAGGAAGAACAAGAGCGTCTTCCTTGGCCTTTATCCGAGTATCAGTGGGATACCACCCACACCTTCCACCTCGAGCCGGGGCGAGGTGACGGTGACGCCCACCGATTTTGCTGCTATTACCGGCTCTCCTTCAAAGGAGGGCTGTGAGAGTGGAGAGACATGATCTCGATGATGTCTTGGCCAGAAGTGCTGAGCTTTGAGCCTCGTCCTCGCACGGGCCGGGGGATGCTGTATGCGACGTGGAGATGAGGATCACGGCCGGTGTGGGGCCTACATCCGGGAGTGTACCGGCGGGTGACGGAGCGGTGAGCGATTGGCGCGCTCCTTCTTGTGGTATGCGTGACCGGCCCAGAGACTCTGTTCTCGAACCACGCGACCGCAGCCTCCACTTTGCTTTGTTGGAGAGCTTGATTGACTGGGATAGGGTCTCGTGATATTGCTTGGGGCGAGGCGAGGCTTGGCCGAGCTCTACTTCTCCTTGGACCGGTTTAGCTCTGGGGTGGCCGATTCGTTGGCCCGCTTTGACTTTGCTTTGGAGGTATGAGTTTATTGTCGTTTTTTGATTTAACGACCTGTCTTTTCTCCAGATTTGTCTTTTCAGACCGAGCCTTTCTCTTTGTTTTTGTCATTGCAGAGTGTGGTTTTATGAGGTTTTCAGTGCTTCCCGTGGGATAGAGATCCGGGGGTACATTCTTTGCGTACTCGCTATGCTAGGCTGGGCTCGTACGGCGAGGAAGAGGAGGACCAGCCGGGGGAAGCTCACCATCGCCTACGGGGATGTGCAGGAGCGTCTGGAGAGAGATAGCCGTGAGGGGTTTGTCTTGTTCCCGTGGGCTCGGTATGAGGGCGATGAGTTCGAGGGGGCTCCCGAGGTGACAGCGCGACGGAAGATGCTGCGGGGCTTGACTTGTGACGTCATGTACCTGGGGGAGCGGGTCTTACGGGCGTGGCCCCGGTGTGCTTCCCGTGGCTCCGAGGGACCCTCCCTTTGGGATGCTTGACTCCCGGGATATGGATGTGCTTGACTTCGAGAGGTACCTTGGCGGTGTCGGTGCCGAGGAGTTCATTTTATACGGAGAGGAGTACGGGGCCTTCGTGAGGAGGAAGCTGAGGACGCCGCAGGTACTGGCGCGGAGAGAGAGGCTGGCCCGCAGCTCCCCAGCAGGTTCCGATGCCGGGACCGGGATTTCACGTACGTCCGCGGGGACGGATCGAGGAGGAGGGTGTCTCAGACGCTCCGAGCAGTGCTCCGCCGCATACCGAGTGGACCCCGATAGATCGGTGAGTGTGCGACTCTTTTCCATCTTGGCATCTTTTCGTATTTTTCTCTTTTTGTTGTAGAGTATAACCGCATATTGATGAGCGTTTCCTTGGTCTTCTTGTTGAGTGCGAGTCCCGGGGAGAGCCTATGATATGCTGACTCGCCGTTACGTGGCGATGAGGTCGTTTGCGAAGAAGATGGCCTCGAAGATATCCTGCCGGTCTTCGCGACGCGTGCCGGCGTACGAGCCTATGCCTTCGAGGCACTCTCAGGACGTTCCTCCGCCTAGAGCCGAGCCGGAGCCGCAGCCAGAGGGGCCTTTGAGGGGGCGGCATAGCATGGATGCCGGACGTCTTCGGGAGTCGCAGTGGCCTTCGAGGGAGCAGCCCTTTATCGATTCATGCCTCCCGCACGGCGCACAGGTGAGGGTTCCTCGAGCCTTCTTTCTTTGATCCTTTCGCCGGATTTGATCCTTCCGAGTACTTTTCGTGGGAGCCTCGGGGCGGGTGCCTCGGTATTCCGACGACGAGGATGTGACGGGCGAGTTCGCCGGATGCCCGACTTTTCTTTGGAGGATCTTGGCGAGGATGATGATGCCGAGGATTCCGATTAGTATTCATTTGCTTTCCCTCTTTTCATATCCCCCTTTTTTTGTTTAGCAACAGACATTTATTGGTACTGTAATAAAACACTCGTATTTGCATGGCAAACAAAAGATTTTATTTTAAGATGTAATGTCATTTTTGTGATTCCCTAGATTTGTCCTAGAAATTGTTTCTATTATTATTTTTTATTTTTGTACATGCCACGTTAGCTGAGAGTGTGTTTGTGGGTAGTGTATGTTTGAGAATGGCTTTGGCCGGTGTTTGGGCGGCTTTGGAGCAAGGTTTTGCCGAGGACGGTGGCTTTATGTACCGTTTGGCCGGGAAATGGGTTCAGTGCAAGGAGGTCCGTGACGACATACTTAGCATGCAAAGAGGTCCAGTACGGACCAACCTTGCTTTTGGGAAGGACATAAATGCTTTACCAAAGTGCCTGGTTCTTCCTCATTTCCCATTTGCAGCCATTTTCGAGCTTTCTTCCCCATTTTCTCTAGGAACCTCCATTTTTGCCATGGATTCTTCGTTTGTCCCTAGAATTTTGCCGAGGCTTTCGCAGAGAGGCAAGCACACTTCCTTGAGCAGCTTGAAAACGTGGATGCGGCGCCGTATGAGGCATCGAGACGGGCTTTCGAGGTAAGGTTTCGTCTTTGCTCGGTTTGGTGCTTTTAAGGAGTTGGTTCCTCGATTGGGATTTGTTGCGGCCGCCGCGAAGTTGCAGGATGTTAGGAGGCACGTGTAATCGTTTCTCCTACAATGAAATGGTGCCCACTTTTGAGGATTTTCGGGCTTTGATTGGAGGACCGGAGGTGGAGGCCATCTCGCTTCCTTTGATTGGTGGTCTTCTTTGTGAGCGTGAAGCTTGCAGGCACTTTCTTCGTACTTCGTTGGAAGAAGTGCAGGGCATGATCCTTGATTCGGGTCATATCGACATTTCAGTGCCGCCGGCGGTTCATGGTTGATGACGAGAGTGATGTCTCTTGGGGAGCATATTTGCCTTGTACACGTGATGGCGACGCTTTTCCCGGGTCGGCTCCCTCGGCATTTGCGATGGCGCTTTGCTAGATGTGGTAGAGGCTTCTGCAGAGAGCGGAGAGGATATTGTCCCGTTAGTGCTCGGGGGAGAACTCTTCATGGTATCGACCGTCCGGCGGCTAGGATCGTTTTATGAGAGGGGAAGCCCCGCTTTGCTCACCTTGTGGCTGCGAGAGAGACTTCTGGCCATGCCCGAGGCTCAGACGTCGTTTAGCCCGTGGTCATTTGCTCGCCGACCTCTTGTGTTGGATATGGATCGGTCACCCGGGAGAGATGGATGGCACGACTTGAGTACGCATCAGATCCGTGGTGGGTTCCGCACTTTGGAGGATTGAGACCGGGAGGATCTTGCGGGAAGGGTCTACGTTGTCGGAGTTCCGAGGTTTGTCTTGGTCCTCCTTCTATATTCCGTCGCTTGTTTCCGGCGGTTTGGGATGAAGCGAGAGCCTTTGTTGGGCCGGGATGACGCCTTGCTACTTTGCGGAGGTAGTTCCTCTTTGTATGGCAGCTCAGGTGCCTTCTTGTATTGTCCGAGGGTATGGAAGTATTCCGCTTTCCCTCCCGTGGTACTCCTTAGACGTCGGGGAGTGTTGTATTGACGACTCGTATCTGGCACAGTATGAGCAGCGTGTTGGGCAGTCCCAAGTGGTCTTGGAGGCGGGCGTGTAGCGATCTACGGGACCCGATTTGCCGTAGTAGCTATTGCCTTAGGAGTGCAAGCCCGGTCTCGACCACTTTGGATGTGACGGGAGACGCTTTGTTTGACTACGAGACTAGAGTTGACCGACCGACGGGGAGAGGTCCTCTTTACGGGCTCGCGAGGAGTGAGATCCGAGCCGAAGCACGGGCGAATGAAGCCACGAGAGCTCTTGATTATTTGACTCTACGGGAGGACCCCGGATCTCCGGACCGAGAGACGCAGAGATTGGTTCACGTGAAGCGAAAGAAGACTCGCCGGGGACGAGGGAAGAGAAGGAAAGAATGGCGAGGGGACAAGCGCAGATGGCGCGGAATGACCTCCTAGGTATCCATTCATTGCATTGCGAAACACATTATTAGTTAAATGTATTAAGTTGTCTTTTAGCATGTTGTGAACTTGAGAGTAGACCGTGCTTGAACTCATCAAGAAATGTTGTAACCGTTAGTGATTTGTGATTTACTTTTAAAGCTTTGTCGAGACGCAAGATCTCTTGTTTGCCTTTGCTTCGTTGTGCGCTTTGTCGGCGTCCATCTTTGGACTTTTACGTTACATTTGCGGGCCGAAGCGGTCACTGGGCCACGACGGCAATCCCCTTTGCCGAGGCTGTGCTTGGCCGAGAGGTTGAATGCTTCCACGACAAGTCGTTTTGACGGTCTTTTCGTAGCTTCCTTGCCTCTTGTTGGCGTCGGGCTCTTGACCTCGGAATTTGTGAAACTTACGCTTGAGCTTCTTTTGTTTTTTTTTTTTTTTTGTTTTTTTTTTTTTTTGAAGCGCGTGAGGGCGAAGACAAGCCCCAGCTTGGGAAGCGGACATGAGTCGATCGTTTGATCTTTGAGTGACCCTCGGATGTCCTTTGATGTTGCTGCCGTCGTTTGACTTGGTCGAGGTGGCCCTGTTGGGCGTGTTCTTGAAAAGTGCGTAGCTTGATGGAGGTCTTGATTGACATTGAACTTTTGACTTTTTGTGTATTTTTAGACCGGACCAATTAAGGTTGCCTACGTTCCCCGGACTAGAGGGCTCAGTGCGTAGTTCGACACTACATGGAGTGCCAAGAGATGCACGATTGTTCTTCTTCGTGCGAAGTATCTGCGAAGTTTGCTTCCGTTATTTGGATTCATGAAGGGATTGCCGTCTAGGGTCGCCCAGCTTAATGGCGCCTCCCAGGAGAAGATCTTTTGAACCACGAAAGGGCGATCCATGTGGGTTCCCATTTTCCCAGTGGGTTGGTTCGAGTGGGAGGCTTTTCTTTGAGTCAAGGTCACCTTCCACGATGTCTCGGGATTTGACTTTCTTGTCGAAAGCTCTAGCCATCTGCTTTGATAGGCTCGGACGTGTTCCATGGCCTTTAGTCGTCGCTCGTCTAGCGAGCCAATTCGTCATGTCGGCCGGAGCCATTCGGCTTCGTTGATGTCATTTTCCAGCGACGCTCGGAGTGAGGGAATTTCTAGCTCGATGGGAAGGGCCTTCCCGTCAGGTAGAGTCGAGGGCAAATGGGGTTTCTCCCGTGGCATTCGGCCCGATGTGCGGTAGCCCAAAGTGCAAGGTGCGGCTTCTCGGGCCAATCTCGTCCTCGGGTGGTCATTTTCGGATGATCCGTTCGAGGTTTTGTTCTTTGCTTCCACGGCGCCGTTTGTTTGTGGCCGGTAGGGAGAAGATTTGTGACGTGTGATCTTGAATTCAGCCGGCGGATGCTGAATTCCCCTTGAAGTGTGAGCCGTTGTACGATATGACCTCATTTGGGATGCCGTATCGGCGAGATGATGTTTTCTTTGAGGAAATGCGCGACCTTCTTGGAGGTGAGTACCTTGTAGGACTTGGCTTCGACCCATTTGGTGAAGTAGTCGATGGCTACTAAAGATGAACTCGTGGCCAGTTCTTTTTTGGCGGAGCGATTTTCCCGATGACGTCAATTCCCAGTGGCGAAGGGCCGAGGTGTAGTCATGCGGTAGAGATCGTGGGGTGGTAGATGATTGAGGTTGGAGAACCGTTGGCACTTGTCGCGGCTTCGGACAAAGTGGATGCAATGCTGCCTCCATGGAGATCCGATAGTAGCCCATCACGAGAATGATTTGCATCGGGGCTGCATGGCGTTCGTGTGAGGACCGCAAGCCCATTGTGGACTTCATTCATGAACTTGTACACTTCTTCTTGGGCGACGCGCGTAGGAGTGGCCCGTGGTAGCGTTTCTTGTATAGCATGTCCCAGAGGATGACGAAGTGAGAGGCAAGGCGTTTAGGGCCATGATGCTCTTGGTTTTGACCCCTTACGTGTGTGGGTCTTCCTTGTTCATGAAGGTGGTTTCCCGCTCTTGAGGTATTGGAAAATACGGTTTATCTTTGGAAATGGCGTCGAACTTGCGTCTCTTTGGCTCTTCGACAATCTTGCAAATCGTTGTGATTAAAACCTTCTCGGCGGCTTGGGCCCGGTTTTCTCTCGTTTGACAACATGCTTAAATGTTTGCTTGATGCATTTATTTAATTAATGTGTTTGCCGGATGAATTGTTATTAACTTGTTTTGATTAGTTAATATCATCATTTTATTAAAGATGCAAATGAAATGATTTTTAGGAAGGTCGGACCTTTTATTGAAAAGCGTGAAGGCATACATTGTTGACCAAAGATTCACAATCGTCGGGCGTAAAGCCGTCAAAGACTCAAAAGATGTGAATACACGAGACAACAAGACTCGAAGCTAGACTATAGGCGACGAGGATTGGACCGAGCTTCATTACTCTTGGATGGCTGTAGCTCTAGAGGAGTGGTCTTTGGTTCGGGTGGCAATCTTCCCTTGGCATGAGTCCGGAAAGTAGCTTGCATGCGGTTCGATTTCAAACCGGATCGCGGAGGTTTTTGGTTTGCTCCCACGATGATGTCCCTCCATTAGTGTTGCCACCGATCCTTGGGGTTTTGATGATAGAAGTCGGCGAGGGCTACTTCTAGGAGGGCGAAGCATTCGGCGGTCGGAGTGGATTCTTGCGATGTTGATCACTTTCATAGAATGCGCTTCTTTATGCAAGGATCTTTGCTTGGGCGACGTTTACAATATGCGATTCGGCGGACATGCTATATCTCCTTCCACGATTAAGCCTTGGAGGAGGTTGCGCCATTGTTCGTCCAGTCGGACAGGAATGTTGAATTGAACTAGGCTGTGATGGCTGTCCCCGTAAGATCCGAGAGTGTCGGCTAGAGGGTTGTCTTGTACGGGGATCGGTGATGAGCCGGTTTGCAAGAGGGTTTTCGGCGAAGTAAGGGTCTACTCCTCGATCAATCTCCATTAGGGCATCCATCTCTTGATCCTCTCTCGAAGCATTCTTCACGATCGCATATATCGAGTTGTCATCTGTCCCATGAGTTCTTCGATTTCCGGCTCGTCGCGGCTTAGAGCGTGGATGTAAGGATCAGCTTCGTAGCGGGACGGAGGGTAGGAGAATCATGCGGGGAAGAGTATTCGGTCATGTCGGGACCTTCTTACAGGTCGTAGCTTGCGGCCGAAGCACTTGCCATTGCGCTGCTTCCGCGGATCACTTCGATCGCTCCATTGGCATTGATGAATTTCACGCATTGGTGAAGAGTAGATGATCTTGCTTTCATCGATGTATCGAGGCCGTCCCAATAGCGAGAGAAGGTTGGTTTGATTTCCACGACTTGGAACTCTCTGGAGCTCCGGTTGTACGTCGGAGTGGATCCTCGAGATTGATGACTCCTACGATTGGTCGTGCGGTGGAGTCGTAGGCTCGGATTACCCGAGGTGAAGGCCTTATCGAGAGAAGAACGGTCGATGCGGAGTCGTTTCAATGTGCTTAGCGATGATGTTGGCTGCGGAGCCGTTATCAATCAAGGCGTTCGGGAGGAAGAACATCTCTATCTTTATGAGGATGAGAGGGCTTCGTTGTGCCGATTCTCACATATTGGCAAGTCATCGTGCATGAAGGCTAAACCGCTTCCCGTGCTACCGTTGGACTCGGTCTCGTTACAGGGAACGTTCGATCCATCCATTTGTATGCCTTAGGTGGGGCAAAGATCGTAGGGAGACGGTGGCCCTTAGGCGTTCTTGTCGGAATTCCCGGTCACGAGACCTTTTGACTCTTGTTTCACGCTCCCGATCGTAGCGGGACGGCATGCGACGGTTTCGGAAATTGCGGGAGTGCACTGCTCGCTTGGAGTTTCGTCAGCGGCTATTGAGTTTACCACTGTCGTTGGGGGAATGGATTTCCGATGGTATTGGGACCACGAGGGCGTTCCAATTTTCCCTCCTCAATGAGCCTGGACCACTTTGCTTGAGTACGAAGCAATTGTCGGTGGTGTGGCCGGGGTAGTTGTGGAAGGCGCGGTGCTTGCTCATATCCATGTTGGGTTTGAGGGTCTTCGGTTGGAAATTCTCGAGTGGTTTGAGAAGATTTCGTTTCACCAAAGCTTGAATACTTGACCCGAGGGCATTTCCGAGGTTATCTAAATCTTTGGAAGCTTGTGGGAAGCGAGGGGTTGCTATTCTTTGGGGCTGCTTGATCGCGGTTTACTTGAGCTCCGTTACGAATGTAGTGCCTTTATTCCGAAATTTGCTTCCTTTCCTTTGGTCGGGGCGGGAGTTGAAGTTGCCGAGTTTGTTCGATAGCGGTAAGATGAGGCGGGGTTCTTTGTTGCCTTTTGAAGACTCGAGTCTTTTCAAACTTTGTCCGGCGTTGACCGTAGCACGGAGATACGGATAGAAATGGTGGCGATCAAGGTCCTCAAAGATGGTTTGAGGCGGGAATGGAAGATGTCCATCTGCTCTTCTTTGGAAAGTGGATCCATTATCTCGCTTAGCTTCGGTTCCATCTTTTGTAGAACTCGCCCGGCTGGTTCGTCATCCTTTTGTTCGGTGGCTTGCGGAGTCATGGCGGTTTGTTTCCCATTCAAGATTGGCGCGGTACTTCTCCGGGAAGATTTCAACGATCGATCCCACGTGGAGCGGTTTTACGCCTTCACATTGAGGAACCACCTTAGTCTTTGTGGATTTGAGGGAATGCGAAAATGATGCGCCATCTGTTGAGGAGTTGCCCCTTTGGCTCTCATACCCGGGACGTAGGTGTCGATGTGGGTTTTGGGCATTACATTCGTCAAACTTTTCCATTTAGGCATCTGAACTTTGGAGGGAGAGGGACCACTTTGTTCGGATCGGTAGGCGGGGAGGGAGTCCTTGAGAACTAGCTAGCTTGCCTTGCATGTCTTTCATTTGTTCAATCGGCCGGAGCCATGTGGGGATCGGCATGCGAGGTGGGTTACCGTTTTCGGGGACGGACACCGAAGATGGAGGTGGATTGGGCGATGGGATCGCCATTCGGGAGTCTTGGGGAGGTAGTTGAGTGTATACCAACCCATACCTGCAGGGTGTTGAAGTTGAGGGCGTGATTGCCGGGTCCGCTAAGGGTTGTGTTTGGGAAGCTGGGGAAACGATTCGTTAGCCCCAATTAGCGGGAACTTGCGGGTGGCAAACTTGAGATGTCGGGATATCCGCTCGGGATGCTGTCCCTGGTAAGAATGGGGACTTTTGATTGTGGTTGCGAGGCTCGTATAGAGGCAAAGGATTGAATCTGGGGATACCGAGATGCATTGGGATACAGCGGAAGCGAGCACGTATGTGTCTTTGTTGGTAATGAGCTTGATGTGCGGGCCGGAAGCGGCTGATACGAGGCGGGCATGTCGGGCTGCTGGCCCGATGCGGAGGAGCTTTGAGCGAGAGGCGCTGCGTTGCTTTGGGATCTCGTAGCTTGGCGGAGGCGGGACTGCTTGATAGCTTTGAGAAACCGGGGAGCCGGTATATCTTCGTCCTCTATGAGAACAAAGGTTCCATCGGGTTGGGAAGCTGCGGCTTGTTCCTCGAAGACGCAGAGGTGTCTACGATCCGAGCTTGCTTTGTTCCTCTTGGCGCTTCTTGATGGTTTCGAAGGCTCGCAGCACCTCCTCCATTATGCAGAGGTTCCTTAGTGGCGGGGTTCCGTTTCCCTCACTGTTATCATTGATCCCGTCGTAGGGGAGTATCGGGACGGTGCGGGCCGTTGAAGCTGGAAGGGCTATCGGACCTTGTGACCTCGATGCGAAAGGCGGCTTCCGGGTATTCTCAACCACTCTCGGTTATTTGGAGGGGTGACGGGCAAGGTTTAGACACGGGAATGGCCTAACGGGATAGAAGGGGAAAGCTCACGTGGCATGCGGTTTCCGTTTCTTTTATTTTTGATTTTTTTGTTGTTTTAATTTACTTAAAACATGTTTTCTCGAGATCCTAGGTAGGTTGGAAAAGATTGCTCTTCTTTTTCGCAACTATGCTAGATCTGGGTCGATGGAGACCATACGTGCGGCTATAAGCCCCTCGTTTTGCACACAGTATTTCGACATCCCGGGGTGGACGGCCCGGGCGAGGTCCTATAGTGCAAGCGGTTTCCACCGGCCTAAAGAAAAATCGAACCTAAGGACCGAGCTGTCATGTTCGTTTTGATGCGTTAGCCATGTGAATAGTGAAGCAGAGCCGGCCACCGAGTCAAGATCGGAGTCAAGAGTTCGGCATGACCTCTCTTTACCTTGCTTGCGCAAGGGATGCGTGACGTTAGGCGTTGGGTGGGTCATATCGTCATGGGCGACGTATCAAAGGCGTGATGACATGGTGTCATGCGAGCATGGATGTATATCGGGACGGAACATCGTGCAGGTGTAGCCGGAAATCAAGATCGGAGTCAAGATTTTAGCATGACCTTTCATCGCTTTGCTTGCGCGAGGATCTTGAGTTCCGAGCCTTGACTCGAAAAATGGCCGGCATGGTATATGTATCAGTGTATGACACGGGGTAAAAACCAGCCGAGTGCAGGCGAGTGTGACTCAAGACTCAAACGTGCGGGGTTGACGCTTGGCTAGGATGGGATGTTTGGAATGATCCGTGCGCGCCCAGAGGCCTAGGAAGACCAAACGGACTGCAACTTAGACCACTCGGGTTAAGGGTTGTAGTGTGCGGTGTATCCAGGCGGCGGTGCGCGTAGTGTGCGGTGTAACAAGGCGGCGGTGTGAGTAGAGTGCGGTGTAACCGAGGCGGCGGTGCGCGTAGTGTGCGGTCTCTAAAATTCTTTTACGAGTAAAACAGAAGTTTTTGAAGAATTTTAAATGTATGCACGAGATGTATATTGATGCATTTTTTTTGTATTTTTATTTTTTTTTTTGTAAAATAAAAACGAAGCACGTCTTGCACACACACACACTTGAGTTAAAGGAAGGGGTAAAATGAAAGTTTGACCCTCATCATCGTTTTAAAAATCTTTTGTTTTGTTTAAAAGTTTTTAAAACAAAAATTTCCCAGCCCAGTCGCCAAGCCGAAATAGCCCGGATCCGAGAAAGGCCTCGCGGCCCCGGCATCCCGGCATCTTTCGCGTTGGAGGTGTCTCGCCGTTTGTTTTCGCATTTGTAGAGTCGCCACGCCGTTTTATTAAGCCCAAAACATTGAAAAAGGGCATCGGTTTAAAGATAATTTTAAACGTTTTTGTGTGATGAGATTTTGAGTTCGGAGGTCGAGATGACTCCCGGGAAGAGAATATTAGAATATTAGAGCTCACGAGTAGCCTCGTAAAACGAGTCTTTCGGATACCCTAATATCCTTTAAATGTTGTGTGTGTGTGTGTGTGCTTTTAAAAATGCATCTTTGTATCGGATGTCTACATTGTATGCTATGTATGGAAATGTATTGAAATAGTATAGGAAGGAAGCCTTACCAATGTTGGTTCGTGTCATCTTCATTTGGGAATAGTGTTTGAGGTCGGAGTAGCGTTCGGTATGGATCGGGATTGCTTCGGGAGATGCCGGTTGTCTGCGGACGAGTTTCGGCGTGAGTTGAGGTTGTAGGCTGCGTTCGGGCGAGAGGTTCGGCGTGCGTGGGGATCGTCGGGATCACTCGAGCGAAGGTTCGGCGTGCGTTGTGGTGGCGAGGAGTCACTCGGGCGAGTTTCGGCGTGGTTTGGGATCGTCGGTTTGACTCGGAAAGAGCCGGGACACCGTGGAAAGACCGAGCGAGGCCTCGGAGTACCACGAGGGGCCTCGAGTACCTCGAGAGTGCCTCGGGCAGCGCGGGAGCGTCTCGGGAGCGCTCGGGGAGGCTTCGGAGCACCGCGAGGAGCTCGGAAGGCCTCGGAAGGATCCGAAAGGGCGGGAGTGCCTCGAGAGGACTTAGAGGGGAGCCGAGAAGGCTAAGGGAGGAAGAGAGAAGAGGGAGGTGTGTGAAAATGAGGAGGGAAGCCCTCTATTTATAGTAAAAATTTCGGAGCAAAGAGGTCGTACGGACCTTCTTGGTTATCCGAGAATTTTGGATTTCCTCGATTTGAGGGAATCTCGCAATGATGGAGAATATTACGGAATGATGGTGTTCCACTGAGCAATAAGGTCCGTACGGACCATCTTGCATGCAAAGAGGTCCGTACGGACCAACTCTGCAGGAAGTAATCATTTTTCCGGGATTTGAGGAATATTGTGGACTTTAAGGGGATTTAGTAATCATTGAAACAAAGAGGTCCGTACGGACCTTAATTGCTACGATTTCTGAAAATTCCCAAAAGGTCCTTTTGTCCCTTTTTATCCCAGAAAGGCTCCTCCCTTGGTTTGGTTGGGGGTTTGAGAGGGTTTTGAGAGGGTTTTGAGTGAGAGAGGTCTCTGAGACTGCGTGGATGAGTCTGCGGTGTTTCCCGTGTGTTTGAAAGGGGGTGATCCAGATTGGGGTACTTACAGGTTGCCACTGGGGCTGATAACTAGAAATGATGATGAGCCTTGAGCTCTCTTGGCAAGGACCTCGTTTACCATGATTAGGCAATAGTCGAGGGTAACTTTTGTATAGCAGAATCTGACAATAAGGATGGGATCCTTGGTCTCGTCGGGATATCTAGAGAGATGATGTTGACGAAGTCGTCATAGGTACATGATTAGAAGGATTCTTTGTCATGTCCACCATTTTCTTCCACTCGCCGAATAACTGTCTGTACTGGACATTTAGTTTGACGATTTCCATGGTATTTGATCCTTCATCGTAGGTGACCTCGTCGGAACTGGTGTTATCCCCGAAACTGAGCATGTGTATGTAAGGATCTTCCTGCGGATTTGCCGCATCTTCTACTCCGGAGAGTTCAGATTCGTTGCCACCTGACGGTTCAACCCAGATCAAAGGACGTCTCATGCCCCGTTGCGAAGCTGGTACCGCTAGAAAAACTTCATGTCCTCTGCTTGAGCATAGGGGCTCGGTGGGAAATTCCGTGTGTAAAATATCCCAGACGACTGCCATGCATTCTTCACGAGTGTGCCGGTGTCTGTTGACCTTTATTGTGAAGACTTCTTCGTCTGGTGTGTCCAGAGAGTTTGCTCAAAGGATGTTAACGAACCTTTGATCAGAGATGGGGGGTTTGCGTCCCTGTATCATTGCGGTGTCCAAGGTTTCTTTCCATTCTGGATCCAAGTCTCGGAAACGGCAGTTGAACTTGATGAATCTGACTGCTTCAGGATCTTCCTGCTCGAGGACGTTGACGTAGTTAGCACCTCCGGACTCTGAGGTATTCTGATGAGATTTGCCCCGATTGTCCTTTTTTCGATTTGCAAGAGGTAGCCTCGGTGCATAGCTGCGGGCATGCTTAGTTGGCATTTCGGCTTCGTTGCTTATGAGGAAACTGTCTCCTCTGATGACCTCGAGATCTCCTTGTCGGTTTATGAACTTGACACACTAATGGAGAGTGGAGGCTATTGCTTTCATGTGGTATAGCCATGGGCATCCCAGCAGAGCTGTAAATTCGGATGGAATGTCCATCACGTGGAACTTTACTGGCACCATTTGGGTTTCGAACCAGAGCTCCAGAGTCACCGTTCCAAGGATGGGATGAGACGTGCTGTCGTATGCTTTGATAGTTCGGGCAGATGGGGTCATATGGCCTTCATCGATGCGTAAGGCTTGCATCATGCTGAGGGGAAGGGCGTTGACTGCTAATCCGATGTCTACTAGGACTCCAGGGAGGGAAATAGTGTTGAGCCGAATAGTGATGTGTAGAGATTCATTGTGTCCTGAGGCCCCTTTTGGTAGGTCTTCGTCACAGAAGATGAGCATGCTGCCGTACAGTCTGAAATCGTAGATCTGATCTCTTTCTGGAGAGGGAGAGTCATCGAGCCATCCATTTCCTGTCTTCCTCTTGAGAGGCAAAGGTTTTGGTGGTGCCTCGGGATTGTGTTGAGGTTGCTTGTGGTGGTGGCCGCCCTTGGTTGCACGTTGATTGAGTGTGAGTGCCAAGTTGACTTTGACTTTCCTTTCCCGGCCCGTGCTCTGAAGTTGGGCAAGTTGAACCTTGGCTGATCCTGCAGGGGATTAGGCTTCTGGCTGGCAGTAAGGTTGCCGAGATTTGAGATATTCTTGTGTATTGCGGCCTGAGCTTTGGTGTCAGCAGGATATTTCGGCTTTCCCACCCCTGTCTGTTCTGAAGTTGTGTTACTTGAAGGAAGGGAAGACTTACTGGAGTAGAGCACATAGTAGTCGAACTTCCCGGATGGCTCTCCGAGTGTACCCACACTGGTGTCTCCGGCTTCGTATCTTTCTTTCAATTTCTGCTGAGAAGACTGTTTCTCCTGCTTTCTGGGAGAATCGCCCCTGATCATGTCATGGAACTTGTATTCGAGGCATTCGGAGCAGTCACATACTCCCTCCGTCCCGGCCCAAATGTCCCAACTTTCCTTTTTGGGCATCCCATTTAAAATGTCTCAACCCAAAAAAGGAAATTTTTTTATTACTTTTTTATTTGTGGGACCCACTTGTCATACTCACAATAAATATCCACTAACTATTACCTACCCCACTTTCTCTATCCTACATCACTTTCATACTCACAACATTTATTTCACTATACATTTTTTACATTATGTATATTTATTCCTTAATTCCTGTGCCGAATCCATTTTGGGACATTTATCATTGGACGGAGGGAGTACATCGTACCATATGTGGACGTCTGATGAGGACTTGGCTGGAAGAGGCGGAGGAACTGGCTATGCGGCAATCTTCTTTGGCACCCACTCGATGGAGTTTACGCTGTTGTTGTTCGGAAAAGAGTTTCCGACTGTATTAGGTCCACGGGGACGCTCCAACTTTCCTTCTTCTATCAGATTCTGGATCTCATACCATAACCCCATGCAGTTGTCAGTTGTGTTCCCATGGTATTGGTGGAAGGTGCAGTACTTGCTTTTGTCGGCATTGGCTGCAGGGTTCTTCGGTTTGTAGTTTTCAACAGGCTTGAGGAGGCCTTCTTCGATTAGTCCTTCCAGCATTTTACTCAGAGGCATATCCAGCTTGTCAAAGCGTATGGAAGGCTGCTTCTTGGGGGAGTCGTTGCTTTGCAGGGCTAGGTTTTTGTTGCTTGACTGCTGTCCCTGATGGATGTAGTTGACAGAAGTATCTTTCCCTTTGCCAGGGGCCGGTGCAGGATTGAATGTAGTTGTTGATCTGTATCTGTAAGACGGCACTGTAGACAGCTTTTCTTTGAGATCCTTCTCGAACTGTGAGCCTGCATTGACCATGGCTTAGAGATCTAGGAAGAAGTGATGGCTGATGAGTGTTCTGATGGACGGTCTCAAGCAGGACTTGAAGATCCGCATTTGTTCATCTTTGGAGAGTGGCTTCATGATTTCAGAGAGTTTCCAACTCCAGCTTTTGTATAATTCCCCCACGCTTTCGTCTGTTTTCTGCTCAGTGATGATTAAGCCTTCTTGACTTGTTTCCCATTCTAGGTTGGATCAGTACCGCTCCAGGAAGATGTTGCTGATCTGATCCCAGGTATGGAGATATGCAGGCTTGACCCTTAGGAACCACCGTAATGCTGAACTCTTGAGAGTGTGCTGGAAATGGTTGGCCATTTGCTGGAGGGTTGCTCATTTTGCTCTCATGCCGAGAACGTAGGTGTCAACATGTGTCTGTGGGCATTCGGTCTCGTCGAATCTGTCCATTTCTGGCATTCTGAACTTGGCAGGGAGAGGTGTGACCATTCTCGGATCTATAGATCTGAGCGTTTCTTGCATTGAGCTGCCCATGCTGGCTTTCAGGTGCTTCATTTGTTTGACCATCCAGGCCAGGGTTGGGTCCAGTGGTGGACTTTGAGGCTCGGGGCCAGGTGCTGCTATTAGAGAAGCAGTAATTGAAGGTGGGAGGCTAGATATATGTGGATATATGGGGGCCTTTTCTGGGTTGTATCGGGGTTTCGTCCCGGTGTTTTGAGGTTCGTGTATAGGCAACGGGTTGAACTCGGGAGGATACTGGAGGGTATTGGTATTTGTTTGAGATGGCCCAGTGTTGCGCTGGTTGTATTGAGTGATGGGGGTAGAACCGTCTTGGCCGTATATGATGGGGGTGCCTTGAGAGGTGGAAATATGAAGCCTCGGTCGGCTGTTTCCTTTATTTGAAGGATTCCCGTAGTTTGACGGGGGAGGAACCTAGTTGAAGGTTTGAGGAGCTGATAAGAGAGGATCATCGTCCTCGATTAGAACGAAAGTACCGTCTGGTTGGGGGATAGCTGCTATACCCCGTTCATTCAGAAGTTTATCACGAAATTCTGTTGATTCTCTTTCTGTTTCTTGTGAACCTCACAGGCTCGAATGGCTTCTTCCAGTGTCATATTGAATGTGTGCTCACCTGAAAAATTTTGTTTTTCCGATGATGAAAAAAGGAGTCGTCACGCCATTTTTAAAGGTACACTTTGAAAAACCTTTGAGAGAGAATGGGTCTGGGGGTCAGGTTACGTGTTGGGAAGAACCGAGAGTTCACCCAACACGCCTCGTCCATGGACGAGTCTTTCTAACTAAACATCCAAGTAATCCAAAAACGTGTGCAAGCAATGATGATAAGCAAATGTAGTAAACATGAATTTTATTGATTTGAACTGGAATCTTACAACTTGTGAGCCATTTATTTAGGGAGGCCACATCCCAATTACAACAGATCAGAACAGATTACAAAGGAAATGGGTCCCTGCAAATGGACAAGATGTGTCGTGTGACACATAGCATGCCTGGCTAGATGTGTCGCGTGACACAGGATCTAACCAGACACGATGTGTCGCGTGACACATAGTGTCCATCTGCAGAGACTTACATATTTGAACACAGAAGCACCAACAATCAAAACAGGTACAATTATTCTATCAGATTAACTTCGAAATGAACAATTAACAACAATTCGACCAAGGGGGTGTGGATATGGGTAGATCCACACCCCCTTGGGAATTGAACACCAATTTCCACAATAATCAAACAATAAGCACTCAATTATTCAAAGCAACAGTGTTAAACAGAGAGATTGCGATTGGATCTCAGTAATCACGACAGATGGAGTCGAATTACTGAGATCAGAAGACAACAAGACAATTGGACTATAGAAATTGCAAAGTAAGAGAGAGAGAAGAAGGATTGGGAGTGTTACCCTTGTAGTATCCACAAATTCTATACCAAGTTCGGTATAGAATTCTTCAATAACTCCTTATGGGACGAACTGAAGTGAGAAGGATGGATGGAAGGAGGATCCAAGTGTTGGTGGGTGAATTTAGGTGGAAATTGGAGGGAATTGAGAGAGGACGTATAGCCGAAGGAACGAATGGCTGCCTCGGGGCGAGGACGTATAGCCGAAGGAATGAATGGCTGCCTCGGGGGGAGGACGTATAGCCAAAGGAATGAATGGCTGCCTCGGGGCGAGGACGTATAGCCGATGGAACGGATGGCTGCCTCGGGGCGAGGACGTATAGCCGAAGGAACGAATGGCTGCCTCGAGGCGAGGACGTATAGCCGAAGGAACGAATGGTTGCCTCGGGGCGAGGACGTATAGCCGAAGGAACGAATGGCTGCCTCGGGGCGAGGACGTATAGTCGAAGGAACGAATGGCTGCCTTGGGGCGAGGATGTATAGCCGATGGAACGAATGGCTGCTTCGGGGTGAGGACGTATAGCCGAAGGAACGAATGGCTGCCTCGGGGCGAGGACGTATAGCCGATGGAACGAATGGCTACCTCGGGGCGAGGACGTATAGCCGATGGAACGAATGGCTGCCTCGAGGCAAGGATGTATAGCCGATGGAACGGATGGCTGCCTCGGGGCGAGAACGTATAGCCGAAGGAACGAATGGCTGCCTCGAGGCGAGGACGTATAGCCGATGGAACGAATGGCTGCCTCGGGACGAGGACGGATAGCCGATGGAACGAATGGCTGCCTCGGGGCGAGGACGTATAGCCGATGGAACGAATGGCTGCCTCGGGGCGAGGACGTATAGCCGATGGAACGAATGGCTGCCTCGGGGCAAGGACGTATAGCCGAAGGAATGAATGGCTGCCTCGGGGGGAGGACCCCGATGGAACGAATGGCTGCCTCGGGGCAAGGACGTATAGCCGATGGAACGGATGGCTACCTCGGGGCGAGGACGTATAGCCGATGGAACGAATGGCTGCCTCAGGGCGAGGACGTATAGCCGAAGGAACGAATGGCTGCCTCGGGGCGAGGATGTATAGCCTATGGAACGAAATGGCTGCCTCGGGGCGAGGACATATAGCCGATGGAACGAATGGCTGCCTCAGGGCGAGGACGTATAGCCGATGGAATAAATGGCTGCCTCGGGGCGAGGACGTATAGCTGAAGGAACAAATGGCTGCCTCGGGGCGAGGATGTATAGCCGAAGGAACGAATGGCTGCCTCGGGGTGAGAACGTATAGCCGATGGAACAAATGGCTGCCTCGGGGCGAGGACATATAGCCGATGGAATGAATGACTGCCTCGGGGCGAGGACGTATAGCCAATGGATCGAATGGCTGCCTCGGGGAGAGGACGTATAGCCGATGGAAGGGATTTGACTGTTAGGGGAGTCACCCGAGATTTGACTAATGCTTTTAGGAAAGTAATCGACTGAGATATGCTTTCATACATGTGTTGTGCTTACCTGTAGCTGCCGGAGGGACTGATGCTGCTGCTGGTCGTGGGAGGTTGTAACTGCCGGAGGGTCTCATGCCATCTTTGTTGATGAATTGCTGGTTTGCCGGGTGTGGGATAATCGTCATTGGCAGTTGGTTGACTTTTGAGTCACGAACTTTGCTTGGTGGGACGTGGGTTTTGTTTGCTAGGGAATAGATTTTTGCTGGTGCTTTGGCGGCGGGGCCAATGATCTTGATGCACATTACTGGGGAGACTGACAAATTTGGAATCCTTGTCTCGATTTTGGCTGGATGGCCTCTTACGGGACGGTCTTTGCTAAAGAGTTGTTGAAGTATCAGTGCATACAGGCCTTGATGAAGGTGTGCTCATGAGAACGGGCATTGGATGATAACTCGCTATGTGGAACATGCATTAATGTCGCTGAGGCTGATGAGTATCATTGCTTGGATATTGGGGCAGTTGAAGCCTTTTTTGACAAGCTTTGCTTGGAGACTGAGGCAGCTGAGGCTCTTTCAGTGATGCTGATGAGTCCAGGCCTGATAAAGATGATAAAGGTGGGGGCTGCCACCTGCAGGATTTGGAATCCTTGTCCAAAATTGTGATTCGAGGAGCAGCTCCCATAATCAGATTATGATCACTTGATTATTGTACCCTGCGGGGGGGAAAACACAACACTCTAGGCACTTTGCATTTTATTTGACTTCTTGCTTATGTATTATTAATCTTTTGTTGCACAAGTCCGTCTCAGCTGGGGGTGGAAAGGAAGTGAGGATTTTTGCAAGGCTTGGCGAGCAGATGTGTATGTAGCAGTTGTGCTATGATGGATTGTATAGGGAACGAAAGTGTATATATGATGATGTATGGGTTGGACCCTCTCCCATGAGGTGGGAAAATGTATGAGTGATGGATGATATGATGCAGCTTAGGCAAGTCGGGGACGCTCCCGGGAGTACTAGTTGCAGTAGGTTGATTGTTGCTGATGAGAACAAAGTGTGTCGCGCGCCCGAGGAGGCAAGCAGCAGAGAATGTGCAGAGAATGATCCCGGCTTGGCGATGCCCCAGTTTATAATGCAAAACAAACCCGGAGGGAATCTGGTTCTGAGAGAACAACATAGCAAAGCCCCAGCTTGAGGGATCCAATGCAGCCCAATTGCAGATAGAGTCATCTTGTGGCCGAGGGTTCAAACCATCATTTCAAACCTCAGTCAATCAGTCACTGGACAAGACTCGGAAATGTTTACGTGCAGGGGCACATCTTTCGAAGGTGGGAATAGATCCCGATTATGTGACACACTCGCTTTTGGGTTTGACTCTTTTGGGAGAGTATAAACCTCACAAGGTGTGGCAAAGTGTATGGAAGCCCCTGCTGACCGAAAATAGTGTTTGGCTCTATCTTCCTATGATGTAGAAAGAGAAGACTTGTCGAGACACTTGAAAACTTGTCTTATTCGTGATGATCACAAAGCTGCTTAAAACCCTTTATTGATGTTCGGGTTATTCAACCACCAAAGCCGATATGAATAAATATTTCGATTAATCCCGAGGAGAAAACCAACTGATATCGAGAATCAAACTCGGAAGGATGGAAGGTGTATAGGGACGGCCCTAGCTGAGACCGGATTTTCTGAGATTTGCTTGTGATTTCGACCGGACCAGTTATGGTTGCCTACGTTCCCCTCCTTGGGAGGAGCTCAGGTCGCCGTAGTTCGGGCTTATCCTGAATGAAGAGAATGAACGTTGGAATTCGAGGATCTGAGGACCTTTGAGGATTTGGAGAATTGAAAAACATGTCCTCTTAGAGTGTCGATGGGAGACACGGATGTGAAGCCCCAGTGGGACGTCCACGGCAAGTGTTTGCGGAAGAGGAATGAAATATGTTCACATGAAACGTCGAATGAACGGATGGAATCTGCACAATCTTCGCTTGATGGTCTGAAACTGTTATCCGGTAGGAACTGCGACTGGGTTTCAGGGTTATGATCGGCCCTTGGATGATTCGGGATATCATGACCTCTTAAGACGAGAAGTCGGCTAGGCCTTTTGCTGGCTGAACCTCTAAAGATGAGAGATTGGCTTGCAGGGATGTGTTTGGGATTTCTAAGGTGAGGGAATTGATTGCCTCTGAGGATGAGAGGTCAAAATTGGCTTTGCCAAGGGCAAGGGTAATGGTAATGGGAATATCCTCTAAAATCGAGAGGACGGCTTGGGATTGGTTTTGGAAGGTGAGGGGACATCCATGCTGTCTCTTTATTCACTCTGAGACTCCTCTTGAGTAACGACCGGATCCTTTGACTTTTGCTTTCGAGAGGATCGCTAGGGACTAGGCTCTCTTTTTTTTATTCTCTTTTTTTTTGTATTATTTTTTTTATTTTGGTCTCTCTCTCTTTTTTTTTTTTTAGAGGAGAATTTCAGCTAGTCCCCAGGATGGATCATTGCTTTCCGTCGTTTTTGAGTTTGGAAATTTTCGATCTTCTTTTGAATCATGGGAGCCCCAAGGATAGTCCCTCTTCATCTGGAGATGGTTAGACGGGTTTCAAAAACGTGCCGATCTTGAAATGAAAGGGTATTGTTTAGTGAGGGTGAGGTAATGGCTTCCCTAGGGGTGGAAGGTTTCAGCCGCAGCCCCTACCGGATAATCTGAACTAGATTAAGTCTTCATTGCTTGCTTAAGCCTACTTTGAGGAAAATCCATGCAAATTCATCGAGCAACGAGATGGTGAGGATGATGGAAGAGATGTGAGCACAGGAGATGCGAGATGGGGAGTTGGTGAGCCCCAATTTGAGAAGGATATCAGTCATTTTTCTCGCTTCGATTAATTTAAATATTAATCATTTCAAAGCATTAGTAATTGAGCAGCACAAGTGATCATGTAGAATAAAACCATTTCAAATAAATGTAACGTGGGTGCGCAAGTATTGTCTCGATTCTAGCAAGAATAGAAATAAATATTTTTATTATTTGAAATAAAAGACCCATAACATGGATATAGCAGACTCAAATCATAAAAGAGATATTCGCTATCAAAAATAAAAAAAACAATCTAGACCCTACGATGACTGACTGACTTCTTCTTATTGGAGGTCCATGGAACTGTGGGAGAGGATTGGTAACCACTTTGGGAAGAGCTTTCTTAATTCTGCCTTCATCAACCAGCTTTTGAATGAGTACCTTTAGAAGGGTGCAATCATTAGTGACGTGACCGGGATACTGATGATAGTAACAATACTTGCTGCGATCCAAATCCGGATTGGGCTTGATGGGATGATAATTATCAAGCGGCTTTATCATTCCTCTTCGCATCAACCCATTGAAAGCTTCCTCGGTTGTTATTCCCAGGTCATCAAATTCTCGTTGTTTGCGCGGTGGAAACCGACCACGATTCTGGACACCACTTTCCTCATGAGAACCCATTTCGATCTTCCCTTCATCAATGAGTTCTTGGATAATCACCCTCAACTGTCTGCATTCATAAGTGGCATGGCCGGGATATCGGTGATAGTAGCAATACTTGCTTGGGTCTAGCTTTATGTTGTTATGGGCTATAATTGACTAGTGGTTGAATCAGTCCTCCGCTTACCAAAAACTTGAGGAATTGATTCATAGGCATTCCCAAATCACCCCAGTACGGTTTCTTCCTTTCCATCTGAGCTATCTTTGGAGAGGATCCGGGTATTGGCGTCCCTTGCTGGATAGGAGTCACGGCTGGAATGAAGGACATTTGATTAACAGTTATGTATGAGGCTAGTCATGAATGTTGATCTTGCGGGGACGATGAGTTGAAGCCATATGAACTCATTGGTGGGTGAGAAACACTTCCTTGAAGAGGAGTCTGGTCAGCATGGAATGGCAGTGATCCTTTCTGGTCGAAATGGCCGTTCACATAATGACGTGATCCTTGGGACTCTTGCTGATACTGACTCTGCAACCCACGTTGATTAGGAGAACTAAGAGCCTCGAGGATCGGTTGTCCATCTGGAATCGGAGCTTGGACCACTTGAGGTGCCGGAGGAAGAATCTTATCTTGCTTATCCTCATTTATCCCTTTCATTACACTTCCATTCCCATGATCAACACTGCTAGCACCGATGATATCTTCGTATGACTCATCTTCATGGCGAATTATTGTGATCCCTCAGATGCGCATTGCTTCCACAAATCTAGCGTGCGTTTCTTCTTCTCGGGCTTTAGCAACTTGGGCAAGCAATTGAGCCTTGCACTCACGAACCATGGCAGCCTCAAGAGCAGCTCGCAACTCTGCCACTGACAAATCATTCATGTCCAACTGACCCGAAGTAAGAGGAATTCCAGACTGAGCGGATGACATATCCTTCGCACCAGACATCTCGAATATCAGAACAGATGAGAGCTTCGTAGGGACTGCAACTATTTCGGAGACGTGAACTAAACGAGCAGTGGATATCAGAGCCCGCACCCAACTTATTGCAACCACAGAGGGTAGATACGGAATGGTAAGGCAGTGAAGGGAGATTTTGAGGAAATACGGGAGAGGGAAAGGGAAAAGAGGACGGACTCGCGCAAACAATTTATTTATGTTCAAGTATAAATTGGTATTTTAAATCCTAAATGCGGTTGGGAAAGGATAAGCCTTTATTTACGCAAACTACACCTTGGGGAAACCTAGGGAAGCAACGTTCAAATTACACTAAATGCTTTGTATTTGAGATTAATAATAGGTAATGATACCTAACCAAGATCTAACACGATGCGAGATGGACGAGTGGTCCAAATTTCTAGGGAAATTTGGGCAGCATAACGGGTATTCTCGAAGAATTTTCAAGAAAAATCTGGCATGACCTCTCGTCGGTGCATGGTGACAATGCGGCATGATCTCTCGTTAGGACACGTCACGAGAGTGACATGTCCCCACGTGAAACCATGTTGCATTGGCAACATGCCCACAAGGTGTAAGGTTTTGGAAAAGGTATAAGGACCTATTGTAAATTTCAAAAAACAATTCATTTTAATGTGATTAAAACGTTGTATCAAAAAAACCAACCGTGGGTAAGCTTTAAGTGTGGCGCCACCTATAACGCACTAGGGGGATAGGTTTGATTTCAGGCGCTCAAGCGTAGGCGAATTTCATGGTCGTCCGCGATGCCGTCAATCGCACCCGAGGGTTCTAAATCTATGTGGTGTAGCGTGCGGATGACTATGTTCTTTTATTTATGAAAAACAAATTTTTTTTATTTTTTTTTTTTTTAAAAGGAAAAACAAAAGAAAAAACACACACACTCACATAGGAAACAAGGGGCACAACAATCAACTGAGCCATTTTTTGATTCAAGGGACTGCCCTCAAATCAGCACCTGAGAAATTGTTCAGTGACCACTCTTGTCGCGTGACACAGGACAGCAGGGAACAAAGCTGTCGCACGACCAGAATAGTCACTGAACCAGAACCTGCAAAAATGAAATCAGCCCATGCCTCTCCATGGCAAGGGACAAAACAAAATAACAAAGCACAACAAAAATGGCCACATAAGACACACAAAAGGCTCAAAAGTCTCATAATGCAATAAAATGCATGTACCACAAAAGATCATCAAGGATGCACACAAAAATGGATATGTTGGATGTTTAATTGAATGAAAGCTTGACCCTCTTAATTTTGAAAAACAGGTTTTCAAAAGTGAATCCCCAGCGGAGTCGCCACTGAATGTGCGCTCGCCCGAAAAATTTTGTTTTTCCGAAGATGAAAAAAGGAGTCGCCACGCCATGTTTAAAGGTACACTTTGAAAAACCTTTGAGAGAGAATGGGTCTGGGGGTCAGGTTACGTGTTGGGAAGAACCAAGAGTTCACCCAACACGCCTCGTCCATGGACGAGTCTTTCTAACTAAACATCCAAGTAATCCAAAAACGTGTGCAAGCAATGATGATAAGCAAATGTAGTAAACATGAATTTTATTGATTTGAACTGGAATCTTACAACTTGTGAGCCATTTATTTAGGGAGGCCACATCCCAATTACAACAGATCAGAACAGATTACAAAGGAAATAGGTCCCTGCAAATGGACAAGATGTGTCGCGTGACACATAGCATGCCTGGCTAGATGTGTCGCGTGACACAGGATCTAACCAGACACGATGTGTCGCATGACACATAGTGTCCATCTGCAGAGACTTACAGATTTGAACACAGAAGCACCAACAATCAAAACAGATCCAATTATTCTAGCAGATTAACTTCGAAATGAACAATTAACAACAATTCGACCAAGGGGTGTGGATATGGGTAGATCCACACTCCCTTGGGAATCGAACACCAATTTCCACAATAATCAAACAATAAGCACTCAATTATTCAAAGCAACAGTGTTAAACAGAGAGATTGCGATTGGATCTCAGTAATCACGATAAATGGATTCGAATTACTGAGATCAGAAGAGAACAAGACAATTGGACTATAGAAATTGCAAAGTAAGAGAGAGAGAAGAAGGATTAGGAGTGTTACCCTTGTAGTATCCACGAATTCTATACCAAGTTCGGTATAGAATTCTTCAACAACTGTTTCTGGGAGGAACTGAACTGAGAAGGATGGATGGAAGGAGGATCCAAGTGTTGGTGGGTAAATTTAGGTGGAAATTGAAGGGAATTGAGAGAGGGTTGGAGGGATTTTGGCTAGGAGAGAGAGAGAGGTGTGTTCAGTCTGTGTGTTACGCTCCAATTTTGGCAGAGTAACAGTATGTGAAAGTTGGGATCCATTTCTGAGAGGGGTAGGGTCTTATTTATAGGCTGCAGTTGATGGTCACAGTGTGTCGCACGACCTTTTGTAACCAATTTCCAAGCCTCGACTTGTCGCGTGACACAAGGTGTCACCAACTGCTTTTGGCGCCAAAACCAGTTTCTGGAATATTTTGAGTAAATACCCAAAAGGTCCAAAAAGGTTTGTTCCCTGCAGGTCTTTAGCATGAGCAAAGTACCAAAAGGTACTTCCTTCGCGAGAAACTTATGGAATGTTTCCGGAAGTCTCGAAATAGACCGGGAATTTACCAAAATGCCCCTTAATGCAATTTTATCGCATTAAAATGCACCTAAAAGGGTAGCGAATTGAATTGGCGTACTTACACATATTTGTTACCGGTGGCGGGGTTCCGTTCCCGTCACGATTTATCATTGATTCTGACATGTCGGAGAGTCTGGCTGAAGGAACTGAGGGAACCGAAGAACTGTCTGATGCGGCCGTAACTGTAATTCTGGCGAGGCGCTGACCCGGAATTCTGAACCACTCTCTGTTTGCTTCAGGGAACGAAAGGCAGGGCTTAGGTTTCGGAAAGGGTATTTGGCTCAGGTTTTTGGGCTTGTGCAACGTGCAGTTACCGCTTAATGTTTACTTAAAACGCGTTTTCTCAGAGTCCTAATTGATTGGAAAAGATTGCTCTTCTTTTTCGCAACTAACCTAGGGCTTGAATCAGTCGATCTCGACACTATGTTTATAAGCCCCTCTTTTTTCACCTGTAAATCGTCTTCCCGGGACGAACAATCCCGAGCGAGGGTCCTATAAGGCAAGCGAGTTCCACCGACAAAAGGAAAAGTGAACTTAAGGCTAGCTGGTCATGTAAACGTTCAACTTATGTGACATGCGGGTCACGGTCGAAGTCAACATCCTTAAGTTAAGGCAGAAATAGTGCCGAAATTTCGGCATGACATCTCTTGACTCGCTTGTGCGAGGGGTCTTAGCTTTTGGCGTGTGGCTGGCATGGTGCATACATTGAGGGTTTGATGACACGGCGTCACATTGAACCTTCGGGTATGTTTTTAGCGCGGCTCTGCGTCAAAGTCAAGGCTGAAAAGCTAAAACTTCGGGTCAAGAACGACCTTTGATCTCAACTTTTAAGTTTGACTTGTGAGGGAGATCGGCGTAAAACCATACACTTAGGGCTTTATGACACGAACTAAGTCAAAAACCAACCAAGGTCTTGGACGAAGTGTGACACAAAGAGTGCATGGATTACACGGGCTAAGATGGGTTGTTTGGGATGACCCCGTGCGCGCTCGAAGAGCGTAGGAAGGCCAATCAAGCTGCAGCTGAACGGTCACCCCGCGTTGAGGGTTGTAGCGTGCAGTGTACCGAGGCAGCAAGTGCGCGTAGCGTGCGGTGTACCAAGGCAGCAGTGCAAATAGTGTGAAATAGCACATTTTGCAATTTAAAATGAAACATACAGAGAGTATATCTATTAAATTTAGGAAAATAATAAAGTTGCAAAAGAATATTACAAAATTTGGTTTACAAAATGAGGTGTCAAAATTATTGATGTTTAATTAAAGTGTGGTGGATCCGCAATCGATTCAACTAATACTCCCTCCGTCCCTAAATGTTTGTCTCATTTGACTTTTCAAACATTTTATGATTATATTACAAGTTTTGAAAATTTAGTGATTTTGAAGCTTTAATTTTGGAAATGAGACTAACTTTTTGGGACAAAGAAAAAGGGAAAATGGGACAAACATTTAGGGACGGAGGGAGTATAATATAGTCACCTCATTTTGTATACATCATTTTGTAAACTTCTTTTGTAACCCTAACATCCCTTAGATTTATTCCTATTCCAAACAAGTCCTAATTTGAATACAGTATTCTATAATGTAAAAAAAGGGAAAATAAAAATGGTGATTATGCTGTTCTCTCCATTAATCAAGAAGACAAAAAGACCAGAGGTTGTTTATATCAACATTTATTTTCCATCCCCCAAATCTATTTCCTCCATTTGATGACCATTCAGTAAGGTATTTGGGTTTTGTCCTTCAACACTCAACTTGGCATTGTTTGGCTCCTCAGTAGCCTTCACATTGCTCGGCTCCGTCCCCTGTAAACCATTCAATAATCACATCAGCAGAAGAAGAATAGCATTTATCATAATATGGCTACCGGAAATTCTGAACTGATTTTCGTTCTCTGTCTAGCAAGATAATACTCCCTCTATCCCGTAAAGATGTTCCCATTTTCTATTTTTCGTTTGTCCCAAAAAACAAAGTCCCATTAAGGTAAAAGTATAACTCTTAGTTTCATAAAGGTAATTAAGGTAATGCTTACTTTCATTAAAGATAACGATGGAAAGGAAAATATACCCACTAAAATATTTGAATTGTCAAATAACAACATCTTTATGAGACGTAGGGAGTACAAAATAACATACTAAGTTTAAGAGTTTGTGTATACAAGCACTGACCTTGTTCTTGTCACGCCAGCCAAGTCCAAACGGTCTAGATAATAAACTGATCTTTCTCGTGGGGAAATCTTGTGTGGCTTCTTGACTAGTTCTTACAGTTGGTGAATCTCCAGCTCTGTAAGAACATAGCAAACTTATTCTCCATATAGCAACCAGAATGAAATAAAATGCTTGTAGAATATTATTGTGGCAGCATTGAACATGGGCAACTTATATTGAACCAGGAACCTCTAATATCTACTCACATCATCAACACACACACACACTGAGAGAGAGAGAGAGAGAGAGAGAGAGAGAGCGAGCACTCGGAAAATCAAAACTTTTCAATCATATTTCTTCACTTTTATCTATACTCTTTAAACTGAGCCAAAACTGGAGTATATATTTTAAATGGCACGTGAAGGCAACACATCGCACATCGTTCTGGAAAGGATGATTTCAAAGGACAAATGAAAGTTGAATGAAAGTTTAAGACAAATTATCAAATGCAATTCTGTTATTGGGACAACAGAAAGTAAATCTCTTTCAGGCCTATCAGACATTTTGAACTCTCGTACTTTGCTTAAGCTTTGGGTTTAACCATCGTTGTTATTTTTTTGCAGTTTTAACCCTTGGTCTTTAGATACGCACTCCTTTTCCCAAAAAGTAGTGAAAATTAAGGCATTTCTTTAGCAATTTAACTCGTACTTGAGGCTTTTTTTTGATAAAATGAGTGCGTATCTAAAGTACAAAAAATAAACAACGATGGTTAAAACTGAAGCTTAATCAAAGTAGAGGGTTCAAAATGTCGACTGGCCACATAGTTGTTAAAGGTGAAAGGCGAGAGGCAGGCGAACAGCAAGGCAGTTGAAATGCGGCCAATAGACGAGCAAGGCGGTAAAATAGAACAAAAAAATAGTGAAATAATATACATGTAAAATATATTAAACAAAGTGTAAACATATTAAGAACAAGAATTTTGCATTAAATAAAGGTGTCAATTTCACATGTAATATCAATTTAACACGGTTAATACACCTCAAAAGTGAGAATTCTAAGACAAAAAACATATTTGATGTTCAAATCAGTAAACAATTAGTCGTTTAAAAGCATAAAAATAAGTATTTTAACATATAATTCCAGACGTCTAGTTCCATACCTAGATATATACACAACAGATAGTTAAAACTTCAAATAACAAAAGGAAGGAGGCCCAAAATAAAGAGAAAAAATAAAGTAAATTGGTAAACAAAATAAAAGTTTGCAAACCTCCATTTAAAAAAATAAATAAAGCAAGCTATCATTAGTGTAATTGTCACACTTCTTTGTCGTCGATTTAATTCATTATTTATCACACTTATTTTCTTTTGTCGCTCGAGAGAAATTACGGATATCTTTCTTTCTCATGCACGCCACAAGCTATACTTACCAAATATTTTCCCAAAACAACGCATTTAAGTAAATTTATAAAAACTAAAATTACCCAGTTTAACATTACACATACACCTATTATGCCATTTGACAAAGGCAGACTCCTCACACCTCTCGCCATAACCTAGAAATGCCTAGCCTTGGCCAAAAAGGTGCACAACAACCCGCCTCAAAACCAAAAGGCGGTCGACCCCTAAAGACACCAAAAAGGCGAGGCGGATGAGGGAGGCGCTAGCCTTTCACAACTATGACTGGCCATCTCTTTCACAATAAAAGATCTGGCATCTGCTGGAGTGAGTAAATACCTTGGAGAAGGCTGTGCTTTGGTTTGGCCAGACTGGTATTGCAAAGTAGCTTCTAACATTGATTCCGCCATGACCACTCTTTTCTCCATATCTGCGAGCGATGCAACTGCTGTTTCATACTTCTCCTGCATTATTCGAGAATTCAGGTCCAAATATTATGATGTTTTTTTATTTATTTACAATTCTAGAAGCTCCCTTCTTTCCATTTCTCCTTTCCTTCTGATTTACAAATTGATATTGACCATCTCTTCACCAATATACTCCCTCCGTTCTAGAAAGATAGTACCATTTGCCTTTTGATGGTCAACACAAGTGAACACCAAATTAATGTTAATCTAATCATCCTAAAAAAATCTGAAAATTGTTATTGATACAACAAGTGAGTTATCAATAATAAGTTTTAGAATTTTATTGTGATGGTTAGATTGACATTATCGTTTGGTCAAAGTTCACTTATGTTGACCATGAAAAATCAAATGGGACTATCTTTTCAAGACGTAGGGAGTAATTGAGAAGATATGAAGCAGAAAGAAGTAAAACCTCGAGCACTTGAGCAGCATATCTCTGGGCAGCTGCATCTTGCTCAGCATATCTCCGAGCATCTTCTGTAACCTTCTGTTCTTGCTCTACCCTCATCAAAACCTTCAAGATGGTGATATTAACAATTATGAGAACCAATTCATATTTTTGTCATACTAGAATTTGTAGAAATTGAGATTATGGCATGAAGCAAGAATTGAACTTGAAGCATGGCACTCTCTTGTTCCTGCTTATCGGAAAGGGCCTGCCGATGCTCAGCAACCTCTCGCTCTAATTCCTCAACCTGAGATAAAAAATCATCATGCAATATCTTAGTTTTGATACTTTCATGTATGTTATTGGATGACGTAGCAAATCCTAGAATACCATGTCATATAATTTTCAGTAACAAGCATGGAAACATCACATTCTCTCTTCTTGATATGAAAAGAGACCGGATAGGTCCAGTAATTAAGAGCAAAGGAAAAGGAAAGAAACATATGCAGAGAATTTAATCCTTCTAAGGCATAGATATATGCAAGAGAAAATAATGCACTGGTTGTCAATATCCAAGATAAAAATGAACATGGAAGGAAAAATATCAAAAGTAACTTGAAGATAAATTCAAAGCAAAAAGTGAATTACTGTAGCACAAGTATTAGAATACTTGACGAGATCAGATGAGCAGAACTACGTAAGGGTCGTGCACAAAGGAGAATCTTGCTTACCCTTGCACTCAACTGCCTTCGATTATCTTGCTTAACCATCTCCATTAATGCAGTTTCCAACTCTTCAGCTCTGGAAAAGAAATGTGTAATGTCAGTGCGATATCAACAAAATATTGCCGAGTGCTATAAGAATCATTCTGTACAATATTTGCAGTTAGTAGTACATGTTCTCTTGGTTTATGACATTCCTTATTCCCACTTCTTGTGCGAGATTCAACTGTAAGACCCTCCATCCATCTTTTGATGTGTCAGAAGCTCTTTCACACCAAGGGAGGTTTAAGTATCAACTGAACTCCCCACAAATTTTTCATCAAGCAACACTTTATACCATTGCAAAGATATGAAAAAAAAAATCTCAGGCCTTCCAGACACTGTTATTCTGGCCCTTTAAAGGTAATGAGGTGAAATTTTTTTTATGTTTCTTGATAACTGATAGCAAATGCATAAACTGGAGTTGGCCTACAGCAACACTAATTTGAGGCGAAAGAGTTTCTCCTACTCAAGTAACCCAACTACGGAGTACATTAGTACCAACTGGTGACAAAGGGGAGACAAGTCTTACTGCACGAAAAGAAACAAGGATTAAGTGATGGAATCGAGGCATTGTTTCAATGCTTTTTACTTGCAGAATCCTTGAGAAAATATTAATATAGATCACGAAGAAGACAGAAACGAATAACAAATAAAAGTGTCCCCTTCCTTGAGGTTACAACAAGTAGCTTCTCTTCTTTCTTTCTCTAGTTTTGATGGGGTCGGGTGGGAAGTGGGAGGATTCTATCATGAGAACTAAGTACATAATAGACAGCAAAAACATTGATAGTAATGAAACATAAATAGCCAAAGGTTGGGACAGAACAACAACAGTACAAGTCCAAGAGGATCTAGTGCTGCAAAAGAAATATAACATGAAACATCTTGCATTAAGGTGCTTCAGCTTATGTAGTAATAAAGGAGCTGCAGAAGTAATGATATATACTAACCTGAGTTCCGCGGACCGTTTCTCCTCCAACATCTTGCACAATTCAACCTTCAACCACACCACCTGGAAGAAGTATAATAATGAGTTAGTCATAAGAACCTCAGAATAGTGAAGGTTATATTCCCTATGGTGCTGCCCCAACAACACCAAACAAAACATAGGAACTGAAAGCAAAATGAAGAATGAAATCTCCTCAAGTCAGTTCTAATTAGGTCCATCTGATTTCTTATTTCAAGAGGCCTAGTATAGTTTCTTATGATGTAGGAATTTAACTTAATTGTCAGATTTGCCTGACAGGAGCTTCAATGATGGTAATGGTTGTTTAGAAGGTCAACTTGTTGCTCAGTGTATGATTATAAAATTAAGTATAGATTCATCCAAATTCTATTAATCAGAGTTGTAAATCTATTGAGATCAAGTTCAACTTAAGCTTAATGAGAAGTTGTCATAGTTATATAAACCGTCAAACTAGCAAGGAAATGTACAAGAAACAAAGAAAAACTAAACCACCTGTTCTTGAAGATCTGGAACAGAATTAATTTCCACATCTTCAGTTAATCCCGTATACAAACCATCCACATTAGAAGTTTCAGAGTTTGAACGAGACATTTCAATGTTCTTATCTTTATTTCCTATTTGAGATCCAGGTTCTGGCGTGAAACCATAAAGTTTAGATGCCAAACCCTGAGAATCCTTCCAAACAGGAAGTCCTTTTGATCTCTCCTCAACTGCAGCTTTGACAGCTGGTCGATGTTTATTTCTCAATTCTTCTAAGCTTGATTCATTTACATTATGATAGCCCATGCAAGCTGTCAAGACAAGCTGACTGCTATCAAATGTTGAGCCAGCCAGTGACTGCAGAAGAGTAACTGCATCTCCAGCATCCTTTGTTGTAACTAATGCAGGTCCTACACAAAACTGATCCCACATAAGTTTTATTTTCTATGATAGAGAATAGTAAAATTTTGACTTATCATTGGAGACAAAAGTTAATACCATATAACTCCATCAAAGCAAGGGCTGTCCGAAATAGCATGACACGATTCCCTTGAAACAGTAGGACGTCCCAGACTCTAAGAACTGAAACCGAGAGGAAGAATCAATTATGAGAATAAGATCGCCAGAAAAATGGCTAGATATTAAAAATACGAGCAGGAGTTTCTATTTCTCAGTTCTGTTGCCAAAAAAACAAATTAAATTTTGGCAGATGAAACGTAGAACCTGACCACTTTCCCATGGAAGCATATTCATAAATATTGAAAGGAACCACGGGCCAGAGACCCAGGCTACTTGCACTCCCAGGTAATCCAAATGATTTACTGCAACAAATGCACAAGCACAGTTAGGAACCATGACAAAAACACATGTATGAAAATGTAAGATGAAATCAATAACAATAACAAATGATGACAGGAAACAAACCTAGTTTTGGAAATCTCTCACGCACCAACTCCTCAAAAACAAGCTGGTCAACCTAACAAGAACAATGGAATAAAATTCAACCATGACCTGCTTGTGCTTCCTTTGTGATATTTCATTTATGGCGTTCACCAGATCCCAACTCAAAGAAGTACACTAGGAGACAATGGCATGAATAATATCTACCTGAGACTCCACCATATCCTCTGAATAATAGCCATCAAAGTAGTCATCAAGAATACCCATTAAAGCCCTGAGTCAGAAAATAAGTATCTATATATTTTTAGTGTTGTGAACTCTAATCATGATATAACATTATTTGGTGAAGTCAAGTATTCTTCAGACATATATGAAAAATAATAGCAATCCTTTAGGCAAAGTCCCAACAAAATTTCAGACCCACCAGAAGGCGTTTTCCTCAGGCATCAGAAGCAATAGTAAGCCCGCAAAAAAATTCATTGCCTGCAAAAGGTCCAACGAAAATCCCATTATCACGGAAGTGTTTTAGACATTAGTTTCAATAATTATTAATGCCAGTAGCAGTTTGAAAAACTAATAAAACAGAAAGTATAACTGCATCCACATAAGGATGGACAACTAAAACAAACAATGTGATTGCACAACAACATGGACTAAGTTTGTATCATCTTCTCCACTACTGGCAGAAAAATAACAATGACGAGATTTTAGTGATTATGCACAGATCATCATGAAAAGACGATATGAAGTTGACCACCATCCACCATTTCCTGTTGGTAAGATTGCTAACTTCCTCTTTTTCTTCCACTACTGTTTTCTCTTTTCTTTCTAACAAGTGAAAAGGTGGATTGCAAGCTGAATTTGAACCTCTTACTCTTTAACAATTTCAAATGGAAAGCTGCGCACAGGAGATCCCTTCGTGCTTAATTCACTGACCATTTTCCCTAACTTTAGCACGAGAATGAGACTTAGCTGAAATGAACGCTCTCAAGTCCCCAAATGTAGCCATCGGAATCAGAACGAACTAATATATGGTATCTTCTTATGTGTACAGTAGTCTGCCAAACCATTCTAAAGACACTAAACAGCCGAATAACTAATGTATTACACAAGGAGTTTTTACCAAAAACTACCTCAAAAAGATGCTATTTACAAAAAAAAAATGTAAGTTGTGATATTACAAAAAACTACTTTTCATTTCTTCTTCTTTTTTTTTTTTTGTTTGCCTTTCCAGTTAAAATAACTGATAAATGCATTTATCACTATTTATCAGACTACTATTTCAAAAGTAGTTTTTGGTAAATGCCCCACCACACAAACAAAATTTGAAAACAGACTACTCTTTGGACGTCCTGAAATGGAACGATGGGAGAGTTCTAAATATGAGATTAATTGGACAAAAATTAAGCATTTCATACATTAACACATGTTTTCGCAAATGTTAACTACCTGGCAGTAGCCAACAGAAGGATTATGCCGTGCATATGCCGTGAGTAAACGCCTCAAAGCATTTCTACCATCCTCGTCCAAAGCAGGATGACCTGGGAATGTTCGAGGCAAATCCTGCACAAAGAGAGCGATAAGATTGTCAATGTCATAAAGTACTGCTACCACTGAACATACTGGATTGGAAGGAATTAAATGTCTGATAGGACCTTCTCAATCTGCCCCTTCCATTTCTCAGGTATACAAACAGAGTCTTTTATTAACCCCTCATTTGTTTTATCTGCTTCTGAATTTGGATGTATTTCGGCCTCATCATTCTTCGAGTCTGGAGATAGTAAATTTTGATAATATTTTTCCACCCTACGTGCCCTCACGCCCACAAAAGCTTGCCAGAGCTGCAATTGCAAGAGGTAAAGAATATATTAAGTTGATTTTCCCGCATTTAACGAGGTCATACAAACCCAAAAGTGTGCAATCTACCTCTCCCCTCAGAGCCATGGGGACTCCTCCCTGAACTAGACACTCCAGTTCTTCTTTCCAAGGAAACTGAGATTCTTGAGAGGCAACATCACTAGCAGCACCTGTTGCTGAGAAATTTACAGCATCACCTGAAGCAACATCTGAACTTGAGTCTGATCTCTCCACATCATAAAACTCTTCCTCAGAGTCCTCCTCAAAGCCTATTTTTGCAGGTTTAGCTTCTTCAACAAAAGGAGGCGGCTTCACATTTGCTGTTTCTTGCTTCTCTTTCTCATTAATTTTCTTCTTGACACGGGTATTCATCAGGTCCTCGATTGCACTAAGTGATGGTCTAATCTGAGACCATATCTGAGCACGACAAGTTTTAGTCTCCTTCGCTGGGGGCACTTCCTCATTTGCAAAACTTTCAGCTGGAGGATCAGAGCTGGGCTTCCTTCCATTTAAACCATCTCCTTTACCATCTTTATCCAAACTCTCATCAGATTCCTTCTCAGTAGAACCAGAGCACAGAGCTGTGTTACCTTCCACTGCAGATGCTTCATTAACAGGCACTTCAGCGGACTGTGCCTGCCGCTCTAGGAAATCCTTCCACCTATCTGATCTTTCCTCCTCTTCCTCCTAGAAGAAAAATCATTTAACAGGAAAGAATTTATTATTATTCGTAAACTTTCGAAATGTTCAACTCCGTTAAGTTGCTGGTAGATCATGATAGAATAAAAAGTCAAAATTTGAAATCTCAAAACTTTATGATCTTGAATCTTCCAAGTGCATAAATTCCCCTTCTTTTTTTTACTCAAGCCCTACCCAATAAATGGGTTTAAAAAAATGCTCACCCTGGCCAATAAGATGTATTTTTCAAGACAGAGCAAAGATTCCCAGCAGCCAAACCATGAATTCCTCTTATTAAGCAGAAAACGGTATAATAACGAGAAGAAAAAAGAAATACCTTATAGATATTAGCATACTCGCGGAATCTCTGTACATGCTGAGGTCTCACAGCAAACCCATATGCATCTCTGTTCAAACAACTTCAATCGTTAGTTTCTACATCCAACAAACTTCCAATCACCAGATTCCACAGACAAATAGTTAATGAAACCAATAAAAAAACAGCTAAAATTCAAGTGTAATTACTTAACCATAAACACAAAATGACACGGAATAAACTTACCTGCAATCAGCCTCTAGAAATTGCCTACTTAGATTGGACAACAACATAATCCACAAAGTATTGTCTCAACTAAACTACCCATAACGCTCAGCATTCCCTCACATCATACTCAAATCAATAAACCCCACCCCACACTTCAAAATCACACACCAAAATACGCCCTTTTTGCCCTCAATGAATCAAAGTCGAATTCCAACAAGGATCAGTGAATCACTAACAACTATCTACTTCCACACCAGCAGAAATCTATCTCTAAAGCTCTAAACAAAATCAATTTTAAAATAATCAATAAAATTCATTTAAATTTTCAAACGGGCGGCAACAATGGGTTAAATTCGATGTGATCAAAGCATAGCACATTGAATTTATTTTTTGATCAAATTTATACACATGATTGATAGATCGAATAGAAAAGGGGAAATGAGAAATGAATGGAGAGAAAGAGAGACTGGTGTAAACCAATTACCGCTTGTGTTCGAAAGTGATAACATGAGGATTCAAAGTAGCGGTGGCGGCGGCTGCTTTGGCCTTCATTTTCGGAACGGAAAGCTGCTACCTCCCTCCGACTTCAATGGAGGATAAGATTTAAGATCTATATCTAGTAACATAAAATCAAAATCTCTGATTCGGATTCCTTGAATTTCTGCAACTGATCAGAGAGAAAGAGGAGAAGTATGGTTTTAGTGAGTCATTCTCTCTCTGTCTCTGGGTAAAATTGAATGGGACCCAACCCCACATGGAAAGGCCGAGATTATCGTCACGTTATATTTGCTTCTCACGGAGTTCGAGTTTTCCTTGTTCAGTTTTATTATAATCAACGGATATACTCCCTCCGTCTCGGAACAATCTTCACACTTTCCCTTTTGGGCGTCCCAAAACTTACTTCACACATTTAAAACTTACCTAAAATGGAAAGGAATCTTTACTATTCCCTCCACTCATTCTCTCTCCTACATTATTTTAATACTCACAACACCATTATAATTTACTATTCTCTCCACTCATTCTCTCTCCTATTTTATTTTCACACTCACAACACTTTCAATATAATACTCCCTCCTTAAAACCAGTGCAAACAGTGTTTGTGAACCAAGTTCCGGGACGGAGGGAGTACAGTGCAACCGTATCCGGCCCAGCAAGAGTGTCACCTTTTTAGGGTTGACACGCAAATTAAGGAAAAAAGAGAAAAAAAAAAATATTGTGAGTGTAATTTGAAAATAAGAGAGAGAATTAGTGAAGGAAATAATAAATTTAAAAAATGTTGTGAGTACAATTTGAAAAGAGGAGAGAGAATGAGTGAAGGGAATAGTGAGTGGATGTAATAGGTGACACTTCTGCTGAAACGGAGGGAGTATTACTTAGATTTTTTTTTACGAAAGATTACATGTGAATGATCAAAATATACAACATATTTTTATGATTTTTACAATTAATATAATGTATTATTGAATGAAAATTAATGCAATATATTTTAAGGCAAATGACAATTTAGGGCCTGAAGTTTACGAGGAGGTACCAGATTGGAGCCTGAAGTCTTAATTATGTCAATTTAGGGCCCAAAGTTACTATTTTGATCAATTTAGGGCTTTTTGACGTTTTTATTCAAAAAGCTCGTAAAGTTACCACGTGCGATTCACGTGAGATTCAGTGAGGGCATTTTGACAATTATTTCGATTAGATTCTATAGTAGACTTGTTATATTTTAAAAGATTTGCAAAAATGAGTTAAATCTTTTATTTTCTGAAATTATATTATTAGTAAGGAAATTTTGATTACATTGTTGTGTTAATAAGTATCGGTGCATGTGTTAATGAATACTCTATTTGTCCTTAAATAATTTTTTCACTTAGGCTCCGTTTGTTTGGGGGAAAATGTTTTTCGAAAAACATTTTCCCCATTTTTCGGTGTTTGTTTCGCATCGAAAAATTAAGAAAATGTTTTATGCTAAACATGTTTATCTCATTTTCCGGAAAACATTTTCATTTTTCGGAAAACATTTTGCAGGAAATCATTTTCCGGAAAATGTTTTACGCTAAACAAACGGAGCCTTATACTCCCTCCGTCCCATTACAAACCACAAATATTCCTTTTTGGGCGTCCCATTACAAACCACAAATTCACTATTCCCTCCACTCATTCTCTCTCCTATCATTATTTTAATACTCACAACACCATTATAATTTACTATTCCCTCCACTCATTCTCTCTCCTATTTTACTTTTACACTCACAACATTTATATCATTATTTTTTTTCTTAATTTACGCGTGAACAGTAAATTTCCTCTTTGTAATGGGACGGAGGGAGTATGTTGTTAATACGTAGGTACAGTGATCAATAATTTTTAATTGATTTAATTATTATAACGAAAATTTAAAATTTGATATCGATACCTTATAATGGAGGCATGATTTTTTATATAATATTAACATTAGCAATTTGTTTGTTGTTGGGACATCGTTAAAAAATCATTAGTAATTTGTTATATTAAAATTGACACTTTTAATGGAGACATGCTTTTTTTTTATCCTATTTCTTTTATCAACCTAAACAAATGTATAAAAATTCTAGTTTCCTAAAATAAACTTGAGAAACGAAAATTAGTAATGTTATCTGAGATATTACGCCCATTTTTCTTTAAAAACTTGAATATTAAAAATGAATCCCTAAAATTGTTATAAATAAATAAAACTCAACGAGAGATTGTCCTCATTTGACCTTTTGTAGGTTAGGATTAGGATAGAATAAAATAGAAATGGGCTACCCATCTTGGGAATAGTGTACCCCTTTTTTTTTAATTTTTTTTTTTTACAAAATAGCCAATTTTTTTAGCAACAACAACAATTTAAAAGTCCATCGTCCACAAACATTTGAAGTTCGAAACAAACAATGAAATTCGCATTTACAAATGTTACCTATAAATTATTATATGTCAACAAATTGATATTTCGACCTATCAACCGCAAAGAAAATCACAACCTTCCAGCACGTAAGGATTGAATCAATTGGGTCCAGTTTGTTTCGACGTAAAATATTTTTCGGAAAACGTTTTTCAGAAAATGTTTTCCTGTAAAATGAAGATATTTTACGAAAAATGAAGATGTTTTTCGAAAAATGTTTTACTTAGGAAAATGTTTTACTTAGCAAGAGCCTAAAATGTTTTCAGCTGTTTGGTAAGGAAAATATTTTCCGAAAAATATTTTCATGTGTTTAATGAAAATATTTTTCGATATATATATATATATATATATATATATATTATAATGATTATTATTATTATTATTATTATTATTATTATTATTATTATTATATTATTTTTTATTATTATTATTATTATTATGATGATGACGATTATGATTATGGTTATTATTATTATTTTTATTATTATTATTATTATTATTATTATTATTATTATTATTATTATTATTATTATTATTATTACTATTATTATTATAATTATTATTATTTATTATTTATTATTATTATTATTATTTATTTTATTATTTTATTATTTTATTATTATTTTTATTATTATTAATAATATTATTATTATTATTATTATTATTATTATTATTATTATTATTATTATTATTATTAGAATGAGGAAGTAGAATGTTGTACCTTGTGAAATATGAGTTGTACATGAAGGGCACCATTTTTCGAAAAATGTTTTACTTAGGACAAGGTCAGTAAGTCGTTTTACTTAGGAATGGCGTAAAATATTTTTCGGAAAACGTTTTCTCCATTTTTCGGAAAACAACCAAACACTGGAAAAACGAGTTATTTTACGAAAAATATTTTCCGAAAAACAACCAAACAACGGAAAATGGAGAAAACGTTTTTCGGAAAACAACCAAACAACGGAAAACGAGTTATTTTACGGAAAACATTTTCCGAAAAATGTTTTACGGTGAAACAAACGGGGCCTTGATCTTGTGACCTTGTTCCATCGTGAACTAGTTTAAGGTCACTTACTACATTTCTGACCTAATGTAACGCATTTAATGCAACGACAGAGCTAATGTAACGCATCTAATGCAACGTCAGAGCTAATGTAACGAGTCTAATGCAACGACAGAGCTAATGTAACGGCTAATGCAACGACAGAGGTAATATAACGCATCTAATACAACGACAGAGCTAATGTAACGCATCTAATGCAACGCCAGAGCTAATGTAACGAGTCTAATGCAACGACAGAGCTAATGTAACGGCACATTTTGATTAATGCAACGGCTTTGATCTCAGCGTTACATTAGATTTTTTGGCGTTACATTAGATTTTTCTAATGTAACGGCTAAATTACTAATGCAACGCCGAAAAAAATCCCTCTTTTTTTAAGGCGGGCTAATATACCCTATGCCCTATGTCATAGACCCTATGCCCTATGCCCTATGCCCTATACCATATACCATATGCCCTATGCCATATGCCCTATACCCTATATCCTACAGTCTATACCCTATACCCTATAGGGTATACCCTATATCATATGCCCTATACCCTATACCCTATAGGATATACCCTATACCCTATACCCTATACCCTATACCCTATACCCTATACCCTATAGGGTATACCCTATACCCTATACCCTATGCCCTATACCTTATACAGTTATACCCTATACCCTATAGGGTATACCCTATACCTTATACCATATACCCTACACTTTATACCATATACCCTATACCCTATACCATGTGCCCTGTAGTGTATACCCTATACCCTGTGCCCTGCGGTGCCCTGTGCCCTATACCCTATAGGGTATACCCTATACCCTATGCCCTATGCCCTATACCTTATACCCTATACCCTATATGGTATACCCTATACCTTATACCCTATACCCTATAGGGTATAGGGTATAGTATATATGGGTATAAGGTATATTATATAGAGTATATAGTATAGTATGTAGGGTATAGAGTATAGGGTATAGGGTATAGTATATAGGGTATGGAGTATAGGGTATAGGGTATACCCTATAGGGTATAGGGTATAGAGTGTAAGGTATAGGGTATAAGGTATAGGGTATACCCTATATGGTATAGGGTATAGGGTATACCCTATAGGGTATAGGGTATAAGGTATAGGGTATAGGGTATAGGATATAGATAGGGTATAGGTTATAGAGCATAGGGCATAGGGTATACCCTATAGGGTATAAGGTATAGGGTATAGAGTGTAGGGTATAGGGTATACCCTATAGGGTATAGGGAATACCCTATAGGGTATAGGGTATAAGGTATAAGGCATAGGATATAGGGCATAGGATATAGGGTATACCCTATAGGGTATAGTGCATAGGGTATAGGGTATACTCTATAGGGTACAGGGTATAGGGTATAGGGTATAGGGTATAGAGTATAGGGTATAGGGTATAGAGCATAGGGCATATGGTATAGGGTATACCCTATAGGGTATAGGGTATAAGGTATAGGGCATAGGGCATAGGGCATAGGGTATAGGGTATACCCTATATGGTATAGAGTATAGGGTATAGGGTATAGTATATAGAGTATAGGGTATAGAGTATAGGGTATAGAGCGTAGGGCATATGGTATATGGTATATCCTATAGGGTATAGGGTGGCATAGGGCATAGGGTATAGGGTATACCCTATAGGGTACAGGGTATAGGGTATAGAGTATATGATATAGAGCATAGGGCATAGGGTATACCCTATAGGGTACAGGGTATAGGGTTTAGGGTATAGAGTGTAGGGTATAGGATATAAGGTATAGGGTATACCCTATAGGGTATAGGGCATAGCGTATAGGGTATACCCTATAGGGTATAGAGTATAGGGTATAGGGTATAATATATAGGGTATAGAGTATAGGGTATAGGGTATAGAGCATAGGGTATAGGGTATACCCTATACCCTATAGGGTATACTCTATAGAGTATAGAGTATAGAGTATAGAGTATAGGGTATAGTATATAGGGTATAGAGTATAGGGTATAGGATATTATAGTATATAGGGTATAAAGTATAGGGTATAGAGTAAGAGGCCGTTTGGTAGGACGATTAAAGCACCGGATAGAATAAATAATACGAAAGATAGTGTTTGGTACGTTTTTAAGCTTTTGGATAAATTAGAAGGGTGGGAAGGATAAGGGACTTATCCCTTGCTTATTTATCCCTACTAAGGGGGTGGTATTATTAACACGGCTAAAAAAAAGATGCGTTCAATTTTATCACATCTCAAATATACCCCTTATAAATACAAAAGCCTCGTCAAAAATTATTGTTTGTAAACTGAACAAATGTAATTCCAACCGCTGCTATTGAAAATAAGCAGGAATTAAACACATCTAACATTTAAAAATGTATATAAGAAGGGTATTTTCAGAAATAGAATATGTTATTCCAATATATCATTTAACTAACAAATAAATATATTAGGATAAGAACGGGATTAAAACAATCTAATCCTTGTGCTACCAAACATCATAAATATGATTATTAACCCGGAGGGATAATAATCAGTAGATTATTAATACGTGGATAAATAATCGGCCTTATCCCTAACTTACTACCAAACGAGCCCTAAGGGTTTAGGGTATGAGGGTATATTAATAAGTATTATTAATATTTTAAAAGTATAATTATTTTTTTTAAATTTATTTTTGAATTGAGATAAATATTTTAGACATTTTTTGCTAAGGAAGTTTTTTTTTAAAAAAATTATATAAAATAAGTTAGAAATTAACTAAATATTTCTATCAATTATTACTTAGGTAATTAATATTTCTTAGAAGTTTAAATTATTAAATTAATGAGTATTATTATTAATTAATAACGTTATTATTATTAATTATATAATAATAATTATTAATATATTCAATTATTTAATTGAATAATTAACAATAGCATCATTATTAGTATTATTATTAAGTATTATTACTAATAGTTAATAAAGAAATAAAAGTATATAATATAAAAACATTTTCTTTTTTGATATTATGTAATATTACTAGTTATTATTAATATTATTACTAAGTATTATTATTAATTATATAATAATAGTTATATACTGTATTCAATTATTTAATTTAATAATTAACAATAGCATCATTATTAATATTATTATTAAGTATTATTACTAATAATTTTTAAAGAAATAAAAGTATATAATATAAAAACATTTACTTTTTTGATATTATGTATTATTACTAGTTATTATTAATATTATGATCCATGTGGTTATTTGAGACCCAATAAAACAATGTCATGTGTCATTGTTTTATTGGGTCTCAAATAATCACGCGGATCATGAGCTAAACCAAATCCAATCATTCACATATTCAATCCAACGGTCCACAATTCTTCTAAACAAAACCAATAAATTCTTATTTCTCTCCTCATTTCTCTCTCTCTTTATTTTCATTTTCAGTTTATCAAAAAAAGAAAACCCGTTTCTCTCTCTCTCTCTCATTTCCCTCCGGCATCACCCTCCGGCGTCTCCTTCTGCCTCCGCCGTCACTCTCCGGCGCCACTACAGCCACATCACCTTCGCCCTCCGTCACTCTCTCTCTTTCTCCATTTTCTTCGCCTCCTTCCTCAGCCTTCCCAGATCTTACGCCGCCTCGCCATTTCTTTCTCTCTCCGCGTCGCCGCCCCTCCACCTCCCCGACTGTCGCTCTAAAGCATCTACCTCGCTCCGGCGAGGCTCAACCATCTAGATCTACATGAATTCCGACGAACCCATACTTATTCCATGGATTTCGACGAGCCCAAACATATTTCATGGGTTTCATTTCGATTTGTTATTGTATTTTGTGTTTTATTTCGATTTGTACAAACTTTTGTTTGATTTGTGGATGGTTGCGGATGGTGGTGGATGGTGGTGGAGCAAAGTGTAACTTTTGAAAAATGTAAGGATTGATTTGAATATAAAAAAAGTTAAGTGACTGATTTGAGAATAAAAAACATTAAGGGACTGATTTGAGAAAAAAAAAGTTAAGGGATCTATTTGAGAATAAATATATATATATATATATATATATATATATATATATATATATATATATATTGAAAAAGAAAATTAATAAAATTAATAAAATTGTGAATTATGTAATAAATTTTAGGTACTCATCTACTTTTTGGCGTTACATTAGGTATTCAACTACTTTTTAAATTGGCGTTGTATTAGGTACTCATCTACTTTTTGACGTTGCATGCATTAGGTGTTCATATAGTTTTAAAATTGGTGTTGCATCAGGTATTTGCCCGATGCAACGCCAAAGCTCTGGCGTTACATTACCTACATGCCGTTGTCACAGATTAGGCTCCAATGCAACGCAAAGAGAACGCAATGCAATGAATTTGGCGTTACATTATGCCTAATGTAACGGTTTTTGGGCCCTAATGCAACGAAAATTGACGTTACATTAGGCCAGAAATGTAGTAGTGGGTATTCTTCAAATTCAAACTTTTCGAACCTCAACTACAAGGCCCACGATATTGCTAAAATAAATTCATTGTTTCTCCCTCCATAAACCGAACAAGACCATGAATGGTGAAAGTCCAAGTCGCCATAAATGCTCCTTCATCATCCTCGTTGGATAGTTGATTGAAATAACAAATAAATATTCCATATAAACAACAAAGAAAATACACAAGGTAATAGAGTCACAGACTCTCACATAATGAGAGAAAAACAAAATCAAGAATACAAAGAGTAACATTTTAATAAAAACTAAAATTGCAAAACCTAAAAGCAGATCTGAAAAATTAAATCCCCAATTTCACAATTATTAATTGTCAAATTGACAATTAATAAGTGTGAAAAAATGGATTTCACAAGGTAATTTGAAACAATGATAGAAAGATAATCAAGGATATCTTTAAAATCAATGCCCAAAAAAAATATGTTTGGCAAATGAGAGAAAGTACAGAAAGAGAAGTTGGGAGAAAGAACGGAGAGAACTGTACCCCATTTGTTTTAAAACTAGTATTCTCTTATCTGTGCCACTGGCACGTTGATCAATGTTCTAAAATGCGGCCTAGGCGGCCGCTTAGGCGCCGCATAGGCGCTGAACGGTGACCAAACGTCGCGCCTTTTAGCAAATCGGTCAAATTAGGTGTAGGCGTCATTAGGCGTGAGTAGGCGCCATTAGGCGTACGGTAACAGGCGTTGACTTGGCGGGATGAAATCCAAGGCCACGGCCGAAACATGCTTGCAACCCCAGCATCAGCCTAATATATATACCCACAACCACATTTTACTTTCTTCTTATTTCGATGTGGGATAAGTAACCTCCAAGGCCAAGGCCACAGCCGAGCCAAGGCAAGGCGCCGAACCAACAAGGCCATTTACTTTCATTATTTTTCGATGTGGGATAAGTAATCTCCAAGGCCAAGGTCGAGCCAAGGCCAAGGCCGGCCAAGGTCAAGGCCACGGCCGAGCCAAGGCAAGGCGCCGAACCAACAAGGCCATTTACTTTCATTATTTTTCGATGTGGGATATCTATCCTCCAAGGCCACGGCCGAGCCAAGGCAAGGCCAGGCCACGACCAATGTCACGCCCAAGGCCAAGGCTAATTTTTATTATTTTTGACAAATAAATAGCATCTTAATATTAGATTTTTTATTTTGTATAAAAATATTATTTATTTTTGACAAATAATAAAAATAAGTGACACTATTTTTTAGATATATATATATATATATATATATATATACATATATTTATGAAATATATTTAAAATTTGTCTAATTTCTCGACCCCGCCTAGGCCCCTGGGTGCTAGGTCCGACTCCGCCGCCTATTATCCGCCTAGCGCTTTTTAGAACCTTGACGGTGATAGTACACAAATTGAAGAAATGATGAAATTGCATTCCTCCCATCCAAAAAAAAAAATATACCCAATATCCTGAAGATTACTTTGTTCCATAATCAACATTTGATTTGATGGAGGGTGGTTTGTTTGTGTAACTGTCGTAGAGAATATGAGAAAGTCGATTATACTGACCGGTATCCATTAAGGGTTAGTAAAAAACATTTTCTTAATCCCCATTTTACCATTATTCTTTTTTCGTAACCCAAACTCAACCCATTAATCACATAAATAATTAATAATAATTATAATCCGTAACCCATTCCGACCCTATCCTATTTTTACCCAAAGTTCGAAACAAAAAACTTAAGTAATCATGAGTAATGATTTTTTAATTGATTTAGGTACAAACATTTTTTCTAAAAAAACATTTTTTAAAAGATTTTAAAATCGTTCAAAAACTTAATTATATATAATAGTAATTATTATGTTAAGATACACTCCTTAAATAAATGATCCTAATAAAATAAAAGAGAAAAATAAATATATCAAATAGGAATGCACATAAATAAAAAAAATACCCAATTTAAATTTTTTTGAAAGAAAGAGTATATATAAACCCCAAAACCTTTTTTTAAGGAGTATACTAAATAATTAAAAAATAAACAAAAAAATTGATCATTTATTCATAATCAGTTTTTCTGTTTAAAAAAAAAGGAAAAAAAAAAGAATCTTATCTAATCTTAGTGAATTCATTCAAAAAAAAAAAAACTTAAGCCATCTGCAAAAAGAAATAATAGTTAAAAAGGAAAATAGGAAGGAGGAAATGAAAAAGGAAGGTTAAAAAAGAAAATAGGACATTTATGGGAAGTTAAGGACAGTTGAAAGAGTGAGGGAGGATTTGGGCCGTCAAATCAATGTTCTAACTTTAAATCTGAACCACCACTTATGTAGTAGATAAGAGGCAGTTAATTGGCCTTCTATTGTATTATAGATAAAAAAAAAAATTATTGTGTAAACAAATGTCCAAAAAAATATGTTTGGACATTTATATCCTTTTTTTGTAGAATACCAAAAAAAAATATACTATCCCACTTTTTACCCAATTTAATTATTTATAGCGTTTTGGATGATTATATCATCAACCAACTTCTTCTTGTAATAACGGTAAACATCTTTATGGAACAATTGTGAAACTCTCAGCAATAACAACTGCGAATTTCTCATTTTTTTATAGAATAACTGTGAATTTCTTAGTTGTTCATGAAACAACAAGGTACAATTGTTTTTGGAACAGCTATGTTGCTTATTTCTCGCGGCTGACTCGGGCATTAGCAGCCCCATGAGCCTTTTTCCTCTTCCTCTTATCACTCACGTTCATGATACGGTCCATGTTGGCTTCCTATTGGGGGGTAAGAACTGTACGATCAAAAAGAAAGAACAGTCAGTATACAAGTATGCGAGCAAAAAAGGTTTAGAGTAAAAGAAAGGTGAGCAAACACTTAACCGACATAGTGGTCTAGGCTCGTTCTGCAGGAGCCCGAAGTCTTTTTGCAGGAATGACATTGGACCTCGAATCTCTCCCTCTCATGTATAACCCACTCTGGATACCTAAGTCTCTGAATAATAGGTACTAGGAGAGCTACTTCTCCATCCCCACCCAACATCATACCAGCTTGTATGAAGTAGTCCTTATCCGACTGAAGACACTGCCAGTTGATCGTGCTCCTTCGAGCGACCAAAGCCAGCCTATGAGCTAGGTCATCGCTCCAGTCAGGACCCAGTAGTCCTCTTCTTTCATTGGACGGGTCTCCATTTCTGGCAAGGGGAAGGTCCATCATTTCCTACTTTCGACCAAGATCAGATGGGAGTTCCATCCAACTTCCTTGTCGGGCAAGTTAATAAACAGTTTGGGGGCCTTAGCCTTGGCCGGTGTACTGATTCCTAAGGTCTTGTCATTGACCGCTACTTTGAAGAATCTCCTAAATACGTTCACGCATGGTTCGTACGCAACAAATCGGCACACCATTGCAAAGCACACCCAAACCCTCACAGTGTTGGCTTCTAACTGCATGGGGACCACGGCCATGCATTCTAAAAACTCACAGATGAAAGGATCTAGTGAAAGTCGTAGTCCGGCTTCGAATTATCTGCTTATCTCGCAGAAGCTGTGGAGGATCTCAATTCTTGATTCAGCATTTCTCCTTCCAACAACCGGCCTGGGGGCCACGTACCCTCTTTCATTTCGACCTGGAACAACCGTCGAGCAAAACCCATTATGTTGCTAGAGGAAGAGCTCGATGAATGATGAGTCGACATATCTACAGAAGAAGAGGAAACAAGGGAATCAGAACTAGACGAAGTTTCATCAGAGCTATCTATGGGCGACCTAGATTCCCCTGGGAATTCTAACCTATCTCTAGGGAATGGTGGTTTGTTAGTCATAATTTAAAAAATAATAAAGTTATCTATTAGCTTATTGAAGAGACGAAAGCGGACAACCCTTTGGTCGTCCACCTCCAAGTCTCCTATACTTTCTCTACCAGGGACCTCCACAATGCCACAGCACAGGCCCCATGCTTTCAGAATGGTGATACACTCATCCCTACTCATCTCCTTCCAAGGTACCTCTAGTCGTTTATAAACCCTAAGGTTGGTTGAACAGTACCCATATCTAACACCCCTCTCACAAGCGAAGGTCCTAGCCATGGCGAAATTGAAGGAAAATTCAAAATCAAAGCCTAAATTACTAAAGGATTGAGGGGTACCTTAGTTAATTCGAGGTTGGGGATCACAAAGAACGAACGGAGAACTTGATTACAACCGAAAATCGTTTGCCTTGTTTTGTTCTTGCTGAATGCTTGAGAGTTGAAGGTTTGTAAAGTTGGAAAAGGAAAAGGATCTCCCCTTTTATACCTCTCCTAATCCTTACCTGAATTGGAAAGGGCTAAGGGCACAATGGTCCAATCCTTCCATTAATTCCAAAAACGGTTCCCAAGGCGAATGTCCAAATGTCGTACCTCATAATCATTACGGCGCTTCAACGGATCCAACCATTGAAAAGGTCAACGATCGAGATCAAGCCACGTCATCTCAGTCGACCACTCAACAATTTCGACCATCTAGCTATGATATACCTATGGTTCCACAAATTTTTTATAACTTCCTGGTCGACAAAGTCAACTCAGAAAGTTGGGGGCCACTGAACGGAATAAAAGTGACGGACCAGGCCCAATGTATGAAGCCCAATTATTCAGACGTTATTACAGCAACATCATCGAGTGGGCTGACCCATTTATTACAAGACCCATGTTCCAACAACAAAGATCAGTCGACCTAGCTCATTGTCCGACCATCATTGGTCCCGACCTAGCTAAGTCCGACATACGATTACCACCTTTTACAAATTCTATCTGGCTATAATACAATGTCAGGTCGACCTTGATCTACTCAGGCGATCTCGACCTACAGACACGTACATCGACCTAAGACTTTCCATAACTGCCTCCTACAATTTCGGAGCACGTTATGCCGTTATTATCTCCATAATTTACGGTATTCTATACAATCCTTCTACAACTCTAACTCTTATCAAGGCTATAAATACCTCACAACATCCAATGTTCAAAGGTAATGTCTTATTTGATATTCAATTGATTTTAATACATTTAATTATAGTTTATAAGCAAAACACATGAAACTTACTCTCAAGCCGGAGGGTCTTAGTCGGAGACCATTCCGTCTAGTCGTGTGTTAATTGGTTTCAGGTCAAATCTAGGAGATCAACATAATTGTTGGACTAGGGCTGATCAACACGTTCTTTGCAGCATCACCAATAAATTCTTCTTACGATTGTTATTGAAAGTATTTCGAAAATAGAAATAATTTCAAAATAAAGTAATTTCTTGAAAAATGTAAAATCAAAAAACAGGAAGAAGATGAAGAGACGATATAGAATTAATCGGACTAAGTCGAATCTTGTGAAAACACAATCTCCGTAAGAAGGATTTGCCCCCCACTGGTGCTAACGGTTGAAACGGTAATCCTCTCGTAAGATGAAATGACTTTTCGAATCCTGATGGAAGCACTTCAAATCAGAAAACCTACGAATTAACAGTGTTTGGAATTTCTGAACTTTGAGGGAGGAGAATGCAACTAGATGATTTAACTGAATATCTAATGCTTTATTGCTAAATGATTTAGATGATTGGAATGAATGAACTTGTCAATCCTGGAGGGACTATTTATAGATAATGAAGAGTTGGGGTGCCTTTTGGGAATAGGCACAAATTGCACCCGGTGAATCTTAGCCCTTGGATCAGATCGTGGATAAAGGGTGGAGATCTGCTGGTTCGACCCATCAGCCTGACCCGTCTGTTCAAACAGACTCGGGTCGCGCCCTTACCCATCAGCAACATGTTCGAACCATCACGACCCATGGTCCAGCCTCTATGGGCCTAGGCCCGTTTACCTGAACCAACTGTCACTTCCCATAGTGGCGGCCCATTCCAACCGAACCTAGGCCAAGCGCCTGAGCCCACAATCTTGGACCAGCCCAATGAGCCTTAGCCAGAACCGAACCATCAACCCACACGAGCCATGGACTGGACTGTCATCGAGCCGAACTTTGTTAAAAGTTTAAGGCTCCAAGCGACCGATGCGAAGTGCAAAGTGCGCCCTAAAATGCCTAATATGCCCTTCACACGCTTCGCGGTTGTGGAGTAATTTTGGGCTAGTCCAAAATTAGCATAATTGGGCCAATTATTGCATGGTTGCCCCAATGCTCCACTAGGTTGCATGGTAAGGAGGATACCACTTGATTGTTACCTCATTCAAGTGGATAAGTTTAAAAACTCTCCTACTTTTTGGTTTTTAGGAAATGTGGGATATGTCATTCCATATTCACAAACTCTTCATAAACCAATTTCATTTTACATACTTTGAGCATTAATTTCTCATTCACCATAAATTGGTTTTAAGAAAGTAAATATATCAAATTAATCTACTCCAAATGTAGATTATTAATATGTAATCAATTTTTATTTTTCTAAAATGAAACCTTATGGAATTCTTGGTCAAAAGTCGTTCAAATCTCAGTTTTCCAAAACCAAAATTCCAACATTAACTTAATAGCTACCCGATTTAGTATCATCAAATTACTCATCTTCGCCACCAAGAAGATCCGTAGGATTGTCGTCCCGCTTTCTTCTTTTCGCTATAATTCAATTATTCAACAAATTACAAACTTCAAAACTATCAGTAATAAATTGTGACGATCATGCTTCGTATTCCCACCAATGCTAAAAGCTTGCTCCACCTAAACCGTTGATGTGGGACAAGTACTTCTTGTGCAATTATAGAAATGATAGAAAAAGTGTGTGCTCTCCTTTACCACCAACTCAAAATATCAAATGGATTTTCTTGTTCAAATTCGGTGGTTAAATATTTATCAAATTCGCCATTAACACCGCCACGAGATTGTTGTCTTACATAAAAATTTGCCACAACAGATGATGAGATATGTTGAAGCACCGAAAGCTCACTTGTTGTTGAATAACCATATATTGACTTATATTCCTGATAAATTTCTAGAAATGCTTGTCTAATACTAGCAATTTTTTGACCTACGTTAGGCATATTGAGATCTCCCACCAAATAAAAGTTTGAATGATAATATTCTAAAAATTGACTTAAACCATACTCACTCTAGAATCTAATAACTTAGCAACTAAAAAAATATCAGGAATGTTAAGCAAATATTTTTTCCGCTTTTCTCGAATTTTGAAAATCACATTTTTAAGAATAATATCATCTTTAAATTCAAAAAATATACTAGAATTTTTCACACAATAATCAACAACTAAATTAGAAGTATGGCAATACGTACCGGATAATGCAAAGGTTGTCGACTCGAACTTGTTCAACAAATTAATCATACTTTTACATTCTTCTCATTGTATAGTATATAAATTTGTACTATATTGGGTACCATAATTAATGGATCTCAAAAACATGCAAATTTCATTTCTCCAATTATAAGTTTCTTATAAAACATGTATGGTAGAATTTCATCTATTTGAAACATTTATTGAAAATCTTTTTTATTTTTTCCCATGGGTTGTGTAATATTGCTTTCATAGCCTTGTAATTTTTGATATTTTCATAATTTCATAAACAACATCTTTAATTGCACTAATGGAAGCTCACAAAGCACGCAAACCATCTTGCACATATTAGTTTAAAATATGATAAATGCATCTAATATGAAAAATCTACCACCTATTGATGGTTTATAAACTAAAATTAATTCGGACAAACTAGCGGTATTAGAACTAGCATTATCAAAAGGCATTGAAAACTTTATCTACAAGATTACATTCATGCAAAATTGTTTGTAACATATGAGCAATGTTATGTGTGTTATGTGCCTCGTCAAATAATCTATATACAAGTAACTAGGGCTGTTACGCGAACCGAGTTGCTCGAACTCGACTCGAGCTCGACTCGAAAAAACTCGACTCGAATGAGCTCGAGTTGAAGCTCGAGCTCGAGCTCGAACAAGAATTTTAGCTCGTGAAATTTTCGAGTCGAACAGGCTCGACTCGTTAGCTCGACAAAGCTCGTTTCGAACTCGACTCGACTCGAGCTCGACTCGGTAAACTCGATAAAAGCTCGAATTTTTCATTGTTTATTATCAGCTCGAACTCGAACTCGAACTCGACTCGTGAAGCTCGTCAGTAATTTGATTTTTTATTTTATACATTGTTTTTATATACATATATATATATTTTTTTTATTTTTTTTGGATAAAGAAAACTGTTTTGGACTTTTTTTAGTTGGGAAAGTTTTTTCAAAAAATTATATAAAAAAAGTTAGAAAAAAACTAAACAAATTAAAGTATATTCCGTATACCACCACTACCACCATCACTACCACCACTACTACTACCACCACTACTACCACCACTACTACCACCACCACTACTACTACTATCACCACTACCACTACTACCAATACCACCACTACCACCACTACTACCACCACTACTACCACCACCACTACTACTACTACCACTATCACCACTACCACCACACTACTACTACCACTACTACCCCTACTATTACTACTACCACCACTACTAGTCTACTACCACCACTATCACCACCACCACCACCGCCACCACCACCACTACCACCACTACCCCTACCACCACTACCACCACCACCACCACTACAACTACTACCACTATCACCACTACCACCACTATCACCACCACTACTACCACCACTACTATCACTACCACTACCACTACCACTACTACCACTACCACTACAAGTACAACCATACTACCACCATTACTACCACCACCACTACTATCACTACTATCGCTACTACCACCACTACTACCACTATTATTACTACTACCACCACTATCACCACCACTACTACTACTACCACTACTACTACTACCACCACTACTACCACTACTACTACTACTACCACTACTACTACTACTACCACCACTACCACCACCACTACTACTACTACTACCACTACTACTACTACCACCACCACCACCACCACCACCACCACCACCACTACCACTATCACTACCACCACTACTACCACTACCACTACTACCACTATCACCACTACTACCACTACCACTACTAGTCTACTATCACTACCACCACTACTACTACTATCACTACTACTACTAGTCTACTAAATGTCCCCCCTTATTTATAAAAGAGTAAGGTTGGTTGTTCCCCTCTTTGTAATTTTAAGGGTACCGTCTCTTTTTTCTTTTATATACTTTCATTTCTTTTAAAAAAGTTAAGTTTTATTTCTTTCAAAATTCATAACTTTTTTTATACAACTTTTTGCAAAAATTGTATGTAGTAAACAAAAGTCTAAAATAGTCTTATTTATCCAAAAAAAATTGAAAAAAAAATAAAAGTTAATTTTTTTCAAAAAACTGTTAAGTTTTATTTCTTTCAAAATTCATAACTTTTTTTATAAAACTTTTTGCAAAAAATGTATGTAGTAAACTTAGGTCTAAAATAGTCTTATTTATCCCAAAAGAAAATTGAAAAAAAAATTGAAAAAAATAATAATATACTACATACAAAGTTAACGAAATCTGTTTAAAAAATAACTGTTAAGCTCGAACTCGAAATAAGCTCGTTAAGCTCGAACTCGAAATAAACTCGTTAAGCTCGAACTCGAAATAAACTCGTTAAGCTCGAAAATTTGTTTCCAAAAAAGATCAAACTCGAACTCGGATCGTTTAAGCTCGAAATTGAGATCGACTCGAGAAGCTCGCGAGTAGCTCGCGAACAACTCGAACTCGATCGAGCTCGAGTTCGAACCACCGATTGAACTCGAACTCGAACTTGAGAAAAACTCGAACTCGAGAAGAAATAAACGAGCTCGAGCTCGAACACAGAAAACTCGTTCGAACTCGACTCGTTTACAGCCCTACAAGTAACCTCTTTTGAATATTTCAAAAATCATCAATACAATGACATTTTACCCTCATATAAAAATGCCTTTTTTATCACTTCATATCTCGTAACAAATAGAAGCTTTAGATGACAAATTAGCAAAAATATTAAATAAATCAAATTTATATTCCCCTACTATATTTTTAATATCTCGTGTAAGGGTTGTACGAGCTAATTTGCTAGCGGCAGGATTAAAACAATTTCTAATTAAATGTTCACAGTCTTCATTATCAGGAAAATTAAGGAAAATAGATTGCTTACAAATAAATTTAGTCGTTTCTCTTATGTGATTTAGATGATTATATGTAAATAAATTAGAAGAATTTTGATAAGACGTATAAATATTTTTAGAAGATTGCGCGAATCCTTGCAATTGTGTGTTGATTGGTATCTATGCCATATTCCCCGGGATATTTTCACTTGTATGCCTTCTCAAAGTACAGTATCAGCCCCTGGTAGATTAATCATATGTTTGTTTGTTATTCGTTGGACAAAAGTTGCATATTGCTTAGTTTGAAATTCTTCTCCGTCGCGTCAAAGGAAACTTTTATGTAGAATTTCGTGAAAATTTCGGATTCAATTTTCTTGGTTTTGAAACGGAAGGGGGATTGTTTTTTGCTTTACGACGCCACCCTCCCATTTTGGATTCCATAATATTATCATCACTTTCTTGATTAGTTTGAGTTGAATTGTCAACATTGTTTGGTGGCACAAAATTTGGAAGCTCTTCCACTTCGTCATCATCTTCCCATTCATTTTCATTTTGCCCCGAAAGCTCCATATCATAAAATTGACCACCTTCATTTTCAACAAATTACGGTGGTGGTGCTTGAGAAAAAGATTCCCCTTACGCTCTACCCTTACTACCCTTCTTGCTATAGGTTTTAAAGAATATTCACAATGTAAAATATGAAAATATATGAAATGAAGATAAAATAAAGATGTTGTGTGAAAATATGGATATTGGATGAAAATATGAAAGTTGGATTATGATTTGAGCTTGAGAAAAAAAAAATTAACGAAATTCGTTATAGAAAGTTAATGGAGTTTCTGATATTTATAGTTGAGGAAATATGTTAAGATTAAAAAAATATTATTTTTTTTTGTGGAATGATATCTGGTTTAAAAAAGCTAAAAAATTGGCTCTTTTTGATCAACTAATTAGCAGTTAGCTAACGGGAATAACGACTATATTTTGATGGAAATTCCGACGAATCGAATCTGACAGAATTTTTGACGCCTTTGACGATTTGGTCTACAGTTTGACGGTTTCGGTTTCGTTTTGACGGTTCGAAACCGCTGGTTCACGATTTTTCAGATGGAGAAATCGGAATCGGAACGCCAAACAAACAGCCGGTTACGATTTCAATCGGTTTCGATTCACGCCGGTTCAACGATTTTGGGCCGGTTCCGATTCCGATTTGGCCATCCCTATCCGCTAGTGCATCTTAGAAGTTTAAAGAAATCTTGTTTCAAACCAACCCATGATCCGGTAAGACTACTCACAGTGGCCGGATGAAATGGGGGATGAAACCCATTTCATCCGGATGGAAGGCTGCAATGGTAAAATTAAAAGGGGTTGGTCGGATTGGCTAGATGAAATGTTTCATCTAGCTGAAACTTTTTTTTTATCCAACACGTGTCAACATTTAATTGGTGAGTTGAATTTTTGAAAAAAAAAATTTATCCCAAATTTTTGAGCTGAATTATTACCTAGTAAATTATTTTTTTTTAATTTTTTTTTCACCAAAATTCATCATTTTTTTCCTACAAATTGATATAAGTTTCATTTGATTTGGACACACAAAAAAAACACTTAGTTTTCAATTTGAGCTGAAATATTTTTTTGCTAATCATTATTTTTTTTACCTATAAATTGATGCAATATTTTTTTAATTAAGTGTGAAATATTTTTTAATTATAAATAATAATAATTATTATTATTATTATTATTTTACTAATCATAAAAATAAAGAATATAAATAAAATAAAATAAAAGTAGTGGGGTATAGAATGATGAGTTGGAGGGAGTTGAAATTTAATTTAAGTTAGGCAATGGAGTGGGGGTAAATGAAATGAATAGATGAAATATTAGGTGGATAAGAAAAAGTGTAAAAAGTGTTAGATAAAATGGGGGAGTGGTATTAAATCACTGTGGGTAGTCTTATGATGCCTTGGGAAAGTAAGGTACAGAATTTATGTGACATTATTATCACTTGCTCCAAATTTTTAAGCCACTTTATAATAAAATAAAAATTTGAGAAAGAAATGTGTTTTTCTTATAAAATATTAAAAAAAAATTGTTTTTAAATACTTTTATTTTTGTAAAATAACTGAAATTTATTTAAATATCATTTTTGCAAAAAACCAAACTTGTTTTAAAACACGCCTTGACATTGTTGTAAATAACTAAACTTGTTTCATAACGCCCATAACATTTTATAAAAATAAAAACTTATTAAAAATTGAGTTCGAACAATTAACCTGGGCTTGAGCTCGTGAAAAGTTCGAACTCGATAATTTACAAACAACCTTGAGCACGAAACTCCAAAATTTGACTCAATTCATCTATGCTCGTTTACAAACGTAGCCCGTGTGTGTTAAGGAATGCATGTGTTGTTAGAGATTGGGGTTCAGTATGGATGATAATCCTGGATATATGATTGAATCGTGTATAATCCACTTTCCGAATAAAGTATTTCGACCCTTATTGCCTGGGTTACACGAAATTTCTATTGGGATAAGACAATCACACAATCTGTTTCTAGGCAAAGAAGACAAATCTTAAACTTGAGAATTGTTTTGTGTTTTTCGTTGTATCTTATCGTATATCGCAAAAGAGATCAAACTTTGTATTTAAACAGATGAGAAGGTATCAGTTAAGTTTCCAACAGTCATGATTTTAGCCAACCATTGTGTCCTTTCAGTTTGAAATAACACCTGTTCAGGAACTGCTCAGCCGAGTCATGTGCCTTGCTTTCATTGCCGGCAAAGATGTCCGTGAGACTTTTGCCCAATTTGCTCGGACCTTATGGCGTGTGCCTTTGCGGGTGAGTCAATCGTGCAGCTCGGCCGAGCAAGGCATATGCCTCGGCGAGCATGAGCAATCCGAAACTTTGATCATCTGCTATGCTATGCTCGGGCGAGTCAAGCACTCTGCTCGGTCGAGCATATCAACAATGTAAAAGGTGCTGCCCCTTAACCCTTACTTCTTTATCGTGGTCTAAATTGTATTAGCTCAAACGAGTGTGTACTCCACACTTTCCCTTACTCGTATCCGAGTCTAATACGAAATCACATTGATCTCTAGTAAATCACCATTACAATAAAATAATTGATGACAATAAAATAATTGATGACACTAAAATCACCAACAAATCCCCTCCATTTTAGTGTAATCATTTGATTCACGAAACTTATAAGTAACGAAACAAACGAATGCATAAATGAAAATGTCTTGCGATTGAATTTCCATCTTAGTATAATACGCATTTCAAATACTCGAGAATCGGGGTGTCCCAACGATTGAACTCGTCAACTCATATAAATATCTGAAGATACTATACACATAAGTTTTGTACAATTCTCTATTGTTTAATCTTGACACTGTTACAAGCCATGTGTCCATATCCAATAATGAACATATAGGAAGCCAAGTCCTAGCTTCTTGAAGCGGCAAAACTTCATGTCCATATAGGTAGTTCCTTTAATCTTGCACTTGCATTTGCAATTTTTCTAAAGGAACTATTAAGAAGATATTCTTCAACCTAACCATCACTTCTGCGGTAGTCCGAACAGCATACCTTGGGAAATATAATAACATGTGTTCCAATCTCCAATTGTGAGCTTTCCACATTGAATTCAGCTTCTAACCTTGTATTAGAAGGGAATTGGGTATCTCACAATTAGAGGATTAGATGGACTTTAATCCCATCCCTATTGCCGACTTATTTACTAAGTCTCTAGCTAACCCCTTCGTCAGTGGTCGGCTAAATTTTGTTGAGGACCGAACAAACTCGGCGAAATCACACCATTCATGATTAATTCACGAATCATACTATGTCCGACACCTAAATGTCTAGACTTACCATTATAAATGCGACTATAAGCCCTAGCCAACATGCCGCACTATCACAAATGGATAGAGATTGTGGTGTAAGGGCACTAAATTCGGATCGCTAAAATCCCGTCTGCTAGGGTTAACCGAAATCCGTTAACCGGCTCCGCTCCAGCATGAACTGAACTCGTTAAGGCTCCCTGTTCCTGCCAACGAGACGCCTCTGATCGGCCCCGGCATCCTAACGTCAAAGCATACTATACAAACGCTTTCTCGTCAGCACATAAAAGCACACGGATTTCCTCAAAACGCACTTTCCTAAGCACTTTTCTAGGGCGTTTCTGACATTTTTTGGACCCGTTATTTTAAAAACGGACAAACCGGGATATGATGTGCACGAACTTCCCACAACCTCGGTGAGTCACAAAGGGACATTCTGGGCAGGCATGCCAAACCCTCACAACATCAATCAAAATCGCGTGGAAAAGACTAAAATACCCACGGTACGCGTAGCCTAAGTCCCACGGACTGCTTTGGCAGTACAATTCGGGACTGCTAGCTGCCAAGTCCCTCCAACTTCCAAATTTTCACAAAACCCCCGGTTTTCACCTACTCGTATCCCGTCCTGACTCATCCCGAAATTTCACCTATAAATACGCAGGCCGTCAAAACATTTTAAAAACACAAAAAAATTAGCTCCACTTTCATCCCAAAGCCACGACCTAGACCGGTTCTCACCAACCTCGAGCCCCGTTTTTACCTCGCTTTGCGTGAAAACTCCGTATTTCGATCAAATACAAGCCCCGCCACTTCGAAACACCGCGTTCCAAACACATTTTCGTATCCCCCGTATACGCCCACTGCACGAGCCAAAGGAGCCGACCTCCTAGCCATAGGTAGCTCCTCTTTAAACTCGTCTGCAAACTCTTGTCCGTTACGCGGTCGGCTGCGCCCTCGAGCGCTACAAACCGCTTCGACGACGTTGTTTCAGAACGACGTTGTTGAAATGTCGACGCCATCGCCTAAAGTCGAGGGTCCGATACGCTTTAGTCCCCGATCCTCTTCTCTTCCCGTAAGAGAAGTGATCTCGGGTTAAAATGGCGTTTCCGGTATCCCGTTTGTTACTTTTATGTCACTTTAATAATTCCGGATCGTTTGATCCGTCAATCGTCACTTACTTTCATGTAATTTAAAATCTCCGGATCATTTAATCCGTCGAACGTCATTTACTTTTACGCAACTTTACAATTCCGAGTTGTTTGGCTCGTCGATCGTATTTTACAATTCCAGGTCGTTTGATTTGTTCCTGGCGATACCGCACTTTAAATACCGTCATTTACAAAGTCCGATTGCTGGGCGCTTGTATCGTGATAGTATTTATTAATCAAAGTCCGAAGCCGCAACTCCGATTCGCGATCTCAAATCATTTAATGCTTTTTTTCCCGTAAAAATGCTAACAATGACACGCCTCGGGTGTTCAAAACCGGAGTTCGACGCGTCCGAACTCTCTTTCAAAACGCGCGAAATGACGCTCGGCATCCGAAACGCTCATCTTCAAACTTAAAAGCCGCCATTCGACACCTCAAATCATTTAATGCTTTTTTCCGTGAAAAATGCTAACAATGACACGCCCTAAGGTCTCAAAACCGAGTTCCGACGTCTCGAATCCTCTTTCAAAATGCGCTAAATGACGTTTCTGCATCCAAACGCTTATCTTCAAAACTCAAAAACCGACATTTGACATTCAAACGTCTTTTCTTAAAAGTCAACATTTGACACTTAAGATAAAACGGCTAAAATCAACATTCACACATAATTTTTCTGCTAAAACTTCCAGCAAACCGACGTTGTCATTCAAACGCTCGCCTTTCAAAAAAACCACATAATCAACGTTTGACATTCAAACCAAGATTAAGCTTGTCATTCAAGCCCCCATTTCAAAATGCAAACACACACACACATACTGCGCACACGATTTTCGAGAAAGGTAGAAAGACTCGCCATACGAGGCATTTTGGGTGATCTCAATATACTCTTCCCGAAACGTAACGTGACCTCTCGAACCCTACAATCTTTGGTACTCAAAAAGCTTTTTACTCGTTTTTGCTACCAATAAAAATGACACCCCATTTTCAAAGCCTTTTCCTAAGTTTTTTCTACCAATAAAAAGGACACCATTTTCAAGCAAAAGCCGTTTTTCAACGCTTGGGCTCAAAATACAAAAACCGCGTGGCGACCTCCTCTCCTTCCCAAAAAGCGAGGTCTCGTACACCAACCCTCCGCGAAAGACAACCGCCTTTCGTCGCCGCCACAAAATCCTGCAATTTCACGTGATATCGGTTTTCCGGCCATAATGAAATCTCATATATCAAGTTTTGAAGCGATTCGTTTCTGCCTTTTTCGGAAGCAAATAGCCCAATGCTACGAACTCGCACTTCCATTGTAGAATGTGTAATACATATCTCGCTTTTTGGAAGCCCAAGAAATGGCACACATCCTCCAAGTAAGAACACCTAACTCACTAGCAGCAGGTTACGCATCTTCTTGGCCGATCCAACTAAAATATTCCTGTGTAACCTTCTAATATAGAAGGATGTCCATAATAACACAAACCATAATCCATAGTACCTTTTAAGTACTTCAACACCCTTGTTATTGCGATGCCAATGCCGTGCAATTACTAGGATCACATAGTGAACCTACTCAATCTTCCAACCGCATAAGCAATATCATGTTCGAGTGCTTATCATAGTATACATCAAACTGCCAATGGCTTTTGAGTATTCGAGCTGCGTGATATTGTGTTTACCGAGTTGTTTGACACAAGTTTTTCAGCTTGGATCCATGGGAGTATTCTTACTTTAGAGCAATCATCACAATTAAACTTTTTTGAGAAATTTTCTCAATATAACGATCAGGTAATAGCAATTTCCTTGTTCGGGTCCGCTTAATCTTTATACCAAGAATTACGTCGGCTTCACCTTGTAGCCCACGTCCCTCATCCGAGAACTTTGATGACAAAAACTTCTTAGTTTTATCAACTACATTTTTTGTCTCGCGTGTACAAAATCAACATGTCATCTACATATAGGCGGCATTATTACACTACTTGATTCATCAAATTTGTTATATACACATTCGTCTCTGAATGATTTAATACAAAACCATTCAACAAAACAACTCCTCATCAAATTTTTGATGCCATTTTTTTAGGTGCTTGCTTCACCCCATATGTCTGATATTAATGACTTAATTAACTTACATACCTTATGCTCATTACCCGGGCATAACAAATCCTTCAAAGTTGTTTCATATACACTTCTTCTTCCAAATCACCATTTAAAAATATCGTTTTGACATCCATTTGACGGATCAATAGATTCTCGAATAGTTTGCCGGGCCGCGCCGCCTCAAAAGCTATCAAGTAATCTAATACACCCTCGTTTAGTGATACGCCGCGGCTGTGCCCACCACGGGTGCCGCCTCCTCGATGTAATCGATTCCTTCCTTTTTCTTCATAGCCTCTTGATTCACCAACGTCGAGCTTTAAACTTGTCAATTGTTCCTCAGACGACTTTCATTTTCTTTTTTGAAGATCCATTTGCACCACTAAAGGTTTGCGTACTGTGGTAAATCAGACAAGACCCATGTATTATTTTCCATAATAGAACCAATCTCATCATCAATTGCTTCTTTCCAAAAACCAGCATCTCGAGATTTTATTGATTCATCATAGGTTCTTGGATCCTCCTCTATACTATAGCAGTAAGAGTATTGAGTTTCAATTTGATCTCTTGATCTCATAACTAAATATAGTTGAAAATCAAAACCATATGATTTAGCTTTTCTTGCTCTTTTACTTCTACGAGGTTTCGGTGTCTCACTTGGTACCTCAATTGAATGATCATTCATTTGAGATTCAGCCGAAATTGGTATAATATCCTTTGGTCTAGGTATTGAAGAGAAATGATTCTCATCAAAGATTGCATCTCTCAATTCTATAATTATGTTAATAGAAATGAAATCATTAGGTTCTATAACATAAAACCTATATGTCTTGGAATGCTCAGCATATCCAACAAAGATGCAGTCAATACCTTTTTCTTCCAACTTTTTCTTTTTAGGGTCCGGAAGTCTAACCACGGCCCCACACCTCCAAACTCGCAAAAATGTCAAGTTGGGTCGTTTCTTATACCAAAGTTCGTATGGGGTAATTTTGTTCCTTTTATTAAGAACCCTATTCAATAAATGGCAAGCCGTTAACATGGCTTCTCCCCAAAACCCGTCACTCAAGCCTGAGTAAGATAACATGGCATTAACCATTTCTTCAAGAGTTCTATTTTTCCTTTCAGCCACACCATTTTGTTGTGGTACATAAGGAGCCGTAGTTTCATGAATTATCCCTACGGTTTGGAAATATTTAGGATCATAATATTCACCACCTTTATCCGTGCGTAAGATTTTAATCAAGCCATTTAGTTGTAGTTCAACTTCTGTTTTATAAATTTTAAATTTATCTAGGGCTTCATCTTTTGCATGCAGCAAGTAAATATAGCAAAACCTAGAAGCATCATCTATAAAAGTGACAATATACTTTTTATTGCCAAAAGATGGAGTTGCATGAAAATCACATAAATCACTATGTATTAATTCAAGTTTTATAAATTTCCTTGTAATACTTTAAAAGGTTTTCTAGTGATTTTCGTCAACATGCAAGTATTACATTTTTCAGTATTTTTATCAATAGCAGGAATTAAACCATCTTTAGACATTTCAAGCATTCTTTTATAGTGCACATGTCCTAGCCGAGCATGCCATAATGAAGAATTGATAACAATAAAAGAAGTCATATAAACAGAACTAGAGTCAACATGAATTTTATTCAAATTCAACATAAACATCCCATTATTATAATAGCCAAATACACCAGACTTCGATAAGATATACTTATCGGATTCATACACTTGTTTGTATCCACACTTATTTAATATAGGATCAGAAATTAAATTCTTATGAAGTTTTGGTACATACAACACATTAAACAAAGAAATAGATTTTCCCGAACTGAATTCCAACACCACACTTCCTTTTCCTTGAATAGGAGCGGAATGATCATCACCCATGTAGAGGACAGATCCGTCTTCCATTGGTTCATATGTCTTAAACCAGCAACGGTCTTTACAAACATGAGTTGTGGCACCGGAATCAATCCACCACGCAATTGCATCATCCTGCACAAAAAATGCTTCACAAATTATTGAAACAAAATTTTTAATAAATCTGTTCCAAACATGTACTAAATTCTGACCTTGGTCTTGAGAATGGTCCTTAGACCCCTTTCCCGAACCACTGGTGCTTGCGCCATCCTTTTTGTTTCTAACACGACAATCCTTCTTAAAGTGACCAGTTTTGCCACACTTCCAACATGTCAATTTAGGCTTCTTGTTGGGACCAGAACCATTGTCCTTTAAACTACGTTTCTTTCCTTTGTTTTTATTCTTTCCAACCTCATCAATCATATTCACCGAGGGTCCAGCAACTTCGTTTCCTTTGCCTTTGTCATTCTCTTGCGCCCTAAGAGATTTCTCTATGCGCAAGTGACTACCAAGTTGAACCAAAGACAGATCGTCTTTATCATGTTTCAAGGTGTGTTTGAAATCCTTCCAGGAGGGAAGCAACTTGTCTATCACACTAGATATTGACTCATCCATCATCAGCCCATGTTGTGTAAATTGTCCAAGAATTCTAAGGAGTTCATTGAATTGTTCCATGACAGGCCTTGAATCGACCATCTTGTAATTATTGAAATTACTTACAAGGAATTTCTTACTTGAAGCGTCCTCTGCCATGTACTTGGATTCAAGAGAATCCCACAACACCTTTGCAGATTCCACATTTTGACAAATATCAAACAGAGAATCAGACATACCGTTTAATATGTGTCCTCTGCAGATGTAGTCATCGTTTTCCCACTTCGATCTGCGTCTGACTGCTTCCAAATTATCATCTTCCAAAAATTCTGGAATAGGGGTAGATAGAACATACACAACTTTTAACGTTGTCAAAAGGAAGTGCATCTTCTTCTGCCAACGTCTAAAATCATGCCCTTCAAACTTGTCCAGCTTCCCAATTTTAGTCATCATCTCCTTCACAGTACTTCCTCCAGCCATGATTATCACAAAATACTTTATTCGTTTGTTAGAGATTGGGGTTCGGTATGGATGATAATCCTGGATATATGATTGAATCGTGTATAATCCACTTTTCGAATAAAGTATTTCGACCCTTATTGCCTGGGTTACACGAAATCTCTATTGGGATAAGATAATCACACAATCTGTTTCTAGGCAAAGAAGACAAATCTTAAACTTGAGAATTGTTTTGTGTTTTTTGTTGTATCTTATCGTATATTGCAAAAGAGATCAAACTCTGTATTTAAACAGATGAGAAGGTATCAGTTAAGTTTCCAACAGTAATGATTTTAGCCAACCATTGTGTCCTTTCAGTTTGAAATAACACCTGTTCAGGAACTGCTCGGCCGAGCCATGTGCCTTGCTCGACCGAGCAAAGATGTCCAGAGACTTTTGCCCAACTGCTTGATCTTGTCATGTGCCTTGCACGGGCGAGTCAATCATTCTGCTTGGCCGAGCAAGGCATATGCCTCGGCCGAGCATGACTGTCCAGAAACTTTGATAATCTGCTATGCTATGCTCGGGCGAGTCAAGCACTCTGCTCGGTCGAGCATATCAACGGCGAGTCAAGCACTCTGCTCGGCTGAGCATATCAGCAATGTCAAAGGTGCTGCCCCTTAACCCTTACTTCTTCATCGTGGTCGAAATTGTATTAGCTCAAACGAGTGTATATTCCACACTTTCCCTTACTCGTATCCGAGTCTAATACGAAATCACATTGATCTCTAGTAAATCACCATTACAATAAAATAGCTGATGACACTAAAATCACCAACATGTGTCACACGTGCACTCTTTAAAATACATACACACATTTATAAACAAGTGTTAAACGTGTCAGTTTAAATGTTTATAAATTTTGATTTAGATGATTGACATATACGCTTTTTGAAAAACCTAAATTTTCTATATTCTAAAAAATATGAGTGTAAATGTAAATGTGAATAAAAATTAATAATTGATGAGTGATAATATAATACTCCATCATTTTCAAAATAAAAATCTTATTTCTAGAAAGTTTGCTCTAGTATCAATATATACTGTCTAAATAAATTTGTCTCTTTAGATGAGTTCTTATAAAATAAAATTACGCTTCATTATATAGTTACGATAGTTTCTAGATTTTTTTCCCTTAAAATAAATTTATATTTTCAAAATAATTTTGTCCCTTTAAATGAATTTTTATGTTAAAAAAATTACATTTCATTATATACTTATGAAAGTAAAAGTCTAACAATAATATGTACTTCCTCCGTCCCACCCAACTGTGAACCATTGACAAAGGCACGCCGATTAAGAAATATTGTTAAAATAATGAAAATGTGTGGTAGAAAATGAAGAGAAAGAATGAGTGGAGTAAATAGTAAGTTGGTTGAATAAATTGTATGATGGAGAATGAGTGGAGTTAATGAGTGGGTGGGGTAGGGAGAATATAAAATATTAAAGGACATACCATTTATGGTAGTTCACACTGGGCTGGGACGGACCAAAAGGGAAATAAGTGTGTTGGAAATTAATTTAACAGCACCACAGATTAAACAAATAATTTAATCAACAGTAGGGGATTTATTGATCAAGTCAAAACGTATCAATCAAGAAGCCAATAGCAAAACCGATAGCAGGGAAACAGGATCAGGAAACCCAACAGAAACAAGTAAACAAATGATTAGAAAATTTATCGTGATTTGATCGAGTCGCCTTAGGAAGACTGTCCTAAGAGAAAATATTGCCCCCAATTGGTGCAACTCGGGTACAGGCAAATTTCTCAGAGGATAAAACGATCACGGACTACGTACCACAAATCTGCACACAGGTAGGTAATCACCGGCGGTCCTATCTCAGTCGCCTTGAATCTCACGAACGAATCTCTATGAACGGGGAGAAATCGAACAATGAAAGAAACAAGAGAATTGAGTTTTCTCTTCAATCTCTCATATGAAACTCGGCTGGAGGAAGTAGGATATTTATATTTTTGGTAAATTAGGGTTTTTAGGGCTTAAAAAGACCTAAAACTACTCTTAATTCGGCCCAGGAAAAACACCAAACCCGGCACGAGCGCGGCCGCCCTTGAGGATGGCGCGATCGCGCTAAGCTCCAGGGACTTATGGCGAGTTTACGTCGAACAAGCGCGGCCGCCCTTGGCCTTGGTGCGGCCGCCCTCCATGGCAGAAACTCCGACGTGTTTTTCCTTGGCCAAATTCAGTCCAAACCCACAACACAACAAGGTCATAGAGCTATGGACTTCCATACCACATATATCAAATATTCCAACAATCCCCCACAAGTTCATAGAAATATGACGTGTACAGATTGTCCATTGCCATGCTTTCAATAATGGTACCTTTCGGCTTGAACCACTACCTATGTTATCCAACGCAAACCTCCACAGGACCAGATGAACGGGTGTCTTGAATCTGATGCATTTGGATGTAGAGGCCTTTGCTGGTAACAAACACGACAAAAGCTATGATAGGCCCTCTATCGAACACTTGACGCTTATAAGCCATACGTCCCGATCCTCTATCATGAGTGCTTTCGAGGAATAACCCGAATTCCTCTAATTGCGGACAACAATAACACTCACTTAGCTGGACATCTCAGAAGATGTACTGCTAGCATCTTGTCTAAAAGACTTGATCCCATTCAAAGTTCTAAACTTTTACTTTATTAGCAGCTACGAGCACCTCTAGGCTATTCAGGGGATAGACTCAGACATGTAACATGTCAATCTAACATTAGGTGCTCCGACTCACCCCACAGCTTGTTATTACCACATTGAATCTCCTTTGTGGGATCTCCACTGAGGTAGATTGGGTTGCTACTGCGTTTGAATCAGACAGTGTTCAGACCCATCCCCAACCTAGATTTTTGAACTAGAGCAAACTCTAGCCCTTTGGTTAAAGGATCAGCTGTGTTATCCTTGGTACCAACATAATCAATGCTATTACCTTCCGAGACACAAGATTCCTTATAGATTTTAATCTAATTTGGATGTGTCTCCTGGTTTTACAGCTTGTACTTGACACTTTTCGCCTCAATTGTGGCGTTGTTGTCACAATGTACAGAGATAACGTACAAGGGCTTACCGACCACGGGCAACTCGTACATAAGTCCTCGAAGCCATTCAGCCTTCCAATCCAAGAGTGTCAAGGGCAACTAATTCGGCCTCAAATGTAGACCTAGACAACGAGTTTGTTTGGTCGACCTCCAGCGACCGCAGCCTCCGCCTAAGGTGAAAACATACCCCGTACAACCATAACTCCCGGAGTTAAAGGCAATCCAGCTTGCATCACTATATCCTTCAAGAACAGAAGGGTATCTACCATAATGCAGCCCAAGGGAAATCGTTCCCTTCAAGTACTTGAGAACTCTATCAAGAGCTTCCCAATGTGCTTTGTTTGGACATTGAATATATCTAGCCAACCTAGTAACCGAGTAGGATATATCCGGTCTAGTACAATTGACAAGAAACATCAAACTTCCAATAATTTGAGAATATCTCAACTGAGCCATCGGTACTCCACTTTCATTCTTAGTAAGTGCAGCTGAAGGATCATATGGAGTCTTAGCTACTTTGCAATTCTTATAACCAAATTTCTCAATTTTACTTTCAGTATAATGAGATTGCGATATGGTTATGCCACTAGTTGAACGAGTCAACTTAAGGCCAAGAATCACACTAGCTACTCCCATATCCTTCATCTCAAACTTACTTTTCAAGAATTCCTTAGTAGTATTAATTATCCTCATATCCGTTCCAAATAACAAGATATCATCGACATACAGACATAAGACAATACTACTATCACCAATACTTTTGCTATAAACACACTTATCAAACTCATTAGTAATGAAACCAAACGATGAGACAATTTTATCAAATTTCTCATGCCACTGCTTAGGGGCTTGTTTGAGTCCATACAAGGACTTAACAAGTTTACAAACCTTTTTCTCATTGCCAGAGGCCTCAAAACCTTCAGGTTGATCCATATAAATTTCTTCCTCTAGATCGCCATGCAAGAAAGCGGTCTTAACATCCATCCGATGGATAGGAAGATCATATACGTAGGCCAATGCTATAAGCATTCGGATTGTAGTCATTCTAGCAACAAAGCGAATAGGTATCGAAATAGTCTATTCCCTTCATTTGCTTGAATCCATTAGCCACTAACCTAGCCTTAAACTTGTCAACGGTTCCATCCGGTTTCAGCTTCCTTTTGAAGACCCACTTACATCCTATCGTGCTACAACTGTGAGGGAGATCAACCAATTCCCATGTCCCATTAGAGACAATAGAATCCATCTCACTTCTTAACAAAGATCCTTCCACCGCTTGGCATCGTAAGTGGCCATAGCAAATTTGAAGGTTAGAGGATCACCTCGACATTGTAAGTGATGAAATCACTTCCATAGTCCTTGGTGGTCCTTGCCCGTTTGCTCCTTCTTGGTTCAATCTCATCGTCGAATGAAGTTGCACTGTAGTCAACCCCACATTTGTCGCCTCCTCTACTGAGCAGAATGGAATTAGTGGTTGGGTTAGATTCCTTAGGAAGTCCGTCTTTCATAGGAAACACATCCTCAAAAATGTTGCATCACGTAACTCAACTATAGAGTTCACATCTATGCCGTAAATTTCAGATTTGATGATCGAAATTTCAATGCATAGCTTGTTTCGTAATAACCTATAAAGATAGCATCAACAGCTTTAGGTCCAAGCTTTTTCCTTTTGTACGGGTACAAGTACCTTTGCAAGGCACCCCCACACTTTTAAGTGTTTCAAGCTAGCTTGTCGACCTCTCCAAAGTTCAAACGAACTTTCCTTTCTATGTTTAGGAGGGACTCTATTCGTAATATGGCAAGCCGTATTCAAAGCCTCTCCCCACATATATTCGGGCAGTCCGTAACTTATGAGTAAACCGTTAATCATATCGCAAGGGTTCTATTCTTACGTTCAAGAACACCATTAGATTGAGGGGTGTAGGGAGGAGTCTCTTCATGTACTATTCCGTTTTCTTGGCAATAATACATGAATGGGTTAGACTCATATTCACCTCCTCTATCAGACCTTAACCGTTTAAGTTTCTTGCCGGTTTGTGTTTCTGCTTCATTCTTAAATATAATGAATTTATCTAATGCTTCATCCTTAGAATTAAGTAGATAGACATAACAGTATTTACTAGCATCATCAATAAAGGTGAGAAAGTATTTCTTTTTGTCTTTGGTCAACACGCCATTAAATTCACAAATATCAGTATGAACTAAATCTAGAATTTCAGAATTTCTCACAATCGACTTAAACGGACCTTTTGTAGATTTAGCTTCAACACATACATGACACTTAGAATTTTTATCAATAGCATGTTTAGAAATAATATCTAAATTCATCATTCTTTTCACAGAATCATAATTAATATGTCCTAAACGATCATGCCAAACATTTGAAGATTCAATGGAATAAGAAACATGATAATCAATAGAACTAAAATTATTGTGCGAACTGACATCAGTTTAAACTCTAATTTTAAATAAATCATCCGAGGAATAATCTTTCCCCACAAAACTATCAGAATCCAAAATTATGACCTTATTATATTTAAAAGAAATCTCAAATCCTTCCCTAACTAAACTAGAACCACTAATAATGTTGCGACGAATATCAGGAACGTGATACACTCGATGCAAGGTAAGAATGCGCCCATTAGGAAACTCCAGGTCCACGCGTCCAGTCCCAAGCACCTTTGCAGCACTAGAGTTCCCCATCGTCACTGATCTACCACGCTTAGGCTGGTAAGACACAAATAGCAATTTATCAAGACAAACGTGCACATTTGCCCCCTGTGCCACAACTAGCCACTCGCTGGGTTCATAGACGAAAGAGTTCAGACAAGAGGTTACATACTTTGTAACATTGTAGGTCGAGCGTCAACTCCAAAGGCGTCGAGTCAGATCATCATAATCCTTCGGATCCAACACCATGTTGACAGCAGGATGGTCATCAGCAGAGCCTTGTGGTCCTTTTCCTTTCTTGGACGGGCAGTCCCTAGAAAAGTGTCCACCTTCTCCACAATTCCAGCAGTTCAGTTTTGCTTTTGGCTTCTTAAAGTTATTTTTCTTAACTTTAATCTTATCATGGTTTTTTTTATCCTTAGAGTGAGTTTTCACACATTTTCCTTTAAACTTGCTTTTACTAGTTACCATATTAGCAGCAGCCTCCACAGGTACGCTCGGTTGGTTACCACTATGCACCTCCTGAATCGCAATTGCATTCATCAGCTCATTGAGTGTCAAGCTTTCAGTACGATGCTTGAGGGTCATACCGAATTCCCCCCAAAATTGAGGAAACTTCTCAATAATAGCCATGACAGTGAACTTATCAGGAAGTCCCATGTCAGCATCCTTGAGCGATTGCAAAATAATTTGGAGTTCGTGCGCTTGGTCGATAACCGACTTTTCCTCGCTCATGCGATAATTCAGGAACTTACCCACTTGGTACTTTTTCACACCGGAGTCATCGGTGCTGTACTTTGTGGAAAGTGACTCCCACAGTGACGCAGCAGTGAGAGGAGCAGAGCAATAGACATCAAAGAGTGCATTCGACAAAGCTGACAGAATGCACCCTCGAACGACATCGTCCTGCTCCTTCCACAGTTTAACAGCAGCCACACTAGCGATATCATCGACTTTCAGAGCGGGACATTTAGATAACAGCATACCAGACATGCCCTTAATTGACAGCCAGATTTTCATGCGTTCAGACCAACGCTTAAAGTTCTTACCACCGAACTTTTCCGAAAGATCTGAGGTGTCAACTAGGGACTTAAATGGAGAGCTAGAGGTACTCCCAGACATGATTCAATAAAATTATTTTCTCTTAGACTGTTGAAAATTAATTTAACAGCACCACAGATTAAACAAATAATTTAATCAACAGTAGGGGATTTATTGATCAAGTCAAAGCGTACCAATCAAGAAGCCAATAGCAAAACCGATAGCAGGAAAACAGGATCAGGAAACCCAACAGAAACAAGTAAACAAATGATTAGAAAACTTATCGTGATTTGATCGAGTCGCCTTAGGAAGACTGTCCTAAGAGAAAATATTGCCCCCAATTGGTGCAACTCGGGTACAGGTAAATTTCTTCGAGGATAAAATGATCACGGACTACGTACCACAAATCTGCACACAGGTAGGTAATCACCGGCGGTCCTATCTCAGTCGCCTTGAATCTCACGAACGAATCTCTATGAACGGGAAAAAATCGAACAATGAAAGAAACAAGAGAATTGAGTTTTCTCTTCAATCTCTCATATGAAACTCGGCTGGAGGAAGTAGGATATTTATATTTTTGGTAAATTAGGGTTTTTAGGGCTTAAAAAGACCTAAAACTGCTCTTAATTCGACCAGGAAAAACACCAAACCCGGCACGAGCGCGGCCGCCCTTGAGGATGACGCGACCGCGCTAAGCTCCAGGGACTTATGGCGAGTTTACGTCGAACAAGCGCGGCCGCCCTTAGCCTTGGCGCGGCCGCCCTCCATGGCAGAAACTCCGACGTGTTTTTATTGGCCAAATTCAGTCCAAACCCTCAACACAACAAGGTCATAGAGCTATGGACTTCCATACCACATATATCAAATATTCCAACAAAGTGTACACTGGGCTGGAACGGAGGGAGTATGCAAATTTGATATTAAGTTTTATAAAAAGTCATTTTAAAAATATTCTTTTTACATAAAAATAGACATTCATGTCACAGAACGGAAAAAAAAAAAAAATAACTAGAGAATGTTTTTAGAATACTCCCTCCGTCTACAAAAGAAACAAAAGTTCCATTTTATCTCTTTATAAAATGCATAGTCACAAAAAAGTAAAGTTTTAATACTTGTTTATTAATAATACCCATTTGATACTCAAATCATCTATTCACTTAATATTCTCTATATTACTTTTTCTCTTTTATCTCACTTTTTATATTTAAACACATATTTCATTATACTCCCTTCGTCCCATAAAACCTTACCTAATTTGCTATTTAGGGTATCCCACTTATAAGTCACACTTTCTAAAAAGAAAAATGGGAGATGAAACCCATTTCATCCGGATGAAAGGTTGCAATGGTAAAATTAAAAGGGGTTGGTCGGATTAGCTAGATGAAATGTTTCATCTAGCTGAAACGTTTTCTTTTTTTCTTTTTTTTTATATTCAACACGTGTAAACATTTAATTGGTGAGTTGAATTTTTGAAAAAAAAAATTTATCCCAAATCTTTGAGCTGAATTATTACCTAGTAAATTAATTTTTTTTAATTTTTTTTCACCAAAATTCATCATTTTTTTCCCTACAAATTGATATAAGTTTCATTTGATTTGGACAAAAAAAAAAAAAACACTTAGTTTTTAATTTGAACTGAATTATCACCTAGTAAATTAATTTTTAAAAAAAAAAAATTTTCACCAAAATTCATCATTTTTTCCCTACAAATTGATATAAGTTTCATTTGATTTGGACAAAAAAAAACACTTAGTTTTCAATTTGAGCTGAAATATTTTTTTACTAATCATTATTTTTTTTTACCTATAAATTGATGCAATATTTTTTTTAATTAAGTGTGAAATATTTTTTTAATTATAAATAATAATAATAATTATTATTATTATTTTACTAATCATAAAAATAAAGAATATAAATAAAATAAAATAAAATAAAAGTAGTGGGGGGTTGAAATTTAATTTAAGTTAGCCATTGGAGTGGGGGTAAATGAAATGAGTAGATGAAATATTAGGTGGATGAGAAAAAGTGTAAAAAGTGTTAGATAAAATGAGGGAGTGATATTAAACCACTGTGGGTAGTCTAAGGCAGGAGACCTAGTGTATATACGGGGCAAATCCAATGACAAAACGAATCTGACTCGAATTTGACGAGTTGCCATTTTAATTTTACTAGTACATGTCCGTGTTCAAGGACACGGATTTTTTATTTTAGTTTATTTTTTTTTTAAATTTAATTTTTTTTTTAAGGACAAAATAAGAAAAAAAACAAAATAATGAGGGCGAAATGAGAATTTCAACCGATAAAACTATTCATTCAACTATTCACAACCTTCCCTCATTTATACTATTAATTTGCTCAAGGAATATTGATATTATTAAAAAACTCTCAAATCTAACCATTTTGGATGGATATAGTTAAATACACGGCTCCAAAAATACACGGCTCGCCGCAATTGACGATAATACCCATTTATATATAATTTTTTTTTTCATTTCAAATTCAATCAAACAAAAGCTCTTCCTCTCCCTCGCTCTCTCTCTACACGACGACGACAACACCCAACGGACGGACGACACACCACGACGACGAAGAATGGTTCGAGTAAAAATTTCGGCCGTCCCTGCTGGAGCTTCCGCCGCCGCTACAACCACTGCCATCGCCGCCGCCTTCGCTTCTACCACCGTGCCCGTAAAGAAGGTAATGCAATTTGAACGTAATTTAAACCTAATTTTACATTCCCAATGTCTAATTTTTGTTTGATTGCTTCAATTGATTTGGACGTCTTTCATGAACTGGTTGCTTCAATTGATTTCGACGTCTTTTTCTTTACATCGTTCATTTTTCTTTCTTTTTATGCATCTCGTGTAATTTTTCTTTCTTTGATATTAACCAAACTGGAGAATGCATCTCGTGTGAACTCACACGAGATGCATCTCGTGTGAGTTCACACGAGATAAATCTCGTGTAAACTCACACGAGATGCATCTCGTGTGATTTTACACGAGTTGTGCCCAGTGTCCACTCTTTTTCTTTACATCGTTCGTATTCAGTTATAAATGCTAAATAGCTAATTTATTGTCTCTTATTTGTGTTTTTTGTAGGCACGTGAACGTATGACCGCGTCCAATAGAAAGAGGAAGGCCGAGACGGCACCTAAGGTAGATAAACGCAGCAAAAGGATACATGATAGGACTATCGTGCGTGGGTCTGAGCTTGGGATTGAGCAGGATGTAGGAGATGATCATGATAGGACTTTGCGGCTGAGCACTGAGCGGACCGAGCACTGACACCGGGTTTGAGCATGAGATTGAGGAGGATGTAGGAGATGATGAGGCATCTTCGATTCGATGATAGTAGTGAGGAGGATGTAGGAGATGATGATGGATCTTCTGATTCTGATGATAGTGGTGAGGGGGATGAGGAGGCGGAGCAGGAGGGTGGGGATGATGATGATGATGATGATGATGATGATGAGGAGGAGGAGGAGGAGGTACATGATGTTAGACCTTTGAGGCATGGGAGGGGAGGGGAGGGATGTGGCTAGAGGGCGAGGACGGAGGAGGCAGGGGTGCGGGTGGGAGGAGCCACCATCATGGCGGGTCAGAGTGACCCAGGTGGCGGCCCGTGAGAATGTTTCACTTATATACGGCTTTGGTGATCACAGAGCTCGAGAGATTTGGAGGGATGCCACTAGTGAGTCAGTGGTGACTTTTCATACGAGACTGCTACATCTGCAAAAGTAAGATAATCATTTATGTGAATTTATTAAAATCTTAAAGTTGTTTGGCACACACTCTAAATATTCCATTAATTATACATCTCGTACTTTTCTCGATCTCGAGTGTTGATTATATTTTTTGTTTGGAATAAACGGGTTCAAGCGTGATGATCTGGAGGCTGGGATAGAGCCTGGCCGACCCTCGTTGATGCATCGGGCATCCAGCTGCACGATGCCACCATTCGTAGGCCTAATCATGCGGCGATGACGGCATTTTGGAACGGTGGTCTCCTGAGACTAACTCGTTCCACATGCCGTGGGGAGATGACCATTACGTTACACGACGTATTTCATATCCTGGTATGTTGTTATATATTATCAATTTCAAGACTATACTATCTACATTCATCTCTTGTACTAAAATGTGTTATTTCATCTTCAATTTACAGGTATCGGTGTGTAGGTGCACCTATTCGATATCCGGATCCAAATGCACGACCTATCCCAAGCATCACTAGACACCTCGTTTTGGGAGGCACCGGTACTTATTGAAGGATTTCCGGCGTCTCTTTTCTTCCCGTATAGGCCACATGATTGATGCCCGGCGTGCTTACACGTATATCCCGCACCTCTTGGGTTCCACGATGTTCGTGGACAAGAGTCGTGGATAAGGTGCCCTCGGCCTACCTTTCTCTATGCATGGATCTTGAGAGACTCCCACTCTCTCACAGGGATCATCTACATTGGCATATTTATACCGAGAGTTGGGGAAGGCGTCCGGATCCGGATGCAAGCAGATGGGTGGTTGTGCGACACTGCTAGAGGTACATCTTACTCTACTCACTTTCTTTTTACTCTGTCGACTCCCCCCCCCTCTGTAATTACATGTTGCATTTGATTAGTATTTAATACTTTTTTACATACATCTCAGGGGTGGATATACGAGTACTTCCGGATTTCCGCGACTTTCTCGAACCGCACTGGCGGCGGGGGCAGCCGAGAGCCCGTAGATGGTCACGTGCCGATACAAACTGGGAGGATTAGATCATCTAGTGCAGTATCGCCGCACTCTTGACAGGATGCATGTTGATAGGGTGAGTTATTCATATTAAAACTGTTTCAAATTGTTACAATCACTCCGTTATTATGTAGACTCTGCCTAACAAAGTCTACTCACAGGTTGTTTGGACTCCTTATGGTATCGGAGCGGACTCGATTCTGCCGGTTTCACACTTCAGGGGGGTTATACGCTTTTATGACATCACTGAGGCGTATATGCCTGATCGTGTTACCAGGCAGTTCGGGTACCGACGAGAGGATCCCAGACGGCCCCCCGTGACTCCCACGAGATGTATTTTGTCAAAGGGTCAGAAGGGATACCAAAAGGAGTATGGTGACGGAGATGATTTTTGGGACGGGTGGGTGGAGTACGACATGCATGAGTTCAGGCCCGTTCCCCGATGGGGGCCACCACTAGATACTACATCTTCTCCCGTGACTGATGATTATATGGAGTGGTTTCTGGCCAGGAGTCATGTTCGTTTATTTTTTTTTTAATTTTTTTCTAGATTCTAAATGACATTTAAAGTGTTTTTCATCTACATGAGTTTCCTCAAAATCCAAATGGAGATTGAGTTACAAATATGTGCCATTATTTAGGGTTTTTAGGGTTTTATGTGTCCCGATCTTGCCAAAAATGGTATACGGCTACCTCGTTTATTTTTTTTTAATTTTTTTCTAGATTCTAGTTCTAGGTGACATTTAAAGTGTTTTTCATCTACATGAGTTTCCTCAAAATCCAAATGGAGATTGAGTTACAAATATGTGCCATTATTTAGGGTGTTTAGGGTTTTATGTATCCCGATCTTGCCAAAAATGGTATACGGCTACCTCGTTTATTTTTTTTTAATTTTTTTCTAGATTCTAGGTGACATTTAAAGTGTTTTTCATCTACATGAGTTTCCTCAAAATCCAAATGGAAATTGAGTTACAAATATGTGCAATTATTTAGGATTTTTAGGGTTTTATGTGTCCCGATCTTGCCAAAAATGGTATACGGCTACCTCGTTTATTTTTTTTTAATTTTTTTCTAGATTCTAGGTGACATTTAAAGTGTTTTTCATCTACATGAGTTTCCTCAAAATCCAAATGGAGATTGAGTTACAAATATGTGCCATTATTTAGGGTTTTTAGGGTTTTATGTGTCCCGATCTTGCCAAAAATGGTATACGGCTACCTCGTTTATTTTTTTTTTAATTTTTTTCTACATTCTAAATGACATTTAAAGTGTTTTTCATCTACATGAGTTTCCTCAAAATCCAAATGGAGATTGAGTTACAAATATGTGCCATTATTTAGGGTGTTTAGGGTTTTATGTGTTCCCGATCTTGCCAAAAATGGTATACGGCTATCTCATTTATTTTTTTTAAATTTTTTTCTAGATTCTAGGTGACATTTAAAGTGTTTTTCATCTACATGAGTTTCCTCAAAATCCAAATGGAGATTGAGTTACAAATATGTGTCATTATTTAGGGTTTTTAGGGTTTTATGTGTCCCGATCTTGCCAAAAATGGTATACGGCTACCTTGTTTATTTTTTTTTAATTTTTTTCTAGATTCTAAATGACATTTAAAGTGTTTTTCATCTACATGAGTTTCCTCAAAATCCAAATGGAGATTGAGTTACAAATATGTGCCATTATTTAGAGTTTTTAGGGTTTTATGTGTCCCGATCTTGCCAAAAATGGTATACGGCAACCTCGTTTATTTTTTTTTTTTATTTTTTTTCTACATTCTAGGTGACATTTAAAGTGTTTTTCATCTACATGAGTTTCCTCAAAATCTAAATGGAAATTGAGTTACAAATATGTGCAATTATTTAGGATTTTTAGGGTTTTATGTGTCCCGTTCTTGCCAAAAATGGTATACGGCTACCTCGTTTATTTTTTTTAAATTTTTTTCTAGATTCTAGGTGACATTTAAAGTGTTTTTCATCTACATAAGTTTCCTCAAAATCCAAATGGAGATTGAGTTACAAATATGTGCCATTATTTAGGGTTTTTAGGGTTTTATGTGTCCCGATCTTGCCAAAAATGGTATACGTCTACCTCGTTTATTTTTTTTTAATTTTTTTATAGATTCTAAATGACATTTAAAGTGTTTTTCATCTACATGAGTTTCCTCAAAATCCAAATGGAGATTGAGTTACAAATATGTGCCATTATATAGGGTGTTTAGGGTTTTATGTGTTCCCGATCTTGCCAAAAATGGTATACGGCTACCTCGTTTATTTTTTTTTAATTTTTTTCTAGATTCTAGGTGACATTTAAAGTGTTTTTCATCTACATGAGTTTCCTCAAAATCCAAATGGAGATTGAGTTACAAATATGTGCCATTATTTAGGGTGTTTAGGGTTTTATGTGTCCCGATCTTGCCAAAAATGGTATACGGCTACCTCGTTTATTTTTTTTTTAATTTTTTTCTACATTATAAATGACATTTAAAATATTTTCCATCTACATGAGTTTCCTCAAAATCCAAATGGAAATTGATTTACAAATATGTGCAATTATTTAGGATTTTTAGGGTTTTATGTGTCCCGATCTTGCCAAAAATGGTATACGGATACCTCGTTTATTTTTTTTTTAATTTTTTTCTAGATTATAGGTGACATTTAAAGTGTTTTTTATCTCTATCACTATACTCAAAATCCAAATGGAAATTGAGTTACAAATATGTGCCATTATTTAGGGTGTTTAGGGTTTTATGTGTTCCCGATCTTGCCAAAAATGGTATACGGCTACCTCGTTTATTTTTTTTTTTAATTTTTTTCTAGATTCTAGGTGACATTTAAAGTGTTTTTCATCTACATGAGTTTCCTCAAAATCCAAATGGAAATTGAGTTACAAATATGTGCAATTATTTAGGATTTTTAGGGTTTTATGTGTCCCGATCTTGCCAAAAATGGTATACGGCTACCTCGTTTATTTTTTTTTTTAATTTTTTTATAGATTCTAGGTGACATTTAAAGTGTTTTTCATCTACATGAGTTTCCTCAAAATCCAAATGGAGATTGAGTTACAAATATGTGCCATTATTTAGGGTTTTTAGGGTTTTATGTGTCCCGATCTTGCCAAAAATGGTATACGGCTACCTCGTTTATTTTTTTTTAATTTTTTTATACATTCTAAATGACATTTAAAGTGTTTTTCATCTACATGAGTTTCCTCAAAATCCAAATGGAGATTGAGTTACAAATACTCCCTCCGTCCCGGCGAAAGAGCCACAAAATTTGTCCGACACGCAAAATAAGAAATGTGATGTAGGAAAGAGAAAAAGTTTAAATGTTGTGAGTATGAAAAATTAAATAGGAGAGAGAATGAGTGGGAGGTGATGTAAGAAAGAGAATGTTGTGAGTGTAAAAGTAAAGTAGGAGAGAGAATGAGTGGAGAGAATAGTGATTTAAGGTTTCCTTTTTGGGAAAGTGGCTTTTTAAATGGGACGCCCAAAAAGGAAATAAATGGCTCTTTCGCTGGGACGGAGGGAGTATGTGCCATTATTTAGGGTGTTTAGGGTTTTATGTGTTCCCGATCTTGCCAAAAATGGTATACGTCTACCTCGTTTATTTTTTTTTAATTTTTTTCTAGATTCTAGGTGACATTTAAAGTGTTTTTCATATACATGAGTTTCCTCAAAATCCAAATGGAGATTGAGTTACAAATATGTGCCATTATTTAGGGTTTTTAGGGTTTTATGTGTCCCGATCTTGCCAAAAATGGTATACGGCTACCTCGTTTATTTTTTTTAATTTTTTTCTAGATTATAAATGACATTTAAAGTGTTTTTCATCTACATGAGTTTCCTCAAAATCCAAATGGAGATTGAGTTACAAATATGTGCCATTATTTAGAGTTTTTAGGGTTTTATGTGTCCCGATCTTGCCAAAAATGGTATACGGCTACCTCGTTTATTTTTTTTTTAATTTTTTTCTAGATTCTAGGTGACATTTAAAGTGTTTTTCATCTACATGAGTTTCCTCAAAATCCAAATGGAAATTGAGTTACAAATATGTGCAATTATTTAGGATTTTTAGGGTTTTATGTGTCCCGATCTTGCCAAAAATGGTATACGGCTACCTCATTTATTTTTTTTAAATTTTTTTCTAGATTGTAGGTGACATTTAAAGTGTTTTTCATCTACATGAGTTTCCTCAAAATCCAAATGGAGATTGAGTTACAAATATGTGCCATTATTTAGGGTTTTTAGGGTTTTATGTGTCCCGATCTTGCCAAAAATGGTATACAGCTACCTCGTTTATTTTTTTTTAATTTTTTTCTAGATTCTAAATGACATTTAAAGTGTTTTTCATCTACATGAGTTTCCTCAAAATCCAAATGGAGATTGAGTTACAAATATGTGCCATTATTTAGGGTGTTTAGGATTTTATGTGTTCCCGATCTTGCCAAAAATGGTATACGGCTACCTCGTTTATTTTTTTTTAATTTTTTTCTAGATTCTAGGTGACATTTAAAGTGTTTTTCATCTACATGAGTTTCCTCAAAATCCAAATGGAGATTGAGTTACAAATATGTGCCATTATTTAGGGTGTTTAGGGTTTTATGTGTCCCGATCTTGCCAAAAATGGTATACGGCTACCTCGTTTATTTTTTTTAATTTTTTTCTACATTATAAATGACATTTAAAATGTTTTCCATCTACATGAGTTTCCTCAAAATCCAAATGGAAATTGAGTTACAAATATGTGCAATTATTTAGGATTTTTAGGGTTTTATGTGTCCCGATTTTGCCAAAAATGGTATACGGATACCTCGTTTATTTTTTTTAATTTTTTTCTAGATTATAGGTGACATTTAAAGTGTTTTTCATCTCTATCACTATACTCAAAATCCAAATGGAGATTGAGTTACAAATATGTGCCATTATTTAGGGTGTTTAGGGTTTTATGTGTTCCCGATCTTGCCAAAAATGGTATACGGCTTCCTCGTTTATTTTTTTTTAATTTTTTTCTAGATTCTAGGTGACATTTAAAGTGTTTTTCATCTTCATGAGTTTCCTCAAAATCCAAATGGAGATTGAGTTACAAATATGTGCCATTATTTAGGGTTTTTAGGGTTTTATGTGTCCCGATCTTGCCAAAAATGGTATACGGCTACCTCGTTTATTTTTTTTAATTTTTTTCTAGATTCTAAATGACATTTAAAGTGTTTTTCATCTACATGAGTTTCCTCAAAATCCAAATGGAGATTGATTTACAAATATGTGCCATTATTTAGGGTTTTTAGGGTTTTATGTGTCCCGAACTTGCCAAAAATGGTATACGGCTACCTCGTTTATTTTTTTTAATTTTTTTCTAGATTCTAGGTGACATTTAAAGTGTTTTTCATCTACATGAGTTTCCTCAAAATCCAAATGGAAATTGAGTTACAAATATGTGCAATTATTTAGGATTTTTAGGGTTTTATGTGTCCCGATCTTGCCAAAAATGGTATACGGCTACCTCGTTTATTTTTTTTTAATTTTTTTCTAGATTCTAGGTGACATTTAAAGTGTTTTTCATCTACATGAGTTTCCTCAAAATCCAAATGGAGATTGAGTTACAAATATGTGCCATTATTTAGGGTGTTTAGGGTTTTATGTGTCCCCGATCTTGCCAAAAATGGTATACGGCTACCTCGTTTATTTTTTTTTAATTTTTTTCTACATTCTAAATGACATTTAAATTGTTTTTCATCTACATGAGTTTCCTCAAAATCCAAATGGAGATTGAGTTACAAATATGTGCCATTATTTAGGGTTTTTAGGGTTTTATGTGTCCCGATCTTGCCAAAAATGGTATACAGCTACCTCGTTTATATTTTTTTATTTTTTTTCTAGATTCTAGGTGACATTTAAAGTGTTTTTCATCTACATGAGTTTCCTCAAAATCCAAATGGAATTTGAGTTACAAATATGTGCAATTATTTAGGATTTTTAGGGTTTTATGTGTCTCGATCTTGCCAAAAATGGTATACGGCTACCTCGTTTATTTTTTTTTTAATTTTTTTCTAGATTCTAGGTGACATTTAAAGTGTTTTTCATCTACATGAGTTTCCTCAAAATCCAAATGGAGATTGAGTTACAAATATTTGCCATTATTTAGAGTTTTTAGGGTTTTATGTGTCTCGATCTTGCCAAAAATGGTATACGGCTACCTCGTTTATTTTTTTTAAATTTTTTTCTAGATTCTAAATGACATTTAAAGTGTTTCTCATTTCTATCACTATACTCAAAATCCAAATGGAGATTGAGTTACAAATATGTGCCATTATTTAGGGTGTTTAGGGTTTTATGTGTTCCCGATCTTGCCAAAAATGGTATACGGCTACCTCGTTTATTTTTTTTTAATTTTTTTCTACATTCTAAATCACATTTAAAGTGTTTTTCATCTACATGAGTTTCCTCAAAATCCAAATGGAAATTGAGTTACAAATATGTGCTATTATTTAGGGTATTTAGGGTTTTATGTGTCTCGTATGTATCCACACGAGACACATCTCGTGTGGATACACACGATATACATCTCGTGTATATATACACGAGACACATCTCGTGTGGATCCATACGAGATGAGTGAAGAATTAGGCAAAACCCATTACCAAAACATCAACAACCATCATCATAATCAACACGAAACAACCGATTACCAAAACCTGAATATTCAATCAAATGAAAGGGCCCTTATAATGGTGGATCTGAGATAAATCTCGTGTAAAATCACACGAGAATCTTCTCGTGTTAGATTACACGAGATAAACTGAAAATAGAGTTCCTCTTATACTGGACGCATCAATGGCGTCACTAACATTCTCTTTGAAATCAGAACCTCCTTTTCCAACAATTAATGCTCCAATTACTTCAAACCCTTTCAACAAAAGTGTCCTCAAATCATCTGCACGGAAAAAATTCAACTAAATCAATCACAAACGCACAGGCAAACAAAGAATTAGATGATTGGGAGTTAGGGTTACCTGATTGATTCTCTGACGAAATCAGGTGAAAAGGGGTCGGAGGGGTGGGTGTGAATGCACCTGAAGGTGGATATTACTGTGAGGGGAGAGACGAAGGGAGAACCTATCAACCATCGGAGACTGTCATTGTTGATGATGATATCGTTCGCAGTGTCCATGGGTGAACGATTGAAATTTTCCTGCGAAGTGTGTCGTGTGGATATACACGGTATAAGGAGAAAATATCGTGTAGAAACACACGAGACGGAAGGGCAAAATTGGAATATTTCGTTCCCTGTATTTTTCGTTCTCTGTATTTAGTATTTACCATTTTGGATGCACCACCGATGATGAAATCAACATGTCAACTTCGCTAAAATAAGCCTCCTCGATCCTACACCCTTTAATGCTAACCTAAGCCACGAGTGCATTTCTTTTTCTATTTTCAATAATTCCAACCATGCCCTCATCAATAACCCTCCTCAAACTCACCATCGTCGCTTCCCCTAACGGCAAATCCCACCACCTCAATAAATTGTTCCGCCGCTCCACAACCACCTCCACTGCCCCCTCCTCCGTCGCCGCGTCTCCATCATCATCCTCATCACATACCGTTTCTAAAGCCGGCGCATTCCCGCCGATGTGCTCGCGCGGTTGGAGTATAACACCGTGCGCACCCCTCGGCCTACCCGCACACGGAACTAGAAAGGTTCTGTTTAGGAGATTAGGGTTTGGTGGTCAGAAAATTAATAATTCTTCTCAAGGCGGTATGGGACCGCTGAATTATAATGGCAAGGATGAGCAAATGAACGAGAATGATCGGTTGCCGTCCCTTAATTACGATCAGGGTCACCAGAAACAACCATCACGGCCGACGCCGACGCGATTACGGCAACAGCAGCAACAACAATCCGCTAAATTGCTTACATTGCCAACGATCTTGACTATTGGCCGCGTTGCTGCTATTCCTGTTCTGGTTAGCAGTATGTGTCTCAGTTTATCTATTTTTGATGTTTTATTGGTTCAATTTTGCTTGAATTTCTTTTTAGCTCGTAAAGTTTGATAATTTTTGGTGAAGAAGGCTTGTGGTGTTCTGTATTGTAGAGATTGCAATGCCGTTACTTTATTAGTAGTATACCTAGATAGATTTGTTTTAAAGGGGAAGCTATATTTATACTCACTCCGTCCCATAAAGATTTTCCCATTTGCCATTTTTGTTTGTCCCAAAAGTTAGTCTCACTATATTGTTAGGTTAAATTCATTGAACTTCCAAAATTGCCAACCAAGGAAGAGGGGGAGAGAGGAAAGGATGAGAGATAACCAAGGAGGCAGGAGTTACGGAGTAAAAATTAAACCTCATTAGTCATAAAGGTTAGTCCTGGAAATGAAAATAGGTTGTTAACATGTTTGATTAGACAAATGGGACTATAAGTAAGGGGCGGAGGGAGTATTTATTTATTTATAAGATGAGATGAGATCAACCGGTTAACGGGTTAATTTGAATGCATTGAAGTCTTGATTTATTTTGGGGGTGCCATATTATAATGGACGTATGGCTTTTTAGTTATATGAAGACAAATTAGTTTGAAATTGAACTGGTTGAAACATTAGTTCTTATTGAGAGTAACTTGGTAGTAAAGTAATGGTGACAATTTTATTCATTTGAGTTGAGAACTTGGGTCCGACCAAAAGATGAAAAGGATTCACGTAGATGGTCCAAGTGATTGGGACAGAGGCTGAGTTGAACTGATTTGATCTGATTGACAGATTGAGGATCACCAAGGGTGGGTGCAGGGTAGAAGTCGTGTGATATAAACTTTTAAGTCCTCGATGCATGCTGTTCCTTGCTTCTTTGTCCATTTGTAGTCCTGGTGTTCCAGAAGTAGTAGCTTGTGAAAAGTCTATTGCTTATAGGATATATAATTACCGCCTGAGGTGAGCATTATTATTTTTTGATTGTATCCTGAGGTGAGCATTATAAACAAGATCAGTTTGAAGGTTCATCTGGTATTCAGACAAGACCCCTACCTAAAATTCATCATCAGTAGTGTAGCTGTGTCAGTGGGGCCACCCTTCAAATGATTGCAGTGTATTGTGATTGTTTGTGTGTACATAAGATATCCTGTTTTATGCTTGTGACTTTGTGTTAAATAGAAGATGAACTCGTGGTTCTACATCAAGGGTATTAGAGTGAATAGCTTCTGCAGTATAATAAGCAACACTGTCTGGTTAACTTGTCAATATTCAAGTAATGACCAGTTTCACGTGCTTTGACCTTAGTTTCTTGCAAAGAGCATATTTCCATAAAAGGAAACCGGAAGGAGCGCCATAGGGCACTTGTTAGCAAAATCTCTTTACTAACGACAACAACAATATCAACAAAGCCTTAGTCCCAAATGGTTTGGGGTCTGCTAGTTTGTTGGTATTATTTGTTAGATGGATTCGAAGACATACTTTTTACCTAAATTTAGAAGGTTTTTGGTACCAAGTACCAACAGTGAACTCTTTCTAGAAGAAAGAATTTCTTCATCTCATCTTCAAACGATGGAAAAGGAAAAGGTCATCCTAGTGGGAGATGTAGGTTCTAATATGATATCGGTTCAATTATAAGTTGTGTCAGTCTTATATCATATGATGATTTTTATTCTTGAAGGCCTTCCTCTCAGAAAATCAATATTTTTGCAACATTACTTTCAAGTTTTGTTAGATTTGTTCCCTGAAAAGATAGAAAGAACATTAGCTATTTGGTTGCTTTCTTTTTCTCATTTGAATATGACTTTGGAGGTGAAAGAGAATTTGATCGGACTAATGCCTTTCTTTTTTATTTGACTAGCTTTTTATATGAATAGCTGGTTGGGAACTACTGCTACCACAAGTATTTTCATTGCGGCAGCAATTACCGATTGGTTGGATGGCTATCTTGCCCGAAGAGTATGCAAGCATTTTTTGTTTCCTTTTTATGAATCATTAACGAACCTGTGATGCCCCCCCCCCCTCTGCTTTTGTTGACGATGTTTTTTGATGCATTTCAGATGAATTTAGGAACTGCATTTGGGGCATTTTTGGACCCAGTGGCTGATAAGGTGTGTTTTCCCCTATTCTATTAAACATACTTATACTCTTATAAGTTATACTCCCTATGTCCCTAAATGAATGTCCATTTTCAAGAAATTTTTGTCCCAAAATGAATGTCATTTTTGGAAATAACTTTGTCCCTGAATGTTTTTTTACCATTTTTTTTCACTAGTCACTTTATATTTGCAAAACTAAATGTTTGGAAAATGGAAAACAAGAATATTTTTGCTTTTTGCCATTTAATTGTACAAAAAGTGAATATTTTCAGAATGCCCCTCAAAGTGGAATTCGGACATTCATTTTGGGACGGAGAGAGTAACTCATTTCGGTCAACTGCAATGCTTTTCATTCCTAGATTGTGAACCAGTTGCAGTGTAAACATCTTACGAACATTTATTTGACTGTTTTACTTTCTTGATGCAGCTTATGGTTGCTGCTACGTTGGTCTTATTGTGTACAAGACCTCCTGAGGTTGCTATGTTTCAACAACTGCCCTGGTTATTGACTGTACCTTCAATCACTATAATTGGTAGAGAGGTGAATGCTTGAGCTTGTTATATTATTGATACTGTTTCTATGTGATTGTCCATGCTGCAAGTACTACAATGTCTACATTCTTATCCAGTGGAGAAAGTTGGGTTTGGTGTGGGGACCAATGGGTTCATCTCCATCACCCCCAACATTCTTATATGTTCAATATAGTCCCCTTTTAATTATTAATATCGCGATAAAATCTCAATGGGCAAATTTGAATTATTTTGGCTAGGCACTATAATTTCATTGATGAATGCGTATCCATGTGAAGGAGGGCTGTTGGTCTCACTCTAAAGGAACGTAAAGCTGTTTTGTCTATACTGGTAACAGGATTTTATGACCCCTCCCCCCAAACCAAATTGGTAGCAGTGAATGTATATTCTGAGACCTAGTATAAAATAAATATTCGTTCTTTATCCAGTCCTCCAGTAGCTGATAATCTGATGAAAGAACAGAATTGGAATATAAGGTTCTAGAATGATCACGGAACACTAAATTTATGGGTGACTACTTAATCTCCAACTAAATATCTTCTGTAAGATCATTTGCCCCTGCTGTGTGTAATCATAACTCACACTTTTAAGCTTTATCCTCTCTTTATTTATAGTGCAACTTACAACATTGTGATCTTACGAGTTTGTGACTAAACTATTGTAGATAACAATGTCCGCTGTTCGAGAATGGGCTGCTTCTCAGGGCAGTAAACTTTCAGAGGTCCTTACTCTCTCCTCCATTGTCTTTGAAACCAATGTTCTTTCTTTGCGCTACTAGTTGAACTATCTGGCTTTGACTAACACGATTGAAACAATAATCTCTTTTTAGGCTGTTGCCGTAAATAATTTGGGCAAGTGGAAAACAGCCACACAGATGATTTCACTTACCATCCTTCTAGCAACCAGAGACAGCAGGTTTTAACTTCTGTTCTTTCTTTGAACCTTTGTTCAATTATACTCCCTCCGTCTCATAATAAATATAGCACTTTCGTTTTTGTTCCATCCCAAATAAAATTCATTCTAAATAAGGAAATAGACTTGGTGCAGTTTTATCATTGTACATGCAATGTACTCCCACCGTCCCCAAGTGAATGTCCATTTTCAAAAAATTGTCCCAAAATGAATGTTATTTTTGTAAGAAACTGTCCTAAATAATTTTTTACCAAGTGTTTTTCACTATTCATTTTATACATGCAAAACTAAATATTTAGAAAGTTGATGACAAAAATATTTTTGCATATTTTCCTAAATTGTACTCTCTCCTGCCAAAATGAATGTGCAAAAAATGTCAAGATTTACTCTTAATCAAGAGCAATTTTTTTTTTTTTTTGGGATGGAGGGGTATAAAAAGTAGACATTTTCAGTATGTTCCCTAAATAGATATTGGACATTTATTTTCGTACTGAGGGAGTACAAACTATTAAAGCAACTTATATATTTACGGACATAGGGAGTACAAACTGGTAAAACAACTTCCTTAAAAGCACAAGTCAAATGCGACATTTATTTTTGTACAGAAGAGTATCTAATATTAGTTTGACTGTTACATTTCATAAATTCTTGAGAAATTGAATCGTTTCTTGGTATTCCACTTCCATCAAATGCAGTTTCACAGAGGCAGGGGTTCTTGTAGCCTCAGGTGTTGCTACTCTATATGTCTCAGCCGGGCTAGCAGTATGGTCATTAGTGGTGTATATGAGGAAGATATGGAAATTTTTGATGATGTAGCAAGCAATCAACTCCGGTCACTCAGCTTACACTAACTAAATGCAATTCACTTGCTCGGGAGTCAAAGTCAGCTGTCTTCGGCAGCTTAATACTTCTAGAATACAAGACGTAAATGTCAACTCCCTTCAGTGGGACAAGAAGGGGAAGCTGCTTTTACAGAGTTTCTCTCCAGGTTATATTTATATCTGATTTTTTATCAATTTTTTTGGGGTTGTTCTGATACCTTAATTAGAGATATTGTTATCCTCTACCGGGAAACATATAATGTAAAATAAAGAAAGTTACTTGTTCCTTGGTATTCTTTCATTCTTTTATCATTATATGACTTAAGCAGTATACTAAATTTGGAAAGTGACCTGAATTGTGTCCTCAATGCAAAAACTTGTAGGCTCAGCTTCTTGAGCCTCAGTGACTTGGCGGCGTTTTAGGTTTCTGTTGTAGAAATTTTTAAGCATTGAGAAGTAACAATGATCATATTTGTTGATATTTTATGTAAATTGTAACTACCCGAGCCCGAAACTCGGGCTCGGTCGGCTACATAAGCAAAGCACCACGCACCGGCCTAATGAGCCAACAACTTGGGCACAAGTGACTTACCCAAGGCCCACACAAGTCTATAGATGTTATTGGTCATCAATGGTAGCCATGTGGACTTATAAATAGCATACTAATCTCCCACAACTAGCCGATGTGGAATGAGGTATTACATAGACTTTTAATTATTAAAATAATTCAAGTGCTTTCTGGGCACTTGTTATGATGATCCTTCTACATTCCAGTTCAATCAAATTTAGTTACCGGTCAGGCGACTTTAGACTGCAAGTAGTCATTTTGTGGACCAGTGGATTGTCGTTTAAGGACATGGTCGTCTTTTCATGCCATCTCTCCCAAAAACAGGGGTCGTCGATTTTATTAAGGGGCTTTGTGTACCATTGGATGATGGCAGACTGTTGTGCAGTCCGCACTACACAAAATCCAAATCCCTTACACCTTGAAGTTGATAGGGTTTTCAGTTGGTTCTCTGATACATGTCTTCTTCAAGGGAACTATAGAGTTTACAAGGCTTCACCGTCCGCGAACCCCTCAGATCCCATCCCAGTCAGTCAGACACGAACCGCCTTTTTCACTATAGAAATTAAGTAGAAAATCATCGATGGTAACCAAAGAAAGGGACCACCTCCATCCTAAATTAACAATGCCCATTTTTGTTCTAAAAATATGGGTTTTTATTTTGGGACGGAGGGAGTACATCTTGCCACAATACAATATGGTGGCGTTTGATTTTTTTAAGTTTTAAGTGCTGAAATCTGATTTCACGTTTGAATTTGGTTGAACTGATTAAAGGTAGCGTATGAACACACTGATTAGTGATTTCTCAAGGATTAAATAATAATTTGGTCCCTAAACTTGACTTTTTTATTAGTTTGGTCCCTCATAAATATTTTTTATTAGTTTGGTCCTTTATGCTGTCTTTTGTTGCAAGTCTCCCCCTTCTATCGCTGGAATATTTAAAAAATACCGAAACTACCCATGGATTAAATAATTGTTTGGTCCCTAAACTTGTCAATTATTATTATTTTGGTCTCACATGAATATTTTTTGTTACTTCCGTTTGTCATAATGGTTTTTTTTTTCTTTTCCAGTTTGCGTATTTTCATGTATTTTTGTCAATTTTCAAACTTCAAATGCACATAAAAAATTTAAATGCCCCTAAGTTTATTAATTAACTCCAAAAAGAGTCTTAATCATTTTTTCTCCCTCTTTTATCAATTAATAAATTCCAAAAGGTAAATAAGATTGAGAAATCTATACAATTCAAGTTATGCAATTATAAATATGGATTATATAATAATTTGATCCCTAAACTTGACACTTTTTATTAATTTGGTCCCCCATGAATATTTTTATTAGTTTGTTCTCTTATGTTGACAATTTTTGCCGGTGTACCCCTTATGTCTGTGAAATATTCAGAAATACCAAGAATATCCTTGCACTATGTATTAATTTGGTCGTTAAACTTGATACTTTTTATCGGTTTATCCCCTTTTGATTATTTTTTATTGACTTGTATATCACCTATGTTTTTGCTGATTTTTGACACATGCATATTCAAATAAGCCCTTTCTATTAAATTGATGAGGGACCAAACTAATAAAAAATATTCATGAGGGATCAAATTAATAATAAGTGTCAAGTTTAGGAACCAAATTACTATATAATCCATATTTGAATTACTCAAACTGTTTGAATATTCATTTGAATTCACATCTGAAATTAAGGTTATGACATTTAATTTAGAAGAGAGATTAGATAAATGGTTGTTGGTCTAATGTTTGAGTGGGGTATGTTTGGAATTAAGAATTTATGAAAGAGATATATATGAAAAATCAATTAAGAGACAAATAAGTGATAGTTTTACATCTGAAATTTAAGTGGAAAATAAGAGGCATTCAGATCTGAAAGAAGAAAAAAAAAAACAGTCTGAATTGTGTTGTGTCTGATGCGCCCACCAATTAAGATCTAAATAAAAGCTGAAAATGAAAAACAAACGAAACCGTAACTAAGAATAACTTTGAACATTTTTTTTAACCTCTTGCCACAATAAAATACATATATATTACTCATTCTGTCCCAAAATAAATGTCCAGAAACAATTTCATATTTGCTCTTGCGTCTTGACTAACTAAGAATAACTTTGAACATTTTTTTAACGTTCATTTGTACCATTGCACATCGTCAGAGCAGGGCGCTCGATTTCATAGGCAACGTACAGGGAGGGAGGTTGAGGTTGGAACATTATGTTACACATGTAATTGATTGAATTTCTCGAGTGAGAAAACTGTTAGCGAATATTATTCCTTGATAATATTCGGTGTATATATCTTGTGTAATTCTCATTATCATTGTATAGTTGGTAGATATACTATTACTATAGATAGGACCGAAATTCATGGAGTGATTAAGGAAAGTAGTATCACGTTTCATGTAAAACTCTTGTAAATGTATATATAGTTTGGTAAATAAATGAGAAGGCAAGGAAAATTATACCAGTCTTTATGGTATCAGAGCGATCTAGGGCTAATAATTCCGCTGCGCCTCTCTCTGCACCACGGTAATTCTCCTTCCTCGTTGTCTTGAGTTTCTATCCTTCTCAATCTCCTTCTCTTTTCACATTCATGTCTACTTCTCGCTCAATTCATCCGGCTCTTGCCGTGACGAACATTAGGAACAGCATCACTGTTGTCCTCGAGCTCGAAACGTCCGAGACGCGACGTAGCCGAAGTATTCAAAGTCCATGCCCGATCTCTTCAGGTACTCCATCACATTGTCCCCCCGGCAAAGGGCAAGGTGAAGCCCCTAACCACTGAAGAAGAAATCAACATGTATGATACTCTGGATGCAAAAGTGCTAGGGTGGATTTATGGCACTATTTCTCCAGATTTGCTTAACACCATTCTTGAACCGGGACAAACTGCAATGGAAGCATGGGATACCTTGAAGGACATCTTTGAGGACAACAATAACTCCCGTACTGTGAGCCTTGAACATGAGTTCACCTCCACGCTTATGGAAAATTATCCATCCGCCTCAGCCTACTGTCAACAATTGAAGCAGATTGCAGATCAATTGAAGAATGTTGGGTCACCCGTGGGTAATGATCGGATGGTATTGCAGATGGTCGCGGGCTTGACGAAAGCTTACAATGGAGTGGCTACACTCCTCCGGCAGAGTAATCCATTGCCGAAATTTCATCAAGCCAGGTCTATGTTGATCTCGGAAGAAACGGGGCTACAAAAGAAGGCTTTGATGTCGTCCGGAACAGCCATGCTTGCCCGTGATTCGACTAAATCTGGTCCAGTGGTGAGTCCAATGTCGCCAACATTTGCGAACACTAGTGGTCAGAAGAACCGTAATAATGGGAAGAAAGGCAAAAATAATGGCAAGGGTGGTGGTACTGCCGGCAGTAGGACTGGAAATAGTTCAACTGGTCGTGGGGGCGGTCAAGTGCAGGTGGATGGGTCTTCGAATGGGCAGTATGGTGGGGGACAGCAGATTCCTTATGGGGGAGCTTGGAATTGGCCTTGGGCAGTGCCTCCATGTCCTTATCCTACAGCAGCAGCGCCATGGGCTAGGGCTCCATCGCATCAAGGCAGGCAGCAACAACAGCAACATGGGGTGCTAGGCACCCGCCCTCAGGCTTACGTTGCTACTGGTTCCCATACTCCGACCGATGTAGAAGCGGCTATGCATACATTGGGCATGAACCCTCCGGCACAACAGTGGCTCATGGACTCAGCCGCCACTTCTCACATGACGTCATCCTCAGGTACACTCGCGCCCTATTTTAATTTGAGCACAAATCATGGCATCACCGTAGGTAATGGTCATTCAATTCCGATTAAAGGTTATGGGCATTCCAAATTAACCCCGTCTCATCCCAATCTCACTCTTAAAAATGTCCTTCATGCTCCAAACATTATAAAAAATTTAGTGTCTGTTCGAAAGTTCACCACTGATAATTCTGTTTCTGTCGAGTTTGACCCTTTTGGTTTTTCTGTGAAGGATTTCTAGACGGGGACTCATCTCATGAGATGTGATAGTCGAGGCGATCTTTATCCGGTTACCAACCAAAAATCAACCAACCTTCAGTTTGCTTTCTCTGCGTTGTCGTCGGTTCTGTGGCATGAGCGTTTGGGTCACCCAGGCACTCCTATTATGGAATCTCTTAAAAAGAATAAATTCATAGATTTTCATAGGGAAAAAGTTTCTCATGTTTGTCAAGTTTGTTCGCTAGGTAAACATGTAAAACTTCCGTTTGAAAAATCTTATTCTCGTTCTTTGTTTCCGTTTGATTTAATTCATAGTGATTTATGGACATCCCCGATATTAAGTTCTTCGGGCCATCGTTATTATTTATAATTTTTGGATGATTTTTCTCGTTTTTTGTGGGTTTTCCCTTTGGCCCGCAAATCTGATGTGTACTCCACATTTTTGGCATTTCGTTTTTTTATCAAAACTCAATTTGAGCGTGACATTAAAACTTTTCAATGTGATAATGGTCGCGAATTTGATAATAAACAATTTTGGGAATTTTGTAAACACAATGGTCTTGATTTTCGCCTCTCTTGCCCATACACTTCCTCCCAAAATGGAAAAGCCGAAAGGAAAATTCGAACAATAAATAATATGATCCATACGTTATTGATCCATGCTACTCTTCCACCAAATTTTTGGCATCATGCTGTTCAAATGGCCACGTATATACTAAATATCCTTCCAAACTCGTCACTTGGGTTTATTTCCCCGCTTCAAGTTCTTTATTGTAAACGTCCCATTTTTTCCCATCTCCGCGTGTTCGGTTGTTTGTGCTACCCGTTGATTCCATCTCCGACTATTAACAAACTCCAAGCTCGTTCTTCTCCTTGTGTTTTCTTGGGCTACCCTCCGAACCATCAAGGGTACAAGTGTTATGATCTTCAATCTCACAAAATAATTATTTTAGGCATGTCATTTTTGATGAAACTATATTTCGGTTTAGCTACGTCCATAAAATTTCAAGCTCTTCATATAATTTTTTGGATGAGGGTTTGTCCCCTTACATTTTGAACCATCTTACACCACCTGCCCAAACACCTCCTGCCCAACCTCACTCTGTGGACACTCCTCAGCCATTCCAACAGCTAAGTCCAGCTCACTTGCCATCTTCACCTGTGGCACATCATTCTCCTGTGACTGCCCAGACTTCTCCCTTGGCCGAGCCTGTTTCTGTCCAAGAGACCCAACCCACGGCTCCACCTTGTAGTCCACCCACTGTTCGACAAGGGCCTGTGACTCGGAGTCAGGGGGTATTTTCAAACCCAAGGTTCCTTTTAATTTGCATGTTGCTCTGTCTAAATCTCCCCTCCCGAAAACACCTATTCTTGCTCTTAATGACCCTAATTGGAAAATGGCAATGCATGATGAATATAATGCTCTAATTGAAAATAGGACGTGGGTGTTTGTGCCCCGTCCACCTCAAGCTAATGTTATTCGTTGTATGTGGCTATTTACTCATAAGGACAGGGCGGATGGTTAGTTTGATCGTCACAAAGCCCGACTTGTGTGTGATGGGAAAACACAACGGGTTGGAATTGATTGCGGGGAGACATTTAGCCCGGTGGTTAAACCGGCCACTATTCAGACCGTTCTTAGCATCGCCGTTTCAAGAAAATGGCCTCTCCATCAACTTGATGTAAAAAATGCTTTCTTACACGGTGAGCTTAATGAGACTGTTTACATGCATCAACCGGTGGGGTTTCGTAGCAAAGAGTTTCCGAGTCATGTTTGTTTACTTAAGAAATCTCTATATGGGCTAAAAAAAGCCCCTCGGGCGTGGTCCACACGGTTCTCGGAGTTTGTTTCATCCTTGGGATTTTCTCAAAGTCGTTCGGACAACTCATTGTTTATATATCGGGCTCATGGAGCTATGGCATATTTACTAGTATATGTCGACGATATTGTCTTGACAGCATCCTCGGTAGATTTATGTAAGTCAATAATCTCCTCCCTTGGCACGGAATTTGCAATGAAGGATCTCGGATCACTGAGTTATTTTCTTGGCATAGTTGTGCAACAACACAAGGGTGGCCTATTTTTATCCCAACTAAAATACGCCTTGCAGATCATTGACCGTGCTGGCATGGTGAACTGTAAGACCTCAGCTACTCCGGTTGACACCAAGGCAAATATGAGTGCTCATACTAGTAATTCATACCCGGATCCCTCTCATTACCGCAGCCTAGCGGGGGCCTTGCAATATCTTACCTTTACTCGTCCGGACATCACCTATGCCGTACAACAAGTATGTCTTTTCATGCACGACCCGAGGGAAGTGCATATGCAAGCAATGAAGAGGATCATCAGATACATTCAAGGCACGGTTCATCATGGATTGTGCATTTTTCCGTCATCTGTTACCTCCCTTGTTTCATTTACGGATGCTGATTGGGGAGGGTGTCCGGATGCCAGGCGGTCCACATCTGGATACTGTGTTTTTTGGGGTGATAATCTAATCTCATGGTCTGCTAAGCGTCAACCTGCCATCTCTCGGTCAAGTGCCGAAGCGGAATATAGAGGTGTGGCGAATGTTGTTTCTGAGTCATGTTGGCTTCGAAACTTGTTGCTTGAACTGCATTGTCCTATTACTCGGGCTACTTTGGTATTTTGTGACAACATTAGTGCCATTTACTTGTCAGGCAATCCGGTTCAGCACCAACGGACAAAGCATATTGAGATGGACATCCATTTTGTACGGGAAAAAGTAGCTAGAGGTGAAGTTCGGGTACGTCATGTTCCTTCTCGTCATCAACTAGCAGACATCTTTACGAAAGGGCTTCCACTAGTATTATTCGAAGACTTTCGGGACAGTCTCAATGTTCGTCTACCTCCCGTTTCGACTGTGGGGGAGTGTTAGCGAATATTATTCCTTGATAATATTCGGTGTATATATCTTGTGTAATTCTCATTATCATTGTATAGTTGGTAGATATACTATTACTATAGATATGACCGAAATTCATGTAGTGATTAAGGAAAGTAGTATCACGTTCCATGTAAAACTCTTGTAAATGTATATATATAGTTTGGTAAATAAATGAGAAGGCAAGGAAAATTATACCAGTCTTTAAAAACAATAAACCGAGATATGATTCTTACATCTGAATTCTTCTTTAAACCTAATGAAATCGACAAAGATAAACAATTGAGAAATAAATTACTCATCTGACAAGTTGAGAGAGCACTTCAGATTTATCATATACTCAGACATTCAAAACTACTAAAGTTTTGATAGAAACTCAGTCTGAGATGCATACAACACTAAACAAAGAGAAAAATACAAAAGTTCAATGCAAGTTTCAGTTCTGGACAAAACCGTCATTATTCCGCGTCTAAAGTCTCCTGGCCTGCTGACAATTTTTGAAAAAAAAAAAAAAAAAAAAAAAAAAAACTTCGCCACCAACTTATCCTTTCTGCAGCCAGAAGTAATCTTCCTGAGTTTCATATACCAATCAGCTGAGATATTTCCCGAGGCATCTTCTTGGCATAATCATTAACTGTTACCGTCTACCACATGATCAGAAAAAGCAAATCCTTATTCTTATTGTTTTTTTCAAGAAAAAGTCTCGAGAAAAACATCCCAGCATATAGGTTTATGAGGAGGAGGTACTAAGAGATCTTGCTATACCATTACGTATTAGCATTTGCACCTCAAAACAGGGGAATGCGGGAGGAGCTTCGACTCATCAAATGGAAGTCTAGAAATAAAACTATAACTGTTATATCATCGTGGAAATGCCTTCTCACCCCTCTATCAACTTTTTGCAGATCCGAGTATCTCATTTCTCTTTTCTTTGCAGCCTCGTGAAGGGCAGCTTTCACAAGTTTCCTAGCTACACCCTGCCAAAAAAAAAAGAGAGAAAATCTTAGTATACAACAACAACATTACCCCAGTGCCGTACGCAGCATTGCCCCGTTATTAAAGCATAGAGAGTTTGTTTCCGAATGACCCAGGATGAAAATTACGTCGAAAATTGCATGGACCGACTGTTGCTTCATAACAAAAAAGCGCAAACAATTTAGTTTTGCTTTATTCCATCGTATTCCCAAGCAAAAAAATAGTGAGTCTTTTTTGGCTCCATCGAAAATGATGGAAATTGGGAATATCTTAGTATATATTGTAATATTCACCCCCCAACACACACACACACACCCACACAAAGGAAAATTAAAACTAAAAAAGGTTGATCAAAATGGAGAAAGATTTTTTTTTCAAATGCTTGTATTTTTAGTTTTTCTACTCTAAATGCATATTAAGAATCATTATTCATTTTTGGTAGGAAAGGAAAAATAAAAAAGGTTAATCAAATCGAAGATTTTTTTTTTTTGCAAATGCCTGTCGTTTTAGTTTTTCTACTCTAAATGCATTAAAAATCATCATTTCTTTTTGGTGGGAGTAGGACCCGTTACACCAAAAAGTAAACCCAACAGTAAAATGAGCTTGAAATTTTGTACGAAAACCTACATTTCGTGGAGAGATCTTGACGATATCAACAGCTTCTTGATTGGTAAGATTTTCCCACAATCCATCTGATGCAAATATAAGAAACTGATCTTCGGGATAGAGTCTTTGAACTAGTATTGAGGGTTCAGCTTTTAAGATTGGCTTATCAAAGGGTTCAGATAGTCTAAACTTTGGCAATAAAGGCGCTCTGTTGAACTCTTGTCTCTTCAAATATGCATCACCTATGGATCTAGAAACCTGCAAGAATAATGAAACTCCCTTAGCTCTTAAACTAATTTCTGAACTGCAGATGATGAAACCATCCATAGCATTATATATATTTTTACTCACACACACACACACCACAAATAAAAGAACTCCTTCTGTCCCAAAATTTTGAAATTTTTGGGACATTCATTTTGGGACGGAGGAAGTAATATTTTGTTCACGAGTTTGGAAGAGGAGGTTTGAAAATGCTAAGTGAGCAAGACTACCTACTAAGGGTGAGAAATGTACCAAAAGTTTCCCGGAAGTGTGAAGTCAATGCACCTATTAAATTGTTTTGATCAGTAAGTCACACTAGTACATTATGAGTGAATTACATGCCTTTCTTTTACTGGCATATTTTATTTTTATTTGAAATTTTACATTTTTATTAAAGTTGTATTCGGACAGGAATATGAATGACATGCAAAGAGAATAATTAAGCATGAGGAGTGAAAAGAGAATAATTAAGCACGTGGAGTGAAAATAGTTAAGCACTTCAATAACTTGATAAAACCAATTATATAAAATACCTGAATAAGACCCCTTACACGCCAAACCGTGTGCTTTAAAACAACAATCTGTGGATCATCAGGATGTAATAAGCGGAGTTCTTCCCTAACGGATTCAAAACTAGCATTATGTTCAGTTGATACTTGTACAGCTTTGACTTCATTGACTGCCTTTTCCGTTCTTCCTAATACTGCTCGGGAATCTCCAGCATTTGCAACATATAATATTCCATTACATATCATGCCGACCAAACAACATGACCCCACGGAAGCAATGTGGGGCCTACTTAGCCACTGTCTTTTAACTAAAGAAAGAAACTCCTCTTCCGTTGCCAAGAATGCTTTATTAATGACATCAGCTGACATTCCTTGATTCTCCGACGTAATTTCTGCATCAGAAATAGATGTGGGGTCAGTAACCTATGCATTAGCAAATTTTCAGAAGGTGCATGTCAATTATGGAGAGAGACACGAAAAGAGGCAGGGGAATTATTAAGATCCGAACCTATGATAATTGATACGCTTCCAGAGTTGTAAGGCCTGATGAGTTGACCATAACTGCTGTCAAGGATACCATATAATGGAAAAGTTTCCAAAATCCAACTTGCAAAAAAATAATTGGTATTTGGTAGCTATCCTTATATGTTTCCGGACAGTTTACGTAAAATAGTCATGATGACCAGTGGACACAAATTTAGGGTTTCTGAGATATATAAGTCACGGAAGGTCAACTAGTGCACCAGGTTCCCTCAGATATATGGTTATTTGCTTTATGAACCTAATTATTGGAACTTTTGGCATTTCTTCTGTTTTATATACCCCTCATTCTTATTTGAAAGGTCACTTTTTGCCATTTGGGTGTCCCTCTTAGAAGGGCACACCTCAAAAATGGAAAGTTAATAATATACTCAGATCAAAGGGACTCACTTGTCATACTCAGAATAACTATCCACTTCCTATTCCCTACCCCACTTTCTCTCTCCTACCCCACTTTTCATATTCACAACACTGCGCCACTAACATTATCAGTACAATTTTTCCTTAAAATCCGTGTCGCAAAAAAAAAATTGCCCTTTCAAATAAGACGGAGGGAGTATGTATTAAGATATATAGGTCATCATGTCCAACACAATCTATTCATGTTGCACTTAATTGCATTTATGTCCTAATATCACAACTTTTAAAGCTTTAGGGAAGCTCAATGAATTATCAAAAATAAAATAAAATAAGGCAGCTCAACGAACAGTGGATGCAGGTCCTCAAGTCCACTACAGATTATATAAGATCCTATACCAGCAACTTATGAGGAGTGCTAAAAGCTGTATTGTAATTTCCAGTAATACGGCTGCAAAAGCATCACATTATACAGTGAAGCTGCTGTTATGTCATAGTTTAATCACCACTTCATACGACAACTTATGCTTCTATTCTCTCATAACACTTGGAATTACAAAAACTGAAAACTATATAAAGATATCGGATAAAATTGGCCATAGCCCATCCCAACCCGATTTAACAAGAAAAATGAGTCATGTCAAAGCTGACCCGTTTATAAATTCAGGAAATAATGGCTCTTTTGGTTTCGTAATTTAGTGGCTTGGTTTTAGTGGTATTCATCTATCTCTTTGGGTTCCAAAAACTCTCTCCATCTCTCTTTTTATTTTTCTTCAATCATCATAACGAAAACAAGACAACCCCTCCCCCCCTTAAAAAGAAAGAAAGAGAGAAAGAATAAAAATTAAAATTGAAACCAGACGTACCCCCAATGTTTTTAGAATTGAAGGTTCTTTTCTCACTTAATGAAAACCAAGTCAAATTACGAAAACAACAGCACGCTTTACATAGCATGCAGGCTAATAAGCTATAATGTAGCTCAACCCTGTCCACCACTAGTCACTTAGGAGCATGTCTCAGTGTAAGCCTGGTAGAAGCTGAGTATATTAATATAGTCAAAAGCCTGAAATGCAACCATAACTCCCTTTGTCCCATAATGATAGTCCCATTTGATTATGCAAATATCTAAAACAACCTATTTTCTCCATCACTAACCTTAATGGGGTTTACTTGGTACTCAATTACTCCCTATACTTCCTTGGTTGACTCTCATCCTCTCCTCTCTTCCTCTTCTTCCTTGGTTGGGTAGGAAGTTCAATGAGTTTAACTTAACAATTTCGGAAATGGGACTATCTTTTTGGACAATCAAAAATGGCAAATAGGAAAAACTTTATGGGACGGAGGGAGAATGATATTAATTTAGATGGATTCGCCATCTCGCATGATAATCACCCACCTTTAAAGGACAAGCTTAACCAGCATGAAAGGCGTTGGGGAAAAAAAAAGCAGAAAATTAAGTAGAATTATCAAGTATGTCAGGCACCATAGTCAAAGAAACCAACTCTCGGTATCTCATAAGTTTCCTAGAAATCACTCAAGACGTATATATCTATCGAGCAAAGATTCACTTCATGCAACTTGACTGCATCATCTGGATGTCTGAAACATCTATAACCTCAACCGAACATCTTCATTTCTAATCACCTTGAGTGATTTAAAAGGAAATTTAAATCAAGTTTGCACCATTTCATTTCCTCTCTGATAAAAAAAAAAAGAAAAGGATTAACTCTTTTGTCAGAAATGACTGTAGCAGTCGAATTGTCTCTTGTGGATGTTCAACCATAAAAGCACGCAGTATATTGGCCGTGTCTGACCCTCTGACCCTGGCGAGTTAATAAGTTCAGCTTTGACCTGTCTTAGTACATGAAATTTTTAGGTTATGACAGGAGACCAATCTCAACCCACTTGTCTAAATTAATAGGTTTTGATTAACAACTTGGGTTGCGCAAATTTGCAGGGCATAGATGAATATTGTTAGGCCTAATTGGTACTAAAACAGTGTTATTTACTATTCCGTACTTGCACACAGAATCCTGAAATCCTCCGTAAACCAAAAAACTATTCCAGACAACAAGCAATCAGAACTCCAACTTGATAGTATGGATAGAAATCATGCAAGCAGGAATATGCTTTGTATTATTAAAGCGGCTTTAGTTAAATTCAACCTTTTATTTATCTGAAGAGTTTGACTGAGGATTCCCACACATAATAAGTGATATCAAAAGTCAACTTAACTCTACCTATCCTTAAATGTTACTGGTAGAACTTCCAACAGTCTCAATTTGCATTACGAGAGTTGAATAAAATAAACAACAAAACTTCAACAGCATAGCCAAATGTAATAAATTAACTACATGAAAACACTTTCATATGAAACTCTTTTATGTATGTACTCATTTGAGGGAATTATTTTTCTGCATTCTATGCACTCACTCATATATGAAAATGAAATCAAAAGCGCAATAAATATCACAAGGAACATATAAAAGAACTTCGCATCAGGACAGAGTGATAGAAAAACGAAAGAGAACATACTTTTAATATTGTCGAAGAGGTGCTCGTTTATGAACTGAGAAGCTTCCGGACCAGCATGACCATCATAAATTCCGACAAAAGTCCCCTGAGGACCCGATTCAACCAAGCTTAACGAACCCGATTCAAGTTGACTTTGATCCTCCATAATGTTATTAGCTTGAACTAAAGCCATTGAAAATTCTCCATTAACATGGTGTCCTAAATCCTTATACCACCACAATCCATCAACAATTCCACTACCATCCGCTCCTTTAAAACTATTCCCACCATCTCCCTCAACAGAAGGCTTCCAACATGGGTACACAATCTTCTTCAATGTAGTTGTTACCATCCCTCACATAATAATATTAACCCAAAACAAAATTTCCAATGGTGTAACACCCAACCTTAATTTCTCCCCCAATTTTGAAACCTACAAGGCAATAATCTTCCCAATTATAGAATCAAAACAAAGAAATGCAGACACCCAATAACCTATAAATGTAAAAAGACAAAAACAAAAAATCAAAGGGTATACAAAAACTGCATTATGAATAATCTCATACACATAAAGAAAAGAAATACAAACTAAACCTAATTGACACAGTCCATAACATTCAAAAACGAGAAAGAGAGAAATCGTGCAAACGGACCTTTGAATCTTTCAAATATAGGTAGGGGCTAAAACCCAATAATGTAAATTTTGATTTCTGGAAAATTGGATCGTGGGGAGGGGGGAAGAATTGATGGTGGAATTGTTTGATTATTTGGTAGTAATTTTCTTGGAAAAGGGGGAGTCTTTTTGGAGAGATGAAAACCAACTCTATTTTGGGGCCATTCTTTGATTTGTCAATTTGTTGTTTGATAATAATTTAATTTATATATTTAGGGAGGTTTTGACTTTGACATGCAACAAACCATTCTTTTAGGCAATTTTTTCTCATCCCTCCGAATCCTTGTTTTAGCAAATGAAAGAGATGTTTGTTTCCCTTAAAGAAATTTGTTTGTATTAACAAATTCTATTTTTTATTTTTAATTTCATAAGACTTTCTTAAAAAGAACACATGATTATCATATATTAAATAATAGAAGTAAGTTATAACACATGACACTAATTAACACACATACTACTAACAATTCTAAATGTAAGCACTACAACTTACACTTTATAGAATTAACATGGGCACTTGAGACACACACTTCATTTTTTAAGTGAATTTGTATCTATGGCTCCGTTTGCTCGGGGGAAAATATTTTTTAAAAAATATTTTCCTTATTTTCCGGTGTTTGTTTCGCACCAGAAAATGGGGTAAACTTCATTTTTATCTTATTTTTCGGAAAACATTTTCATTTTTCGGAAAACATTTTACCGAAAATCATTTTTCGAAAAATGTTTTACGCTAAACAAACGGAGCCTATAACCACAAACACTAATACAAACACTTTATTGTTTTTTTTAATACTTGGACCCGAATTAAGGATTATGTGGTTCGTTCATAGATCGTAAGATTAGGAGAGTGTAAACACCGACACCTAGGTTTAAAAAAAAATCACATAAACATTTAATATAATGCCATCAATTTACTTGAGTTTTAGTGAGTAGCCATTGATAGTTGAGTTTAATTTAGCTTCAATTTAGCTTAATTCCCCTACTGTTCATCGTTGTTCTTGTTCTACGGTTGCTGCTGAGTTTGAATACAAATTACCTTTTGATCCTCGTGAGTTCGCCAGACTCTTGCAAAAGCCAAAGTCAGTTTCATACGTCTGCTGCGATAAGTTGTCAAAATTGCATTATCAACACTTGTTTGTTCTATCTAATTCCTTGGTCTGCTTCCATTTTATTTGGCGATTGATAAGTGTTCAATAAAAGTAAATGTGAAGTTTGAATTTTATTAACTTTATTTGGTGATTGATAAGTGTTCGATAAAATGTCAATGTGGAGTTTGAATACATATAACTTTATTTGGTGATTGATAAGTGTTCGATAAAATGTCAATGTGAAGTTTGAATACCTATAACTTTATTTGGTGATTGATAAGTGTTCGATAAAATGTCAATGTGAATTTCAAATTTTTATAACTTTAGAAACCGATATCCGATGATGACGTCATGAAAATCGGCATGTAAAGGGGTGGCAAAATGTGCAGTAAGAGCTTCCATATATCGTCTAGCGGGTCAGATATCTGCAAGAAATATCAATATTATGGGTGTGGGGGGTTGCGCAACTATGGACTTTAAGCTTATTTTCTGATAAATTGTTGTGATAGAAATTATAGGCTAGGATGGTTTATATAGAGGAGGAGCAAGTTGGCATGTGGCTATGACTTGGCAAATATGGTTTAAGTTATTGGATGCCAGTCTTAAGTATGTAGTGATCAACCCATTAACTAGTCTGTTTATTTCAATGTCCATATTTATAGAGTTATTTGAGGTTATTTAGGATATTTTGCTTGTTCACGGAAAAGTGTTTGTTGTTTCAATCTCACTTGCTCATCTGACACGACTGCTAGGTAAACATATAGCATGAAACCTCAATCAGTCAGATCACCTAATTACATTATATGTCTCTGATTTTGTATTATGAGATCAACTTGAGGCTCACTCAGCGAAGGGAGGAGGAGCGAGTGCATCAGTTTGTTATAGGACTCGAGACACCTAAGTTCGAGAATGTAAAATCAAATATTCCGAACTTAGAGCCTCTTCCCAACTTAAACAAAGTTTATTCAATGGTGGTGAAAGAGGAGCATGTCAAGGGGAGCGCGAGAGAGGAGTGCTCAGAACCTATTAGCTTTGTGGTGCGCACGAACACTGGGGTCCGAAATTCAGGTGGCGCAAGGAGATGGGAAATATTACTTGTGGACATTGCAAGAAAAAGGGACACGAAGTTGACTCTTGTTTCATGCTTGTGGGATATCCGGAATGGTGGGGCAAGCAATCCTCATGAAATGGAAAGGGAAAGAAAGGGAAGAATGTCACGACAACTGCTGGAGGAGCGAGAGGACGCAAGTCTTTCGGCGCTCGAGCCAACATTGAACAAGTGAATGATGATGATTGCGCAGATATGACAGATACAAAACGCGCTCAACTCTTGGGACTCATAAATGAACAGTAGAACAGTTTCAAAGCCATGGTGCAGTTTAGTACCTTCAATAAAAACACCAACATTTCTCTTTCTTTCCTTCTTTCTCATTACCTTCTCCACAACCCCATTGTCCGGTGTCAAACCACAATCACCAGAAGAAGTCCGTGACACAGACAGAGAACAGGTCCGTGCAAGGGCCAACTATTACATAATCCCAGTTTTCGTGGAAAAGGCGGAGGAGTCACCCTTAGATCCATTAGAAACGGAACATACCCATTTGATGTCATCCAAGAAACTAACGACAACAATGGTCATCCGTTAACTTTCACACCAATCCCCCCCCTAAAAAAGGCGTTATATGTGTATCTACTGATCTTAACATCAAATTCTCCGATTCCATCACGATTTGTCTGCGGTCTCCGATTTGGAAACTTGACAATGACAAGGGCAAAACTGTCGTTAGTACTAATAGGGTTGAAGAGAGCCCGGGGATTGAAAGTCTAAGCAACTGGTTTAAGATTGAGAAGTATAAAGGAGATTACAAGCTAGTTTACTGTCCTGGTGTGTGCGACACTTGCAAGGTTAGGCGCAGTGACATAGGCATTTCCATTGAATTTGGAATTAGGCATCTCGTTCTTAGCCATGAGCCATTCAGGGTTAAGTTCAAGAAGGCGTAGTGGTTTTACAAGCACCCATAAGAAACAAGCTAAGCAAGATGGGAAAGGTAAAATACCTCCCCAAGGTGGAATCAAGAAGGAAAACAAGTGTTTCTTCTGTAAAAAAAAGGTACACATGAAGAAAGATTGCACCAAGTTTCATAACTGGCTTGTGAAGAAAGGTAAACCAATCTCATTAGTTTGTTATGAATCTAATATGGTTGATGTTAGTCATAATACATGGTGAATTGATTCTGGTGCTACAATCCATATTTTGAATACCTTGCAGGGTATGCGAAATCTAAGGAAACCAGTGGGAAGTGAGCAATTCATCTTATCAGGAAACAAGAGCAGCTCACATGTGGAAGCTATTGGAACATGCAATTTAGTATTAAGTAATAGTTATGTTTTAAATTTAGAAAAGACCTTTTATATTCCAAGTTTTTCCAAAAAATTAATTTCAGTTTCAAGACTAATACCTTTGGGTTACTCCTTTATGTTTTCGGAGAATAATTTCAGTTTATTTTATAAGTCTGATCTTGTTGGAAATGGTATTTTGTCTGATGGTCTTTTCTCTATTAATTTACAACATAATGTCATTAATAATGTTATGCATGTTCACACTGGTATGAAACGTTGTATTATGAATGAAGATTCCTCTACATTGTGGCATCGGAGATTAGGACATATCTCCTTAGAAAGAATTAAAAGATTAGTAAATGATGGAGTACTAAATACTTTAGACTTTACTGATTTTGGCACTTGTGTGGAATGCATTAAGGGAAAGCAGACCGACAAGTCCAAGAAGAAAGGTGCCAAAAGGAGTACAGACCTATTAGAGATCATACATACAGATATTTGTTGTCCAGACATGGACACTTATGGACCAAAATATTTCGTCACTTTTATTGATGATTACTCGCGTTACATGTATCTCTACTTGCTTCATACTAAGGACGAAGCATTAAATGCTTTTAAATTTTTTAAGGCTGAAGTAGAGAAACAATTAGGAAAACAAATAAAAAATGTGAGATCAGATAGAGGTGGTGAATATTATGGTAGATACACAGAGAATGGATAAGCACCAGGTCCATTTGCGATGTTTCTTCAAAGGAGTAGTTCCTCAACTCACCATACCTGGCGTGCCAAGTCAGAATGGTGTGGCAGAAAGAAGAAACCGAACTTTAATGGAAATGGTGCGGAGTATGCGTGGCGACACCAAGCTTCCTAAATCCCTGTGGGTTGAGGCTCTTAAGACGGCAGTGTATATATTAAACCGAGTTCCAACCAAGGTTGTCCCAAAGACACCATTTGAACTATGGAAAGGTTGGAAACCGAGTTTGAGACATAAGCACGTTTGGGGATGCCAGTCTGAAGTAAGAATTTACAACCCACAAGAAAAGAAGCTTGACCCAAGGACCATTAGTGGCTATTTCATTGGATATGCCGAAAGGTCCAAGGGATACAGATTCTACTTTCCATCTCATAGCACTAGAATTGTGGAATCAAGGAATGCCAAATTTCTTGAGAATGACTTAATAAGTGGGAGTGATCTATTGGAGAGTATAATCTCTGAAAATGATCAACCTTCCACATCAGTTGATAGATTGGTTGTCATTCACAATACTCCTTTGGATCAAATGAGTGTTGAACAACCTGTCCTTAAAATTCCACACACTGCTGACAATAATCATGTAGATCAAGTTGTTCAAGAAAATCCAAAAAAAATTGAACAACCAGCTGAACAACATGATCCTCAAGAAAATGTTGAACCAGCATTAAGAAGATCTACAAGGGAGAGAAAGTCAACAATTTCAGATGACCATATTGTGTATCTACAAGAAGTGGATTATAATATTGGAGCCGAAAATGATCCTGAATCGTTTTAACAAGCCATGGATTCTAAGGAATCTAATCTATGGCATGATGCTATGATAGATGAAATGAATTCTATGAAATCTAACGATGTCTAATGGTGCAAAAACCATTGAATGTAAATGGGTCTTTAAAACAAAGAAGGACTCATTGGGCAACATTGAGAGATATAAAGCAAGACTCGTTGCTAAAGGGTTCACTCAAAGGGAAGGAATCGACTATAAGGAAACTTTTTCTCCAGTTTCTAAAAAGGATTCATTTCGTATTATCATGGCATTAGTTGCACATTTTAACTTGGAGTTGCAGCAAATGGATGTGAAAACAACATTTCTCAATGGAGATATAGAGGAAGAGGTGTATATGAAACAACCAGAAGGATTCTCCTCTAGTGATGGTGAGCAATTGGTTTGCAAGCTTAAGAAATCTATATATGGGTTGAAACAAGCCTCCCGTCAGTGGCATTTGAAGTTCCATAATGTTATCTCTTCATTTGGATTTGTTGAGAACATTATGGATCAATGTATACTCCCTCCGTCCCGCCCGAAAGGGCATTTTTGTGTCCTTGCACGGAAATTAAGAAAAGTAATGTAGGAAAGAGAAAAAGTGTATAGTGGAATAAATGTTGTGAGTGAAAGGTGATGTAGGAAAGAGAAAGTGGGGTAGGAAATAGTTAGTGTATATTTATTGTGAGAGTATGACATGTGGGTCCCACAAATAAAGAAATAATAAAAAACTTTTCATTTTTAGATTGTGCCCTTTCAAATGGGACGCCCAAAAAGGAAATTTGTGCCCTTTCGGGCGGGACGGAGGGAGTATACCAGAAGGTCAGTGGGAGTAAAATATGTTTTCTTATCCTATATGTGGATGATATTCTACTTGCAGCCAATGATAAGGGTTTGCTATATGAGGTGAAACAATTTCTCTCTAAAAGTTTCGACATGAAGGATATGGGTGATGTGTCTTATGTCATTGGCATAAAGATACATAGAGATAGACTTAAAATTACTTTAGGTCTATCACAGGAAACCTATATTAATAAATTGTTAGAGAGATTTCAGATGAAAAATTGTCACCAAGTGTAGCTCCTATCGTGAAGGGTGACAAACTTAGCTTGGACCAATGTCCTAAAAATGACTTTGAAAGGGAACAAATGAAGAACATTATATGCTTCCACTGTTGGGAGATTAATGTATGCTCAAGTCTGCACAAGACCTGACGTTGCATTTGCTGTGGGAATGTTAGGGAGATATCAGAGTAATCCAGGTATGGACCATTGGAAAGCTGTGAAGAAGATGTTAAGGTACCTTCAAGGGACAAAGGACTACATGCTTATGTATAGACGAACTGATAATCTGGAAGTCGTTGGCTACTGAGATTCAGACTTTGCTGGCTGTGTTGATTCGCGAAAATCAACATCTGGTTACATTTTTATGATTGCTGGCGGAGCTTTATCTTGGAGAAGCGCAAAGCAGACTCTAACTGCTACTTCCACTATGGAAGCGGAGTTCATTTCTTGTTTTGTGGCAACCTCGCATGGTGTTTGGTTGAAGAGTTTCATCGCCGGGCTTAGAATTGTGGATTCAATTTTTAGGCCATTAAAGATATTTTGTGACAATCAACGACAGTCTTTATGGCTAAGAACTGATGGAATTAATTATACATAAACCCTAGAATGATGCGAAATATTTATTCTAGGACAATCATGCTTTAAGTTATCAAAGATTATGGAACGATAGACAAACCTGAATCCATAGCAATATCTTGAGATTACTTGATGAAGACTTGATGAATGATTATTGTCTTCCAATTGATCCTTAGGGTTCTTAGAATTCAGATGATAATGGGAATCAAAAGAATAAAACCTAGGTAGGTCAATTGGGGACCATAACCCTATATTTATAATGACCTAGTATGTTAGCCAGCCCATCATATATTAACAACTAGGCTCCTTAGGTATCTACACATATTAACTGTAGATCCCATACTTATAAAAGATGACTTGGGCCCCCTTTAACTTTAGTAGATCACTTTATTAGGCCCAAACACTTTAATATTTAATGTGACATATACAATTACTTATAGTGCACATACGTCTATTTGCCCAAAGACTTTATTTATTATACTAATATATGTAAAGTCCATAAAATATTCCAACAATCTCCCACTTGGACTTACACATGTACATAGTATAATATCTTAGTTTAATTGCATATCACATTATAAACCTTAACAGCAATGCTTTACCAAATTGTGTCATCTTAAACCAATCCGGTCCATTAGTCAAATCAACATAAGGATCGAAGAGGTTTTCGTCACTATTAGCGCAACTAGACCCATCAGTGGTCACATATATTAACTCAACTAAATGACATGGATCAAGTATGGATGTGTAGCATGGAATAACATGTAATGTGATCTTCACATGTCTATTCTCAACTGGTCCAACCTTATTTTGAGATCAACCAAATATTCAGAGTGCAAAATAACTTTATTAACCAAAACTGAAAAATCAAATATACTTATAACAATAAATGTAAGAGCAAAATACAAAACTCCCACTCAATCTAAGCATACTCTAGTGATACAACACCCATACAAGCAGTGTGCTCGTGAAAAACCTTCGGTGTTACACCCTTAGTAAGCGGATCCGCGACCATGGAGTTAGTCTCAATATGCTCAATACAAATCTGTCCACTCTGAATCCGTTCCTTAATAGCAAGATACTTAATGTCTATGTGCTTAGACTTAGACGAGCTCTTGTTGTTATTAGAATACATAACTGCTGACTTATTATCACAAAATAACTTTAATGGCCTTTCAACGCCACCTAATATGCGCAGCCCAGTGATAAAATTTCGCAACCAAATTGCGTGATTTGATGCCTCATAACACGCCAAAAACTCTGCCTCCATCGTAGAAGTAGCAACAAGCGTCTGCTTAACACTCTTCCAAGAAACTGCTCCTCCACAAAGTAGATAAACGTAGCCTGAAGTAGACTTACGACTATCTTGGCATCCCGCAAAGTCGGAATCCGAATACCCAATGATCTCAAGTCTATCCGACTTTCTGTAAGTGAGCATATAATCCTTTGTTCTCTGTAAATAACGCATGACCCTCTTGGCTGCTATCCAATGATCCTTTCCAGGATTGCTAAGGTATCTGCCTAAAACACCAACTATGAATGCTAGGTCTGGGCGAGTGCAAACCTGAGCATACATCAAGCTCCCTATAGCCGAAGCATAAGGGATGATATTCATTTCCTTAGATTCAATCTCATTCTTGGGGCACTGAGCAAGATTGAATTTGTCACCTTTAGCCACTGGGGTGTCACCCATTTTACAATCCTGCATGCCAAATCTCTTAAGTACCTTATCGATGTAACTCTTTTGTGACAATCCAAGAATACCTCGAGAACGATCTCTGTGTATTTGAATTTCTAATACAAAAGTTGCATCTCCCAGATCTTTCATCTCAAATTTCTTTGAGAGAAATCTCTTAGTTTCATGCAGTAAGTCCGTATCATTTGTGGCTAGTAGGATGTCATCCACATATAAGACCGTAAAAATATATTTACTCCCACTGAACTTGTGGTAGACACAATCATCAACTGTATTTGTCGTGAAACCAAATGACAATACAACTTGATGAAATTTGTAATACCACTGACGGGATGCTTGTTTGAGTCCATAGATGGATTTCTTGAGTTTGCATACCATATCCTTTGAATCTTTTGAAACCAAGGTTTCGGTTGCACCATATAAATTGTTTCTTCAATGTCTCCATTAAGAAACGCAGCCTTAACATCCATCGATGTAACTCTAGGTCATAATGTGCCACTAATGCCATAATGATTCTAAAAGAGTCTTTCGAAGAAACCGGAGAGAAAGTCTCTTTATAATCTATTCCTTCTTTCGAGTAAATCCCTTAGCGACAAGACGTGCCTTATGTCTTTCCGCATTGCCACCGTGAATCCCTTTTGGTTTTAAATATCCATTTGCAACCAATAGGTTTCACTCCTTCTGGCAATGGGACAAGATCCCATACATCATTGTCTTTCATTGATTTGATCTCATCATCCATAGCGTCTATCCACTTTTGAGAGTTAGAACTACCAATGGCCTCATGAAAGTTGATTGGATCATCTTCCAATTGACCAATGTCTACCTCTTGTTCATTTAGAAATACCAAGTAATCATCTGAAATGGCACTTCGTCTCTCTCTAGTGGATCTTCTTAAAGGCACTTGCTCTTGAGGTTGTTGAGCTTGTTCCTCATGTACAATTAGAGGGATATTGACAATGTCTTCTTGATCCAAATTTTGTTCTTGAGCCACATCAGGATTGAGATCCAAATCATGGTCAAGGACAATAGTAGGAAGAGTAATGGTAACCGGAACCTCTTCAAAGACAAAATCATCTCTAACTTGTCCCCCCACAAGCTCAACATCCTCAAAGAATTGAGCATTTACCGTGTCAAAAAAGTTTTTGGATTTGGGATCGTAAAACTTAAAGCCCCTTGACCTTTCAAAGTAACCAACAAAGTAACTACTAACAGTCCTTGAGTCCAACTTCTTTTCATTAGGCCTGTATGTTGTGAATATGGCCCTCCACACCCAAGCAAACCTACAAGAATAATTAGTGCACACAAACCAAGCACAAGAAATCAACGAAACAGAAAAGAACACAAGAAATTGTTAACCCAGTTCACCAAATTGATTGGCTACGTCTGGGGGCACTACCAAGCCAGGATCTTGCACTATGTATGTAAAATATGTTGTTACGATGAAGTTGGGGGCGGAATACAACTTATATATATTAGGGAGTCAAACCTAACCCTAGATGGACAAGGGTTGCAGAAATTACGCCTAAAGCCCGGCCCAGGAAATTGCTCCCCCCGTCACCGTAGCGACACGAAGCCAAAGGCTCGGCCCAGCCAACCCACACATGCGGTCAGCCGCAAGGCCCAAGGGCCGGCCCAGCCAACCCACACATGCGGTCGGCCGCACATGCGGTCAGCCGCATAGCCAAAACCGCAAAACCCTTTTTGCTCCGATGTCTAGTCCGGTTGGTCCTCTATCCCAACAATCTCCCACCTAGAGATCAACCACACATATAAGCCCCGTATCCGTCTTCAACTCATCCTTGGTGTCCTCCTAGTGCTCACCTCGATCATGGTAGTGCCATCCTCCTCTCTCACTCTTCAAGCCCAATTGAAGCTTTGCACAGCTTCAATTTCTCAAGGTTCACAACCTTTGTCAACATGTCAGCCGGATTTTCCGATCCCAATATCTTCTCAAGCCACAAAGTCTTCTCCTCCAAGAGATGCCTGATGTAGTGAAACCTCAGTTCAATGTGCTTTGTCCTTGAATGAAACGCCGGATTCTTTGCCAAGTGAATTGCACTCTGACTGTCACTGTAGAGAATATTACCACTTCGCGTCTTCCCAAGTTCACCCAAGAAGTTCTGCAGCCCAAACCATCTCTTTACTTGCTTCCGTCATCGCCACATATTCTCGCTTCGCAATGACCGAGCCACGATCTTTTGTAACTTAGAAGCCCAAGAAATAGCTGTACCACCCAATGTAAACACATAGCCCGTAGTACTCCTTCTTTTATCAAGATCACTTGATGCCAAGTCCGCATCAACATAACCCGCTAACACCACTTCCTTGCTTGAAAAACACAGAGCCTTACCAAATAGCATTCTTCAAGTAACGTAGGATCCACTTAACTGCTTCCCAATGTTGCTTTCCTGGATTGCCCATGAACCGGCTGACTATTCCCACCGCATGTGCAATGTCCGGCCTTGTACACACCATTGCATACATGAGACTCCCCACAGCTGAAGCATATGGAGTTCTCTCCATCTTGTCACGCTCTTCCTTGTTCCTAGGTGAGTCTTTCTCGGATAACTTGAAATGCAAACCCAATGGTGTCCCCGTTGGTTTTGCCCCTTCCATACAAAATCTTGCCAAGACTTTCTCAACATATTCTGCTTGCGAAAGAACCAATCTACCCGACTCCCTATTCCGGTCAATCCGCATGCCTAAGATTTTCCTTGCCTCTCCCAAATCCTTCATCTCGAACCGTTCTGACAACTGAGTTTTCAACCTGTTTACCTCTCTACTGCTAGAGCCCGCTATCAACATGTCGTCCACATATAACAGCAAGATAATATACCCATTGTCCGTGTTCTTGAAGTAGCAACAATGATCCGCTTCACATCTTATAAAATCAATGTCGTGCATGAATCCGTCAAACTTCCTGTACCACTGCCTAGGAGCTTGTTTAAGGCCATACAAGCTCTTAGTCAATCTGCAAACTAGCTCCTCATTACCCTTAGACAAGTAACCCTCTGGTTGTGCCATGTAGATCTCCTCCTCCAAATCCCCATGAAGAAAGGCAGTCTTCACATCCATCTGTTCTAGCAGCAAGTCGTCCGCCACTACTATCCCCAGAACCATTCTGATAGTGGTCATCTTCACAACCGGAGTGAACACTTCGGTGTAGTCAATACCATACTTCTGCTGAAACCCTTTAACAACCAGTCTTGCCTTGTAACGCTTGCTACCGTCTGCTTCCTCCTTGATCCTGTAAACCCATTTGTTATGCGGCGCCTTCTTCCCCTTAGGTAGTTTAGTCAACTCCCAAGTTTTGTTAGCCTTCAATGAGACCATCTCATCATCCATCGCAGCCTTTCCACTTGTCACAAAGCACACTACGAATCGCTCCGCATAACATTCCGGTTCCCATTATCTCGTCAACAACAAATAATAATTCGAAGGAGTATACTGCCGTGATCCACGCAATCCGCCGGATCTACGCAATGAATATCCGGTTCCGGGAGTATGTGGTTCATCTTCAATGACCTCCCGACCATGGTCAACATGAACCGTCCCGCTCCCACCCGAGTCCGGAATATCAACCTCTACAACCTCCGGTTCGAACTAGTGTCATCGATGCCCCCTTTCTATCCTTGTACAAAACCTGTTCATTGAATACCACATCTCGACTACGAATAACCTTATGGTTTTTATCATCCCAAAATTTATACCCGAAGTCATCCCCGCCATACCCAATAAACGTACACTTACCGTACTTAGCATCTAATTTAGTTCTTTCACAGAGTCAATATGAACATAAGATACGCAGCCAAATACGCGAAGAAAGGACAGATGTACCTGCTTGCCACTCCAAGCTTCCTCTGGAATTCCATTCCCCAATGGGCACACCGACGGTCCCCTATTGATCAAGAAAGCCGCCGTGTCAACCGCATATGCCTTAACGTCTTCGGAAGTCCACACTTCAATCTCATACTTCTAGCCCGCTCGTTCAAAGTCCTGTTCATCCTCTCTCGCTACCCCGTTGAAGTTGTGGAGTCTTCTTTGGAGTCTTCTCCATACGAATACCATTCGCAAAGACAATATTCCCTAAACTCGCAAGCTCATACTCCCCACCATTGTCCGACCTTAAGCACTTAAGCTTAAGTCCCGTTTGATTCTCCACCAAAGCCCTCCACTTCTTGAACACCTCGAAAGCCTCATCTTTCCCCTTCAAGAAATAGACCTGCACCTTCCTAGTAGAATCATCAATGAAAGTCATGTAATATGACGCACCACCCGAAGATGTAACCGGAGATGGCCCCCACAAGTCCGTGTGAACCAATTCCAACTTTGCTTCCCTCAATCCCCTACTCCGTCCTTGAGAAATTGCTTCTCCCTTGTTTGCCAAACATACAATCTTCGCAGATCCCCACGTTGACGGTCTTCAAACCCGGTAGTAGACCCTTGGAACAAAGTACCTTCATCCCTGTCTCACTCATGTGACCCAATCTACAGTGCCACAAATCAGTATCACCCTTGGCCGCCGCCACCGCAATACTATCCTTGGTGTTGTTCGCCAAATACAAAGTACCCTCCTTATTACCCCGAGCGATCTCACAATCCTCCTTGGTAATAACCCAGCCTCGCAGCCGAAAGTCACCTTGTAACCCTCATCATCCAACCGCCCAACCGAAAGTAAGTTCTTCTTCAAACCCGAATGTGTCGAACCCCGTTCGTATGTAGAACCTTCCCGTCCGATGCTCCTATTCTCGACATCCCCCTTCCCTTGATTTCCAAAGGCTCCCCATCGCCTAGATAGACCTTCCCAAAATCACCTTAGGAAGTATAATTCTCCATCTCTTCCTTATGCCCGCAAGAGTGGAATGATGCCCCCGAATCCAAAGACCCATGATTCTAGTGCACTACTAACACTCGTAACCGCACATCGTCACCTTCGATCGCCACATTCGCCCGATTGCCCTTACGATTTGGACAATCCCTCTTAAAGTGTCCCAACTCCTTACAATAATAGCACCGAACGTAACCCTTTGCAACCTTTGGTTTGTTCTCCACAAACTTTGACCTTACCACTCACAACGTTCTCCCTTGATTCGGTCCTTCCCTGTTTGCTAGTACCCGGCTTCCCTACTAGTAGTAGCCAAAGCCGATCCCGAAGCACTTGATGTCCCCAACTTCTTCATGCGATTTTCTTCACCTAAAAGAAAGTCTTTAACATCATCATACTTCAATTTATTCTTACCTGCCGAAGCGTTGATTGCAGCCACCGTTCCGCTCCAACTTGCCGGTAAAGAAGCTAGCAAATGACATGCATGAACCTCGTCATCGAACTTGATCGCCACCGCAGCCAATGAATCTATGACATCCATAAACTCATCAATGTGTTTAGCCAAGGATCCTCCCTCTTGCATCTTGAGACTACCCATCTTGCGTATCAAATCAACCTTATTTGCAGCAGACGGAGTTTCAAATCTCTCAAGAAGATAATCCAATAGCTCCTTGGTGGTTGTAGCCTTCTTGGTAGTCTTCGCGATCCACTTTGACAAAGTAGATCTCACCACCCCTAAAGCCTTCCGATCCATGAGTTCCCATTCTTCCCGATCTTCGTCTTCCGGTTTGACTCCCTTCGTAGGCTTGTAGAGATCTTTGTTGTACAAGAGATCTTCAATCTGCATCCTCCAATATCCGAAATCAGACCCATCGAATTTCTCCACCGCTTGTTTGTCCTTGCCCATTCTTGATTGCTTGAAACAACTCCCTTGATCCTGAACCAAGAGCTCTGATACCAGTTGTTGTGAATATGGCCCTCCACACCCAAGCAAACCTACAAGAATAATTAGTGCACACAAACCAAGCACAAGAAATCAACGAAACAGAAAAGAACACAAGAAATTGTTAACCCAGTTCACCAAATTGATTGGCTACGTCTGGGGGCACTACCAAGCCAGGATCTTGCACTATGTATGTAAAATATGTTGTTACGATGAAGTTGGGGGCGGAATACAACTTATATATATTAGGGAGTCAAACCTAACCCTAGATGGACAAGGGTTGCAGAAATTACGCCTAAAGCCCGGCCCAGGAAATTGCTCCCCTGTCAACAGAGCGACACGAAGCCAAAGGCTCGGCCCAGCCAACCCACACATGCGGTCAGCCGCAAGGCCCAAGGGCCGGCCCAGCCAACCCACACATGCGGTCGGCCGCACATGCGGTCAGCCGCATAGCCAAAACCGCAAAACCCTTTTTGCTCCGATGTCTAGTCCGGTTGGTCCTCTATCCCAACACTGTAAGGCCTAGCCTCAGCCGGACATCCCCAGATGTGTAAATGCCTTAATACAGGTTTCTTGCCTGTCCATAGTTCATAAGGGGTTTTGTTAGCAGCCTTTGTGGGTACCCTGTTAAGGAGATAAACTGCAGTCTTTAATGCCTCTCCCCATAGTGAGTCTGGTAAAGTAGTATGACTAACCATACTTCTCACCATTTCCTGTAAAGTTCGATTTCGTCTTTCAGCAACACTATTCATGCTAGGTTTGCCTGGCATGGTGTACTGAGGGACGATACCGCACTCCTCTAGGTATTTAGCAAAAGGCCCAGGACGTTGTTCACCTGATCCGTCATTTCTGCCATAGTATTCACCACCACGGTCAGATTTGACTTTCTTTATTGTTTTGTCATGTTGATTTTCAACCTCGGCCTTAAATTTTTTGAACATATCCAATGCCTGTGACTTTTCATGGATCAAATATAGGTAACCATAATGAGAGTAATCGTCTATGAATGTAATGAAATATTCTTGACCATTCCACGAGGGTGTAGGAAATGGTCCACATATATCCGTATGAATTAATTCCAAAACATTCATAGCTCTCTCAGCTTTTAATTTGCTTTTGTCTGTTTGTTTTCCCTTAATACACTCAACACATATTTCATAATCTATTTGTCAAGTGTTTCAATAATTCCGTCTGACACAAGCCTTTGCATTCTCTGTTTTGATATATGCCCTAATCGCTTGTGCCATAATGACATGGAATTATTGTTAGTAAATTTGCGTTTAGTACCACGTGTTTCCACATGCAGGTTTTTATGATATGAAGCAACAGTATCCAACATATAAAGATTATCATAAACCGACAAAGTACTAGATCCAATAAACTTAGAATAGTACGAGAAACGACATTCACCATTTGCAAATGAACAAGTAAATCCTTCTTTGTCCAAAACTGAAATGGAAACTAAATTCCGTCTAAAAGACGGTACCACATGTGTCTCATACAAATCTAAATAAAATCCAGACTTTAATAATAATCTAAAAGTTCCGATTGCTTCAACTTCAATAGAATTGCCGTTCCCCACATAGATGAATCTTTCAAAGATCACTTGGCTTTCGGCGGCCTGTAACCCCGCATAGACACACTGATGTGAGTAGAAGAACCAGAATCTAACCACCAAGTGTGTCTAGGCACTGAAACCAAATTAACCTCAGAACAAACAAAAGCAAGAGATATACCTTTCTTTACACGCCATGCGTGATATTTAGGGCAATCTCTCTTCATATGATCCATTTCCTTACAGAAAAAGCAACTTGGATCCTTATCTTGTCCCTTGGACGTTGACTTTGCTAAATTCTTAGCTTGTCCCTTCGATACTTTATGTTGCTTTTTCTTTGGCTCATTGACCGCAGTTTCTTTAGCCTTCCTTTTCTTGTTATAGCCCGAAGAGGAAGCCGCAAAGTGAACACTCTCGCCTTTTCGTACTTTAACCTTGATTCCTCTTGCACACACAGTGAAATGAACTCATTAAGAGTCCACTTTTCCTTCTGGCAATTGAATGTTACTTCAAATTGCCCAAACTGTGGTGGAAGAGAGATCATAACCATATGAACAAGCATGTCATCCGACAGCTCGAACTTGAGAGCCTTAAGTTTAGATGCCAAATTGGCCATCTCCATAATGTACTCACGCACGTTTCCTTTACCTTTATACCTCATGGCAACAAGATTACGCAAAAGCGTGCTTGTTTCTGCCCTTTCATTCTTAGCAAAACGCTTTTCAAGCTCTGTAAGGAACGCCATTGCAACTTTCTCATCATCTATATCGCCTCTGAATGATTCTGGGATGCTTTTCTTCATGATCATAAGACACATGCGATTTGAGCGTTCCCACTTTTCCATATCCTTCTTAGCTTGAGATGTACTCGTGCTAGTCGTCGTAGGTTTTGGCTCCCGAGTGCAAGGTCTAGATCCATAACTCCTTAACAATCGGCACATTTTCTTTTCCAAATCTTAAAATTCATCCCATTCAGCATGGGAATCGAGTTGATGTTAGCAGATACATTAGAAGCTGATGAATTAACTGAATAGAGAACAAAAATAAAACAAATAAGCTCACATATAACTTTAAGCAGATAAATATTTGAGATTAAAATTATCCCATTACAAGAAAATCGACGCAACATTAATTTTAATCTTTGGATAGAAAATTAACTTGCAAGTGATTTTCTTGATGTAGAAATCAAATATTAACAGTAAAATCCTGTCAAATACCAAGTCTTTCTTTGGACCGACTCAATATTCACATGAACACTTAATAACTGTTACATATTTATCTCCACAAACGAATTTGAATTTCTGCCAAATAATAGCCTTCCTTTGGGCCGACCATTACCCGCATGAAAAAACAAACACGCTAAAACTTCAAATAATCATGTATTTTAAATTAAAAAATTTCATAGGAGAGGTTACTTTGGTAACATGCTACGAAAATTTAATAACATAAAATACAAGATGTGTTCGAATAAACGAACCCAAAGTAATTTCAAACATGGGCATAACTTAAACATTATTATTGAAATTTAAAATTATTAAGTCCATAATAATAATTTCAATAAATAATATTTACTTAATCCAAATAATACATAATTACTACAAACCAAATAACACCTAATATTTACTTAAGACCAGAAAAAAAATGCACAGGTATAATCTATAATAGCCAAAGATATGAACTTTAACAGTTCAAAAAATCGATTCAGGTATAATCTAATAAAAAAAAATCCAGAAAAATAAATAAACTCCTATGTAATATTCATCAACCACTTTGATTCATAAAAGGAAGAATATAGATCCGGCCACCAATTCCAACAAGAACAACAAAAGTCGTAGTCGAATCAAACACATCAACATTAAGTACTTAGCCATAAGAGAACGTGTTAAAGATAAATCAATGATCATTGAGCACATTAACACTGAATTGAGGATTGTTGATCCTTTAACTAAAGGCATGCCACCGTTTAAATTTAAGGATCATGTGGATAGAATGGGACTTGGTTCTCTAGTTTAATTTTGTTGTATGAACCATTGTCATTAATAATGAAATTCTATTTCAGTTGTGATATTTTCTCATTTTGTTTCGTGTACACCTTCAGTTTTTGGGAAAATATCATGTTAGTTTGGACCTAGAATAAACATGGGGTTTATTCATCAAGTTAAATGGACTATTGTTACGATACATAACATATTGTGATACATGGAAGATAATACTCGCACTAAGAAAACCTATCGCCATGATCCTTATGTTTTGTCTTTTATTGTGATATTGATGATGTTTTGGACAAGTGGGAGAATGTAAGATATTCTATATTTTGGTATAAGGAAATTCTTTGGTATCAAGTAATTCCAAAATAAAGATATCCTTAATTGGCCCAAATCATTAATGATGATTAATTTGATTTCCATAACTACACCAATAAAATATTGGTCAAAGTAATATTATGGGAATGAATCAATTAGTCCAAATTAATTCCACAATTTATGGGATTGATTGATTGGCTTTGTGATGGACAACACCTATAAATAGAGGCATCCTTGGGTCCCTAGAGTCATCCCCAATTCATACATTCTCTAGCACCATCAAATCAAGAAGAGGGAGAGACTCTAGAAGTTCTCAAGGCAAATAAGCACTAAATATAGTTGCTTGAATCAATGGCTGGAGGTTAGTTCATTTTAATTTTATACTTCCGCTGCATTTCCTACCTCTGATTTATGGTCTAGCATATTAATTTATGCTGACATTACAACTGTACACACAAGTCTGTGCACAAGTAGTAACAGTCCTAGCTACAATTCTTTCAAAATGCTTCAAGGTTGGACATACCTTAGCCAACTGTCTTTTCGCTAAAGATAAAAAATTTCAAGCCGATCAAAAGGTTACTATAGATGGTGCCGAAGATAAGGATCCAATTGTAGGAGTAATTGCTAGCGTGGAAAAACAGGAACATGATATGGTGAAATATACATATAAGAGCAAGGTTACGACACTCAGCCAACATGGAAGAAAAAGAATGATGCTAGCAATGACAAAGGTTCAGTCCAGGCTTCAAAGTCTATCGAGGTTGAGGAGGCTATAAATCAAGAGAATGTTACGAAGGCTGAAACGCCTTCGAGTGTTGGTGCATTAGCTATTGTTCCCTTTTTTGCAGTGAACACACCTATAAAAAATGCTACAATGGGTGAGGTAGACACCACTACTAATGTTGTGGACGTGAATGGAGATGAGGGGAAGGGTGCTCCTGAATTGGAAATGGTTTAGAAACCCCCCAAGATGTTAAGGCATCTATGCTAAATTCTGACCCTACACAAGTTATTATTGCGCCTTTTACATCCACAGCTCCTACTATTGTGACTCAAGCTCTTACAACTCCTATATTAAGACCTGTTGAAGCTCGCAAGCTAAATCCCAAATATTTTAACCCAAATTTCACAACTATTGTTGCTGGTGCAAAGACTTTGACATCCACTTCACAAAGCCCTCATCAAGGTTTTATTGATACTATCCTTCATGCCATTACTCTGGATAGTAAATGCGGTTAAGAAGCTGATGCTTTATCTTCATCTAAATTGTTAGACTATTTTTGTGATGATTATGAGGGCATGGTTAGTGTGGGGTGGTTGTCTCACCTCGGGCTTCTGGATTTCCTGACTAAAGAGAACGGTATGACCCAGAGGGAAAAGATTACTATGACTTTGAAGATGGTTACACTTCTTTTTGTCAAAAGCATAAGGCTTTTAAAGTCGTATCAAAAAAGAAGGGGGTAAATGAGGATAATTTTTTCGCCTTTTTTTTTTTTTTTTTCATTTTATTCCTTGAGGTAAGGCATTATGTCCCCCTCCTTATATTTTTCTTTTATTGTTTTTGCTATTAATAAAATTTAGGGGCCTTTGCCCTTTTCTCCTAAAAAAAAAAAGTATAAATACAACTAATTCCTAAGACAATTCTAAGTTATTTATGTACATAATATAAATCAGAATCACAAACGTTAAAAATAAATCTCATGAGTATTTCATACTCTTTCACTTACACTTCTTCGTGCAAACTTCATGGATTTTTCTAAGTATGCAGCTCTGGTCTCTGGTACTTCGGCTCCGTTTGTTTAGCGTAAAACATTTTCCGGAAAATGATTTCGTGCAAAATATTTTCCGGAAAATGAAAATGTTTTCCGAAAAATGAGATAAACATGTTTAGCGTAAAACATTTTCTCCATTTTCCGGTGCGAAACAAACACCGAAAAATGGGGAAAATGTTTTCCGGAAAACATTTTCCCCAAACAAACGGAGCCGATCTACATCATCTCCCACCATAGCTTCTGGGTTCTCTGCTCTCCTCTTCTCCTTCTCAATAAAAAGATTTAATTTAAAGCTCTGATGCTCGGACTCTTTAGTTTACCCCGCCGTACCCGTGTCGGACACTCCTATTTTAGTGTTGTTGACAAGGATCCGGCAGGATAAACCAAAGAGTCCGAGCCTCATAGATTTAAAGCTTAATTCCACTGACCACCTCTAAGGTTTGTAAACGCCCTCATTGTACCCAACCCCCAAGGTTTGATCATCAACTCACTTTCCTTCCCCCCCCCCCCTTAACAATTTTCTGCAAGTAAAATGTCTATTTTACCCCCTAAATGACTATTTTACTCTTCTATATGCCTTTTTTCCGCCTTCTTACAATCAATTTTTCTACATATGTCCAATCTACTCACAACTGAAACATCTATATCTAGTGTTGTTGCTGCTTGTACAAAGTGCCCGGATAATTGTAGGGTAAAAAAAGCAGCCTCATCTTCTTCTTCATCTTTTCCCACGATGTAATCTTGGGCTTGTCCAACCTAGCATGAGATAACTTCAGTTGTTGCCACCAAGTTGTTGCTCTTCCTCGCAATCTGGTCGTAGTAAAGGTACACGCCTGTCATCTGGCACCTCTTTAAACCCCATAACCTCTTCGACTGTGGCAAGGCAATCAAGAAACTCTTCAACTTCAAGTCCCCCATAAAACTCTTGTATCCCAGTTCACATGTAGGCCTCCCAATGCCTATTCTCGTTGTCGGTCGAAGTCCTCTGTTGTCTCCGCTAGATCAGTGAGATTTCCTCGTAGTATTCTCCACCTTTGCCATCGGTCTAGACCTACTAATCTCGATGCCGATTACAAACTCCCAGCCTATGCTGATATCTCTGATTTTGCTGGTCGAACATCCCAACCATCTTCTCAGTTAATTTTTCCATCATCTGATTCATACGTTCATCTCACTACTAGAATAACCTTAATCACCAACGACAAAAGTCTTTGGTAAATAGCAACGACCAAAGTGTACTTTAGCGACGACAATGTTATTGCTAAATTTTAGGAAAAATGCCAACGACCAAAGAGTATATTAGCAACGACATTGTCGTCACTAATTTTTTTTAAAAAATGCCAACGACTTTGTCGTCGCTAAAAGTGGACCTGGTCAATGAATTAAAATTAGTAACTAAATTGTCATTGCTATAAGTGGGAATTTGAAATTTGAACGAAAATTTGAAATTTTCTTGGAATTAATTAACTATAATTAGTAAAATTATAAATTAATAATAGTTAATTAATAATTAAAAATAAATGTAAATAAAAATATTAGAATGATTTTTGTACTTAAATCAATCAATTATTAATATAATATTTATAATTTAATTGTAATATTGAATTAAATAATTATTTAATATCAAATTAATCATTTTTATATATAATATAATATAAAATTAAATATTTTTATTGTATTAATTTATAATATTAAATTAATTAACTTTTTATCTAAATCGTACATATACTACATACTAGACATGTCCAAACGGTTCCGGTTCCCGATTTCGGAACCGCCGGTTCCCGGTTCCCAAATAGCCGGAACCGTATTCGAACCATATTAATCCGGTTCCCGAATCCTGGTTCTATCCGCCGGTTCCGGTTCCGGTTCCACCGGTTCCATCACCATCTAACTTTTTTTTTAATCCAAACCTCTTAAGACAGTAAAGCCGCTAAATATAACAACATTTATCTAAATTCTATTCTAATTTAAATAAAACAACACTACACTACAAGTACAAATACTAAATAAATGCTAAATATTACATGATCAATCGCCGGTTCCCGTTTCCGGAACCACCGGTTCCCGGTTCCGCCGGTTCCTCGATTCCCAATATGGTGGATTCGTATTCGAACCGTTTCAATCCGGTTCCCGATTACGTTCGGTTCCCGATTTCGGCAGTTCCCGATTCTTGCCGATTCCCGATTCTGGTTCTACCCGCCGGTTCCGTCGGTTCCCGGTTCTATTTGGACATGTCTACTACATACATGCTTGATGATTTAGGTTTAGGATTTATTTAGGCATATGATTTATGATTTAGGGTATGGGATATAATTTAGGTTTAGGGTATTGGGTTATTTGAATTAGCATTAAGGGTATAAGGTATATGATTTAGGGTTTAGGGCATGTGACATATAATATAATTAAGCTATATGGATTGATGTTTAGTGTATGAGTTATATATGAGATATAAGTATATAAATTAGTGTTTATGGTAGGGATGGCCAAATCCGATCCGGTTCCGGGCCTTGAACCGCCGGTTTCGGTTCGGCGAGGAGGTGACCCTTAATCGGCCCGATTTTCTCACGATTCCGGTTTTCTCACGGGTTTGGTCCGGTTCCGGGCTTTTCCGGTCCGATTCCGGGCTTTTCCGGTCCGGTTCCGGGCCGGTTCTATTGAAAAACAACAAATTTTCGTTCGGTTCCGGGCTTTTTCCGGTCCGGTTCACCATTTTGGTGAGCCTTAACCGGCCCGCCTCCAAACCGGTTCCGGTTTTCTCCCCGGTTCATGGCGGTTCCGGGCTTTTTCGGGCCGGTTCCGATCCGATTTTTCGGTTCCGGTCCGGTTTGGCCATCCCTAGTATTCGGTATTGATATATGATTTAGGGTTAACAATATTGGGGTATATGATTTAGGATTTAGGATATGAGGTATATGATTTAGGGTTTAGGACATTTGATGTATTATATAATTAAGGTATATGAATTAAGATTTAGGGTATGAGGTATATATATATATATGAGATTTAGGTATATGAATAGGCTATGAGTTTAGGACATGTGAAGTATTATAATTACATTTATTATTACTATATTTATATTTATATTTATATTATTACTATTATTATTGTTCTAACTCCATTATCATATCATCATAATAATGATTAATATTAGTAAATTATTTATATTAATTAATAACATTATTATTTTCGATATTATGTATTATTACTAGTTATTATTAATATATATACATCTGATTGCAACAAAAAAAAAAAAACAAACTCAATTATCAACTTGTAACAAATGCAAATTTGATAACCTATTGAAACATCTCGACAAACTCAGGTAACTAAAATGCAATTTGCCCTTTTCTACCACACTTTCTCTGATAACTCACTTTTTATACTCACAACACTTAGTCCACTATTTATTTTCTGTAATTTTTTTACAAAATCTATTTTTTGTCTTTTGTAATGAGACGTATGCAGTATAGTGTTTCAACCGGATACCTTCGTCCCAAAATTGAATATCTTTTCATATTTAAAGAATATTCTCGAAATATGTGCTTTTTGTAAATTTAATTATATTGTAATAGTATCAAAGATGGATGATTATTCTTACTGTCCACTTTCTGTTCATCACTTTGCTTTGGTGCCAGACAATTCCACCAATCGTTAATGGTTGCCGGTAGAAGTACCGTTGACAATAAGGTTATTTACATTCGAGAAAGAAAGTCAATCATTGCGTTTAGCCCACACTGCATCACTTTGCTTTGGTGACACAATCGAACCCGTAACCTGGTTATAAAAAAATTATATACATATGTATTTTAGTACGAAAAACATGTAGAAAATTATATAACCAATATACACGATAGAGTACCTGTACTATAATGGTGGATTTACACAAGCCTTGGAATTTAGGGGGTGCGTTTGACCAAAAATGCTTGAGGAATGGGTATGATGAGATGTTTTAAAAGATCTTTCGAAGCACAAACGGCTGCCCACACATCCTTGAAAGCCTTGGTATCATCAGCCACTCCGTCTCCCACAGCTTTGAAGTCAGTTACGACATTAGCATCCAGTGTTGATGATACCAAGGCTTTCTAGGATGCGTGGGCAGCCGTTTGTGCTTCGAAAGATCTTTTAAACCATCTCATCATACCCACTCCTTAAGCATTTTTGGTCAAACTCACTCCTAAATTACAAAGCCCGTGTAAATCCACCATTATAGTACAGGTACTCTATCGTTTATATTAGTTATATAATTTTCTACATGTTTTTCGTACTAATGTATATTTTTTTTTTATAAACATGCTACGGGTTCGATTGTGGCACCAAAGCAAAGTGATGCAGCGTGGGCTAAACACAACGATTCGCTTTCTTTCTCGAATGTAAATAACCTAATTGTCAATGGTACTTCTACCGGCAGTATTAGCAGAAGTGCAACCATTAACGATTGGTGGAATTGTCCAGTCAGTACATACATATTGCTCTCTTAATCTGCAAAAAATAATAGAAATATAATTAATTAGTGTATACTCTATTTTTCATTATATCATCAGCCATGCATGCAATAATATTGAAACAAGAAAGCAAAGCGGCAATTAATTAAGGCAGTTGATTGCATGCATACTTTAATTAATTGCAGGCAAATTTTGTTCAACTCTATCGAACTTTGCTTACTCGCTAGTCGGAGGCTACAAGTTATAGAGAAAAATTCATGACGAGATCTATTGATAAGTTTATCTTTCTTGTAAATATGAGTCATGAGATTTACGTACTTACTAAATTTACTGAAAACCAATATTAAGATTAAACGCGATTTATTGTAAGCTTTTTGTATGTGTTAAATCTTTAGATTTGAAGGATATTAAGATTTACTCCTTACTTACTAAATTTATAAAAACTGATTTGGTTTCCATATATGAATTTGCTAAGCTTACACATATGACATACTTCTGTGTAATGTGTTTATCTTTCGTTGTTCTGATGTGTGACATTAGGGCATAGGATTAAAAGTAATTATGGCAGTGAATCTATTTAATTATAGCAAATTTTAATAATATACTTAGATTTTTGAGGTATAATTACTATAATTATATATTTTTACTAACATAATTAATTTTATGATATATTACTATAATTTGCTATAATTAAATAGATTCACTGCCATAATCAATTTTTATCCTATGCCCTAATGTCACACATCAGAACAACGAAAGATACACCCATTACACATGACATACTACTATGCAATGTGTTTATCTATGTAATAGTTTGTAAGAAATTAGTTTTTAGCTAGTCAAATGCAACATTTTAAATGTAAAGTTTAAAAATTAATTTCTTTTTCAAATATAATTAACATTATTTTAATAATTACTATATCCTGAAAATATTTTTTTTGAAAAAATATTAAATCCTTTTTATCTTAAATAATTCATATTTTCGAAAAAAAAAATAATTCTTTTTACAAAAAATCAAATAATAACTAAAAAAAATTCTTAAGCATATATTAAAAATATCTTAAGCATTTATTACATTATCAATTCAAATAGGGATAACAAAATACTTAGTTGAGGGAGGGGTCAAGCTTCATCAAGGTGATGAAGACGAGTCAAACCACTGCCTTCAGCGTAGTATGAGGGGCTCTCGAATTTCATTAGCGGCAATTTTAGTACGCCAAAATAATCTCGCTAAAAGTGCTTCTTGCAAGGGTCAAACATGATTACGATTGATACTGACGACGCTTGCAGATATACTAATTCCGTTAGAGAAGATGTAATTGCAAAGGTCATGGGTTGTCTAATGTCTAGGACTTAATTAGACTATGTTTGAAGCATCAAATGCCCAAATCTGGTTCATTAAACAATATGGTCCCAAGAATATCTTCGAAGGCAACATGGGTAAAAAAAAACACCCCTACTGATTGTATTCTTAGTGCTTCATTCTTCCTGTTCTAAACAATTTGTTAAAGAAAAGAAACCCGTAGAGGAACTAGTTATGCTTTTGAAGCATTCAATGTGTTTGATTCCATCTGGAAAATGCAACACATCACCTTCGTAAAAGTATTCTTTTGTATGTTATAATCATGTTCATCATCTTTTTATGCAAGTGTTGAAACTGCTGAGTTAACAACTTCAACAGAAGACTCAAAGGTTTGTCTACAATACAATGGCTGCAACAACCTTAGCAATGAATCAATGGTGTTTTCTCAATCCATGGTCACACAGACTGAGAAACAGAAGCAAGAGATTGATACTTTCATCACTTAACCGAATGAGAGATTGAGATTGAGTTTAATGCAACAGAGAAACCAACAACTTCAGTCAATTCTTAAGAGATGTAAATCAAAAGCATAGATTATGCTGAGACAAAAAGATGGAGAGATTGCTAATGCAATTAACAGAACAATGGAGCTTGAAGATTTCTTGAGAAGTATGGAATTCGAGAGTCAAACATGGCATAGCGGCATTATAAAAAAGAGCAAGTTTTGGGAGAAACTAGTTTCTCCATAAATTATAAAAAGTCCACTTTTTTTCTACTTGCAAGTAGTTAGTGAATATTTAGGAACAGTTTATAAAACAGGACTTTCTATAACTTAAGGAGAAACTAGTTTCCCCAAAAATCTTGTGTATAAAAAATAAAAAAAAAGAGGGGAGGATAAAGAAACTCAATACAATATTTTGATACATGCATTGCTTAAGTTAGCCAAAGTTTCCAAACCAAACAATCCTTCTTAAGGTAAAAGGAAAATGCCATTTACATTATTTCCAAGAAGCAACGTGGGGAATTTTCTTTTTGCAAATATTCTCGAGAGATATTGCAAATATTATTTTCTCAAACTTTAGTCAACCTACTACAAATTTTGCATCCGTCCAAGTTGAGATATTGTGAAGATATCAACATGATTTCAAGTTCGAAACCATGCTCTGATACCATGATAAAATAAGGAGACTCAAAAGTATATTATGTATTATTTTTGTCTCAAAGTTTACATAAGCTAGAGACTCATATTTATACTCAAAACATATGAGTCCTAATTCTAATAGGATTCTAACAAATCTCTCCTTATTCTAATAGTAAATACTTCTAATTGTAAATACTTCTAACTAAGGTAACTTTCCTAAGTTGGCTCAATACCAACTTAGGTAACTAAATATTTTCTTTTCTTGAGAATATCTCTCAAATATAATGTGAAGATATTGTGATATCTTCACAATATCTCAACTGTCCAATATCTTGAAGAAAAATGAGAGAAAATGCTTGAAATCAGTGAAACAAATTGTTTCCAATTGGGGATTCGTGATTGACTTTACATTTAGTTCTCTAGAATCCACTACATCATTGACTAAAAAAAAATGTTTTGCTACAAGTCAATGTTTAGTGCATTTTGGGTTAAAACTTTAAAAAGGCCAATACCAAGATGGAAACGGTTCAAGAAAGGGCCACATTTGAATAATCAAAATTAAAAGGTCTAAATCCATAAAATATTTAAATGTTTTCATTTGTTAATAAATGGGTAAAAGTCCAAATAAAATAAATGGACAACCCATATATTACAAAGAGTGCGTCTGCTGAGAAACGCGTTTCTCCATAACTATGGAGAAACGTGTTTTTCATAGCCAGAAGCTTTACATTTGATAACCAGAAAAAAAAAACCCAAGGCCAAGACCAAAAGCTTCTGGATATCCGTAAGCTTTGCATTTGATAGCCGAAGCTTTGCGGTTGATATCCGAAGCTTTGTATTTGATAGCCGAAGGATGTGAAATGTATATCCGGAAAAAAAAAACCCAAGGCCAAGACCAAAAGCTTCGGATATCCGTAAGCTTTGCATTTGATAGCCGGAAGCTTTGCAGTTGATATCCGTAAGCTTTGTATTTGATAGCCAGAAGGATGTGAAATGTATATCCGTAAACCGTTAGGTGCATATCCGTAAAACCTAGGTGCGCATATCCGTAAATGTGTTAGGGCATATCCGTAAATTGCTATTGAAGGTTTTCGATATCCGAAACCTTCAATGTATATCCGTAAACATTTTGAAGGTTTCTGGATATTCATTTGAAGGTTTCTGGATATCACTTTCATAGGTTTCTGGCTATCTAGCTCATTGTCGCGCGACATGTCGGGACCCGTTTCTCCATAACTTATGGAGAAACGCGTTTCTCCCTAGATTTTGTGTATTACAAAATGGACTCATTGAAGTGAAAATCCCAATAATGGCCCATCTCTCGAGTTTACCAAAATTACTTCCCCTATGGCTAGCCTATAAATAAGAGGCTATTGCCTTGTAATTTGTAATGTCTTAGAGTTGTAATCCATAAGCGCTAACAAATTCAGGGGGAGTTGGATTATTGATAATTTAGGGGGAGCTTCTATATTTGATATTTTGATAGTCATGTTGGCTTGTGTATATGATATTTATCAAATCTTTATTTTGACCAGAAAGCTACAAATCGGGATGAGATTGTAAGTGTGAGTGTTTCACACATTTTTAGCAAGGATGATTTCTAATTATTATTATTTGTATCTTTCTTATTTTTAGAATATATTTATAATTATCTTCTTTATTTTATTTAGTTATTATTAATGGACTAACCTATTAAATTAGTTTCCTTGTTTTAGTGTATCTTTTGGTTATTTTGTAGGTATCTCTCACACAAGGAAAGAATCTATGATAAGGAAAGATTGCTTTGATTGAAAAAGGAAGGTAGAAGTCTAATTGTGGAAGATATTCTCAAGCAAATTACCTCCTACAAACAAGGACTCCTTTCACTATAAATTGCAGACGCAAGTCTCAATACAAGAAACAGTTTTTATGATTAAAATCTCTAGAGTTTCAAAGAACAAAAGAGAGTTTTAGTGTGAGATTATTTTTGATTATTTTGTTATTTTGTTCTTCTCTTAATACAAGTTCGTGTAACTGATTCGTATTAGGTTTAATAAGAGAAGCTTTTTATTGTCTACATCAGGTTGCTGTAGATAAGTGTTTAAATTCGTGTTTCACTTTGTTTTAATTTGTTTTTTTTTCGCTGCTTTGTGTTAGTGCTAGTGCTGGTGCTATCACACCAGGACTCATACCAGGTTATTTTGTGTTCACTTGTCGATCCTAGCTACTCAATTTCTTTCAGGAAGTAGGTAGTAGAGTGAGAAGATAGAGAGAGAAAGAAAGAGAATGGAGAAAGAGAGAGTGGTTTATATATATATATATATATATATATATATATATATATATATATATATATATATATATATATATATATATATATATATATATATATATATACTGTCTGCTTCAGGAAAGGATGCCACGATTTTACATGCCACCTCCTTTGGATAGGCTTGCATAGCAATGTTGCCTGCAACCAATGTAAAATTTTTTCCAAAACTGTTGATGATCTTTTCTGTAGTAGGTGTTAACCTAAATTGAATATAATCAATCATTCCATAATGATAGAATTGAGTGATAAGTTCTTGTGGTATGTTTGTTTTAAATAAGTCTATCTGTAACAACAAGATTCCTGTATCTTTTCCCTCGCTGTTTATCCTTTCTATCACTTTTATTCCTGTGTATTTTAACTCATGAAAGGCAATCTGTACTATCATTTGCTGTAATTTGTATAGAATTAAAGGGAATCCTATACAAATTCTCTTGGAGATGATGTCATCAAGTTCCTTGAATCTTTCTAAGACTGGCTGTAATGTTTGTCTCCATGGTATGTCAAGGACACGGGCTTTGAAACTATTGTAATCACTGTTGATAATAGGTTCACTTATTGTAGCCTTCGACTTTTGTAATCTTTCTTCAAGAACTGTCACCTGTTGTTTTAACATTTTGTTCTCAACCTGTAATTGTATGACTTGATTATTCTTTTCTTTTTGAAGAAGCTGTTTCTGTAAGGTTGCAATAACCTCTTCCTGTTTTTTAATGACCTGTTCTGGACTTTCTTTTCAATTTCAGAAAAATTTTCACCTCTTCAGGTTCTATAAAAAATGTATTGAGCCCAAAGTGCTCTCTAGCTATGTACATAGCTTCTGAAAAACTGTGGAACTCTTTGTAAAGAGGGCTAGGGCACTGTATGTATTTAACAACTGTTTCCCATTTGTTAAAAATACCCACTTTTGTTCCACGAAGAATAACATAATGTGAAAATCTTTTGGTATGTATTTAACGTGAAAATCTTTTGGTATGTATTTAACGTGTCTTCAGACACGGGCTTATTCTAGTATATATATATATATATATATATATATATATATATATATATATATATATATATATATATATATAACCTTCCCCACATTTTTAGAAAATGTCATCATATAACCCCCTTAATATTATGGGGGTCAAATTCAATGGAAAATATCAAATTAGCCCTAAAGTAACTAACTTGAGCATCACATGTTATGTTTTTCGTTAGATTTTTAACGGTTCATCCAAAATTACATCTGATTGCAACAAAAAGACAAACTCAATAATCAACTTGTAAAAAATGCAAATTTGATAACCAATAGAAACATCTCGACAAACTCAGGTAACTAAAACGCAATTTGCCCTTTTCTACCACACTTTCTCTCTGATAACTCACTTTTTATACTCACAACACTTGGTCCACTATTTATTTTCTGTAATTTTTTTACAAAATCTATTTTTTGTCTTTTGTAATGAGACGTATGAAGTATAGTGTTTCAACTGGCTACCTTAGTCCAGAAATTGAATATATTTTCATATTTAAAGAATATTCTCGAAGTATGTGCTTTTTGTAAATTTAATTATATAGTAATAGTATCAAAGATGGATGATTATTCTTACTGTCCACTTTCTGTTCATCACTTTGCTTTGGTGCCGGACAATTCAACCAATCGTTAATGGTTGCACTTTCGCTAATACTGCCGGTAGAAGTACCGTTGCCAATAATGTTATTTACATTCGAGAAAGAAAGTCAATCGTTGCGTTTAGCCCAAGCTGCATCACTTTGCTTTGGTGCCACAATCGAACTCGTAACCTGTTTATAAAAAAATTATATACATATGTATTTTCGTACGAAAAACATGTAGAAAATTATATAACTAATATACACGAAAGAGTACCTTTACTATAATGGTGGATTTACACGGGCCTTGAAATTTAGGAGTGAGTTTGACCAAAAATTCTTGAGGAGTGGGTATGAGGAGATGGTTTAAAAGATCTTTCGAAGCACAAACGGCTGCCCACGCATCCTCGAAAGCCTTGGTATCATCAGCCACTCCGTCTCTCACAGCTTTGAAGTCAGTTACTACGACATTAGCATCCAGTGTTGATGATACCAAGGCTTTCAAGGATGCGTGGGCAGCCGTTTGTGCTTCGAAAAATCTTTTAAACCATCTCATCATACCCACTCCTTAAGCATTTTTTGGTCAAACCCACCCCTAAATTACAAGGCCCGTGTAAATCCACCATATTATAGTACAGATACTCTATCGTGTATATATTAGTTTATATAATTTTCAACATGTTTTTCATACTAAAATACATATGTATATAATTTTTTTATAAACAAGCTACGGGTTCGATTATGGCACCAAAGCAAAGTGATGTAGCGTGGGCTAAACGCAACGATTGACTTTCTTTCTCGAATGTAAATAACCTTATTGTCAACGGTACTTCTACCTGCAGTATTAGCGGAAGTGCAACCATTAACGATTGGTGAAATTGTCGGGTCAGTACATACATATTGCTCTCTTAATCTGCAAAATATAATAGAAATATAATTAATTAGTGTGTACTCAATCTATTTTTCATTATATCATCAGCCATGCATGCAATAATATTGAAACAAGAAAAAAAAGCAGCAATTAATTAAGGCAGTTGATTGCATGCATACTTTAATTGCAGGCAAACTTTGTTCAACTCTATCAAACTTTGCTTCTATATAATTACTCGCTAGTCGGAGGCTACAATGTATAGAGAAAAATTCATGACGAGTTTATCTTTCTTGTAAATATGAGTCATAAGATTTACGTACTTACTAAATTTACTGAAAATCATTAAGGCTCCGTTTGTTTGGGGGAAAATGTTTTCCGGAAAACATTTTCCTCATTTTCCGGTGTTTGTTTCGCACCAGAAAAAGGGAAAAACTTCATTTTTATCTTATTTTCCGGAAAACATTTTCATTTTCCGGAAAACATTTTGCCGGAAATCATTTTCCTGAAAATATTTTACGCTAAACAAACGGAGCCTAAGATTAAACGCGATCTATTGGTAAGCTTTTCGTATGTGTTAATTCTTTAGATTTGAGGGATATTAAGATTTACTCCTTACTAAATTTATAAAATCAGATTTGGTTTCCATATATGAATTTGCTAAGCTTACACATATGACATACTTCTGTGTAATGTGTTTATCTTTCGTTGTTCTAATGTGTGACATTAGGACATAGGATAAAATTAATTATGACAGTGAATCTATTTAATTATAGCAAATTTTAATAATATACTTAGATTTTTGAGGTATAATTGCTATAATTATATATTTTCACTAACATAATTAATTCTTATGATATATTATTAAAAGAGCTGGTCTCCCATGAGAACAACTATATCCGTCTCATGGATGAGACGGGTCGGAATGACCCGATGCCCGACCCATGATCATGTGCAAACTTTTCGGCGTTATTTCTGCCATAAATAACAGAGGAACAGCAACCCCTATTCTGAGACCAAGACAAACACTGAGGCCAATTCCAACCAACACCCACTCTCACGCCAGCATTAAACCATGTCAGTTCCCCATCTTCACCTTCTAAATACTCCATTCCTGGGTAGAAGTTACCATAGTCTTCATTTTCTGGCTTCGTATCCGAAAAATCTGACCAAAAACCTGCTTCAATTTCCGCTCTATCACGGCCATTATCACTGGTAATTCATTTATTGTTTTTCTCTCTCCTCCATGCACATGCAAATAATTATTGCCGAAAATGTTTGTTAAATCCGGCTGTAATTGTTGATGTTCTAAATAAAGGTGCGACGTCGGGAATCGGAGCGGAGACGGCTCGAGTTTTGGCTAAGCGTGGTGCGAGGCTTATTTTGCCGGCTCGGAATCTGAAAGTTGCCGAGGACGCTGAGGCGCGTATTTTGTCGGAGGTTCCGGATTCGGAGATTTTCGTTATGCCTCTCGATCTTAGCTCTCTCACTTCCGTTCGGAGTTTCGTTTCGGAATTCGAAGCTTTGGATTTGCCCTTGAATCTCCTCATGTAAGCTTTAGCTACTCCTCCATTCGATCTAATTAGGCAAATCAAATATGTGTGTGTATAATAATGTATACAGGTATTGATTATTATCATTTTAATTTGAGTTTATTCTGTTATAAGATTAAATTGATTGGATTATTATAGACAAGTGTAGTACTATTACTTATAGCAATACCAACTATTACTTAAACAAATGAGAAGTATTACTCAAAATAAAAACAGTTTCTAAAACTATTATTAGTTAAAAAAAAAATAACACTATTACTTCACAAGTGTAGTACTATTACTTATAACAATACCAACTATTACTTAAACAAATGAGAAGTATTACTCAAAATGAAAACAGTTCCTAAAACTATTATTAGTTAAAAAAAAAAAAATAACACTATTACTTCACAAGTGTAGTACTATTACTTATAGCAATACCAACTATTACTTAAACAAATAAGAAGTATTACTCAAAATGAAAACAGTTCCTAAAACTATTATTAGTTAAAAAAAAAAAACACTATTACTTCACAAGTGTAGTACTATTACTTATAACAATACCAACTATTACTTAAACAAATGAGAAGTATTACTCAGAATGAAAACAATTCCTAAAATTATTATTAGTTAAAAAAAAAAAAAAAAAACACTATTACTTCACAAGTGTAGTACTATTACTTATAGCAATACCAACTATTACTTAAACAAATGAGAAGTATTACTCAAATGAAAACAGTTCCTAAAACTATTATTAGTTAAAAAAAAAAAAAAAACACTATTACTTCACAAGTGTAGTACTATTACTTATAACAATACCAACTAATAATCATTTAAAAATTTTAAATGATTATATATAAATATAAAATAATCATTTAAAATTTTTAAATCTCATAAGTATATAATTAGATGTTTTGTACTATATTTGTATAGAAAATAAATTAAAGTTTAAAATTTTAACGCAATTTTTGACACTGTTAAACAAAACTTCTGAATCCGTCGAGTTACTGAGTTAGGAATTGTTGAGAGACAGTGGAGAAAGCCTGCAAATGGAATCTGTGCTCTAAACTAAACATGGCAATTCAGATCCCATCATCTCCTCTACCTCCTATTCTCTTTTAGCTATGTACATTAATCCCTTCTCTCTCTCTCTCTCTCTCTCTCAATCTCTCTCTCTCCATCCCAACCACCCCAACTCGCACTCTGCTCAAACACACACACACACACTGCAAGTTCCAAAAGCAAGAGTCTGACTTTAGGAGTGAGAGAGCCATTCGAAATTTTGAGGCTTGCAGCTGGACTTTGGTATACCGAGAGAAGAGATCTAATAACAGCTCCTTACACATTATTAAGGGTATTCCAATCACTCTTATCCCTTGCCACCACCGCGCCAATCTATCACCGTCGGCAAGACCATTATCCAATAGAAGTTCAGATTTCGCTCAGATCTGCTCCATATCGCCCGGCGATGGTAAAGAGATGCGACCATTGTTGTTGACTTGGAATGGTGCCGGAGAAGGGAGAAGGAAATGCCGGAGTCGTTTTGATAGGTTCCAGATCTGGAAGAGAGGGGCGGTGGTGGACTGAGAGTTTTGGAGAGAGAGATGGATGTTTATCTATTTATATTCCGGGTGATGAGTCGGGTGATGGAGCGGGTTTTGGGTCGGAATGACCCGTCTCATGGATGAGACGGGTTTTCCTGTTCTCATGTAAGTTTTTGTCTTATTAAAATTTGCTATAATTAAATAGATTCACTGTCATAATCAATTTTTATCCTATGCCCTAATGTCATCAGAACGAAAGATAAAACACAATACACATGACATACTTCTGTGCAATGTATTTATCTATGTAATAGTTTGTAAGAAATTAGTTTTTAACTAGTCAAATGCAACATTTTAAATGTAAAGTTTAAAAATTAATTTCTTTTTCAAATATAATTAACATTATTTTAATAATTACTATATCCTGAAAATGTTTTTTTTTGAAAAAACATTAAATCCTTTTTATCTTAAATAATTAATATTTTCGAAAAAAAAAATAACTCTATTTACGAAAAATCAAATAAAAACTAAAAAAAAATCTTAAGCATAAATTAAAAATATCTTAAGCATTTATTACATTATCTTAAATAATTATTTTTTTTTTAAATACAATTCTTTCTTCATCTTAAGGAAATTGTATTTTTATCTCAAATAATTCCTTTTAAAAATTATAATTTCCCAAATGACAACCTTTCGAAAGTATTTACCGAGCAGATTATAAGCAACAAATTACTTACCAAGCACCATGACAAAGAAGCTGCAAGTGAATAGACGATGCTAGCTAACCAGGTGGGATCAAAGCCTAAAAAAAAAAAAAAAAGGCGAAAAAAGAAGATAAAATCAGTGCACGTATCAAGTCTTTTTAAAAAAAAAAATTAAAAAAAAAAAAAATTGAGACCGACAAAGTCAATGTGGTTGATTAGAGTACTCTTAACAGTGCAGATGTCTTCCCTACCGATTCAAATAGGGATAACAAAATACTTAGTTGAGGGAGGGGTCGAGCTTCATCAAGGTGATGAAGACGAGTCAAACCACTGCCATCAGCGTAGTATGAGGGGCTCTCAAATTTCATTAGCGCCGATTTTAGTACGCCGAAATAATCTCGCTAAAGGGAAGAACAATAGTTATAAAAACCAGTTTTGACAACGTTTTAAAAACGTTGTAGTACGGTTATATACAACGTTTCTTAAGTTTTTATACAACATTTTATAAAAACGTTGTGAATTTAAAAATTATAAAAAATTAAAAAAAAATTCCCCTCCCCTCAAATTCACATAAACACCCCTGCAATAGACAGTTATGCCATAAACTAGCCATTTCATTAAGCTTTAAGCCAAACAAAATTATAATTACAAGAATTCTACTACTCAAGTTCCATGCAATAGACTAGAAAAGGATAGTTACTGAAGTTGATATGCAATAGATTATTGAGGCGCAGATGGAAACTTAGAGAAACTTACGATGGATGTAATAGCCAGCCTGTGACTGCCTGAACAGAGTCTCCATTCTGATTGATTCGCTTCTTGCTGGCCTTTGGTTGGTGGCAAACAAACGTTGGGGAATGTTGGTTGTCACAGTGAAAGCAGCTGAACTTCTCGTGTTATATTCTTCATTAGATACAAAAAACATTTCATAAGTAGAGCGGAGCGGAGTTGCCTACTCAGCTAGTAGAATATCGAGGCTCCTTTTCACGAATCACCAGGTCAATGGTGTTCCTCCAACTTCCGAGCTAACAGGAAAATGCGACCCGGTTGATATCTGCCATATCATACCATATCATACCGGTCAAAGGGAAACTTAATCAAACTATCATCTACAGAAGCCCATAAGAGAAGCTAGAGGAAGGTTGTATGACAGCATCAAACTTGATTTTTGAGTAAAATAAATCATTGAAAACATACTACTCACACTAGATCAGAAATTGAAAAGCCTTGTGAATTGTATCATTAGTGATAAGTGTGTATTAGAACTTGTTTGTGACGGATGATTTGGTAACTTCTCCATATTCCATAATTTGGACATTCATTTTGGGACAAGATTTTTGTAAACATAGACATTCATTTTGGGACGGAGGGTCTTAATGTTTGAGGTTCCACCTTAAAATCAATTGGTGCCAAGGGGAGTGACCCATGATCTTTATATGTCACAGGCAAGGTTTATCAATTTCCGATGGGGGATAACATCTCTAACAGAGGGAGTATAAAATAAGACTGTTCCAAACAAATCTTTACCTAGATAGAAGGCTTACTAAAATTAAGGCTCCTACATGCCTAAATGAGTCAAACTTCCTGTTTGTTTGACACATGCTTCCACAGATCGAAGTAATAATCTTTCAAATTATCATGCTCAGGTAATTAGTGTACATTTAAATTGGTAATATTACTTCTTTTCAACCAACTATTATTTTTAAAAATTTTCTGGTATAGTAGTCAAGAGGGCCTAGTGGCCAAACTCCTCTCCGACTAGAGAGCGTAGGCAGAAATAATAGTTCCTTTAGAAGATCACTCTGTGCACACAAAACAAGCACGCATACAACCCACATGTGAATGGCACTGACACGTACCATTGTAATCACAAGGATGCTAAGAACCAACTTGATAGCAAAATTAAGACGATATGAAAGATTTATTACTTGAAATCTGGTGCAGAAGACATTCGGCAAATCGGCGAAAATGGTATAGCACATAAGAAGCCCAAAATTTGTCAACCACATGCTACTCTGTATGTACAGTTGTACACTTTGCCAGCCACCTCCATTTCCAGCAAAATACTGAAGAACAAGCTGCTCTACTCCACATAGTTATCCATCTTAACCATAGAACGTGCCCTCCATTCCTGCATCACAGTTCAATGATCTCTCTTAAACGTGAAACTAAACAATCATGAAGCAAAAATTTATAATATAGAGAAGAAGATCTTGTGAGATGAACAACTTCAAGTGATGCACTGCAGCTAACTTTTTTTCTTTTTTTTTTTTAATAGGAATGCATTGCAGTTGTCTCTAATGTATGTGCATGAAATTTCACCAATACATTTCTTTTGGTAACCCATTTTTATATCTAAATTAAACTGTTCTAATCCATTAATGTTGTTTATTTAGACACCCCCTTGTTGTGAATATTGTGATCATTATTATAATTTTGCCTCCTCGCTCTTGCTTCTGCCACATGCCTAAATAACTGTAGCAGCCCGGAGTTATTACCCTCTTTTCAGACCATTCATTCGAGAAATACACCACAATGTAGTTTGTAATGAACTGGGTAACAGAGAGAGAAAGATAAATAAAACGCCCAAATTTACCAACAACAAATGTTTAACTATATATGATAAACATATTTTACTACTTGAAAGTATAAATCACCCAAAAAGAAAACTCTCGCTCAATAAAAATCAAATTTACGAGCCTCTGTTTTTATTCCTCCTGACCGACTAAGAAATAACAGGGAATTTTCAAGAACCTCATCCCAAGCAAATAATACGCGCCTTTGCAATGATATTCTTGAAAGAAGATGACACCATGGATCTAGAAGCCTATCTTTAGCAATTGAAAGGCATTTAACCAGAGGGACTGTATGTTTCAAATAAGAACCTCAAAGTCCGTTATCTTCTTTTATCAGAAGTGAAACTAATCAACAGCTGCTTGAGTAAACCAACTGTATCACAGTACCTGAGCAGGATACTTTACTGAAAGCTCCAAAAAATGGTCATGGAAATATAAGTAAAAAAAAAAAAAGACTATGCTCACCATATATCACTACACTAAAAATGATTGAAGCCTTAATATGTATTACTATACCAGGACCAGATGTTATTTATGTAAGCATCAACAAAAATGATTCAAATGTAATTTGCAAATACAGTGATACGATATTGCAGCAGATTTAGTGTTGAGAGAGAACAAAATTATTACCTTAACAAAATGAGTCAAGCCAGATGCAGGATGAGAAAAAATGACTAGGATTCAGTTTTTAGAAAACAGGTCCTTTTGTTCTCCTGGTTTAGGAAATTCGCAGGATTTAAACTTGGTCGTCAAAATTCGCAAAGAATAAAAACAAATTACTAAATATTGAAAGGTGAAATTAAAATTTTAATTTTAATCACAAAAATCATGAACTGCAACATGATTCAGAAATCGAAGTTTTTATTCTAAAAGACCATACTTAACAGCCTGTAGATATCAACATGACTCGGAACCTAAACATACAGAAAAACCACAATTTGGACGCTAAAAAGGCCCTCCAGAAGGCCCATAACCATAAGCACAAACTGAAATCACCAAACTAAATATAACCCAGACCCGAACTCAGACTCATCAGAACAATCACCCTCTTTGTTTGACAGCACAAACAGAGAGATAGGAAAGAGACAAAACAGAGGAAAACACAAGTTAAGCTTTGAAAAAGAAGCACAGGAAGTTTCCTAACAGAATAGTTCAGAAAAATAACTGAAGGACACTAGAAAAGGAAACAATGCCTTTAGCACACACACTCTCCATCGCTAAACATATGTCTAGCAACTTTAAAGCGAAAACAAACTAACAACAAAGCACAATTTCACGACCGATGCAACGTTCAATGAATCGAGGGAATTCATGGTTAATAAAATACATCGAATATTACATCTACTCAATATTCAGACAAACATCAAAACACAGGGAAATCTAATTACATAAATATGGAGAAAAAGAATGAAATGCTACCTTAACCAAAGCTATCTTGTAGAGATCCGGATCTTTTTCCTGCTACCGCAATGTTTTCTGTTTGATTATGACTTTCTTCCTCTCTGTAGTGCATAAAAGTGAGTGGTGAAGAGTCAGTTAGAGAGTAGTCTGGATGATAGGAGCTAAGCCAATTAACTGCTGATGAATAGTATGACCTGCCACTTTTAAGAAGATAACAGACGATTCACAGTAGAGAGGGTCCTGCCATCTAAATAACTGGCCCTGAATAGAGAACATACTGGGGACATCTTGGGATCAAAGGGGTGAGAATTCAGACGAAAAATAGATCAGGGAATTTCTAAACTATCACACAAACCCAGCTTACAGCATTATCAACTGCTGCTCAGAACAAAAATCAACCTGGACCTACAAAAAATAAGACTGGAAATAATAGCATTAATTTTTTTAACTAATGAACGATCAGGGAGCTCTGACGCAATTTAAATGAAAAAAACTGTTTTCGTTTTCCAAAATGGGTAAAGGTGAACCTGATTGTAATTAGAATGTTTTGCTTGAAGTACAAAATGGGCAAAAGCGAAGTTACAAAATTTGTAACTAAAAGAACAGTCAAAACCAGTCTCTTTTTCAGTTGGAGGCTCGTTGTACAAATTGCAGTATTCATTTTAGTCTTGTTGTTGATTAAAAGGTTTTGCTTGAACATCTCAAGATCCAAAAGTGATTGAATAAATCTGATTGTTATAGATATATAATGATGCTTACAAAGAAAAGTGCTCAGTATAAAGCTCAACTTAAGCGTCATTTTGACATTGTCAGGCATGTTTATATTAAAAAATAATAAGAACAAGAAAAGAAAAACAAAGTTATACGCAATCAGCTTAACTGCAGCTTGCTCTGCAAATAACGACCAGGTATTTAATCAATTTAATTGCCGACATGGTGCAGCTGGAGCCCCAAAACAATTGAGTGCCTTCATAATATATATTACAAAAATCCTGGAAGATAGACTGAATGTCTCAAAGTCCCAGCTAATGTGTAAATTGAAGAAGAGTTCATTCACGTTAACATTAAAAGTGATGTACTACAACCCACCGGTGCATTGATGGTCATAACTTGATATACGACTATTCAGTAGTACCTTGATAATATTATATAGATCTATCACTAGCTCACTTTTGTTGCAAAATACTTAAAACCAAACCCCTGAACCACAACTGTCATAATCACATTCAGAATGACTCTTAATGATAGACATTAATTTTAGGACAAAGGGAGTACTTTGTATATTACGGGGTATTATCTAACAATATCAAATACAGTAATTACTTTTAACTAAATAGTTACTTTGAGCCAAAAATTACTAAAATTTAATAAGCTTCTTCAGTAAGCATATTTCATATACTTTCACATGTCAGAAGTTAATTTATATTTTTTTTTGATTCTTCAAACTACCAAAAAAAATTGGCCATTGTTGAAAGATAAAAAAAGTTTCAACCAATAATTACTTGTATAGTGTAACACAATGGATGCATCAAAACAGGAACCTCGCAAAAACTGGATACTGGAAATCAATCAAGCAGGAAAGACATTTATTACATATTATTTTAGTGCCTATACTCATAGATTAACCTGAATTGACGTAGTTAGGCAAAATATCAGTAAGAGTACTTTAACTAAGGTTCAATAATGAAATTAAAACTTAGATTATACAGACTGTACACTCAGACATAAGTTATACTATATTTAGAAAACATACCAACTTGAGCAGGGGGGAACTTGGAAGAATGCTTGGCGTATTTAGAAGGCAGACAATGATCAGCGGCTTGTCAGGGGCCCATGTCTTAGGAGCATTTGTCGGCGGGGGAAACTGCTGGATAAGATGAGCCAACAAGACTCCCCAACTTTCAGATCAAATAAAGAACCTCTTTGAGCAATCGCAAACCCTAGTTTTTCATCGATTTCATTTTGATTAGATCCGAATGGATGAAGTTAAAGTGAAAATTGGGGGTAAATAAAACCCTAGAAGAAGGGGAAGAGAAATAGGGAGGCAAAGCAAATCAATGTAAAATCCAGCAACAATTTTTCACGCGAGAGAAGGAATCTGGTGAGGCAAGGGCCGAAGACGACCAAGAGAGGGAAGAGACGACCAGCGGGAGGGAGAGAGAAGAGAGGACCGGCGGGAGGGAAAAGAAGAAGATGGCCAAAGGAGGGAGAGGAGAGGGCCAACAGGAGAAAGGAAGCGGAAAGAATATTTAGAGAGAGATAGAGTGCGTGAGAATGAGAGAGGAAGAGAGGGGAGCAATTAAGAACAAAGGTTACAATTTATAGAGAAAAATTCATGACGAGATCTATTGACGAGTTACGAGATTGACGAGTTTATCTTTTCTATAAAAATATGCGTCATGAGATTTACGACTTACTAAATTTATTGAAAATTATTAAAATTAAACACAATCTATTGATAAGCTTTTTGTATGTATTAATTTTTTAGATTTGAGGGATATTAAGATTTATTTCTTACTTACTAAATTTATAAAATTTGATTTGGTTTCTATATATGAATTTGCTAAGCTTACACATATGCCATACTTTTGTGTAATGTGTTTATCTTTCATTGTACTAATGCGTGATATTAGGACATCGGATAAAAATTAATTATGACAGTGAATCTATTTAATTTTAGCAAATTTTAATAATATACTTAGATTTTTGAGGTATAATTGCTATAATTATATATTTTCACTAACATAATTAATTCTTATGATATATTATTAAAATTTGCTATAATTAAATAGATTTACTGTCATAATCAATTTTTATCCTATGCCCTAATGTCACACATGAGAACGAAAGATAAACACATTACATACTTCTGTGCATTGTATTTATCTGTGTAATAGTTTGTAAGAAATTAGTTTTTAACTAGTCAAATGCAACATTTTAAATGTAAAGTTTAAAAATTAATTTATTTTTCAAATATAATTAACATTATTTTAATAATTACTATATCCTGAAAATATTTTTTTTTTGAAAAAATATTAAATCTTTTTTATCTTAAATAATTAATACTTTCGAAAAAAATTAACTCTATTTACGAAAAATCAAATAAAAACTAAAATAAATTCTTAAGCATTTATTACATGAGTAACTCTTATGAAAAACTAGTTTTTTTCAAAATGTTATAAAAAACTAGTTTTCAGAACAGTTCATCACTCTTATAAGTTAGACTTATTGCTTTAAAACTAGTTTTTTTCTTATGTTACGAAAAAACTAGTTTTTTGCAAGATTTTGGCTTATTACATTATCTTAAATAATTACTTTTTTTTAAATACATTTCTTTCTTCATCTTAAGGAAATTGTATTTTTATCTCAAATAATTCCTTTTTAAAATTATAATTTCCCAAATGACAACCTTTCGAAAGTATTTACCAAGCAGATTATAAGCAACAAATTACTTACCAAGCACCGATGACAAAGAAGCTGCAAGTTAATAGACGATGCTCGCTAACCAGGTGGGATCAAAGCCTAAAAAAAAATTGGTGAAAAAAGAAGATAAAATCAGTGCACGTATTAAGTCTTTTTTTAAAAAAAAATAATAAAAAAAATCTGAGACGGACAAAGTCAATGTGGTTGACTAGAGTACTCTTAATAGTGCAGATGTCTTCCCTACCAATTCAAATAGGGATAACAAAATACTTAGTTGAGGGAGGGGTCGAGCTTCATCAAGGTGATGAAGACGAGTCAAACCACTGCCTTCAGCGTAGTATGAGGGGCTCTCGAATTTTATTAGTGGCGATTTTAGTAGGGGTGTGCACGGGCCCAAAGCCGCTGAGAAAGCCCGATATGAAATTCATTTAATATGCGAGCTGATTTCAAGCAACATACGGGCATTTAGCGGACTCAAATTAACGGGTTATAAGCGGGCATTTAGCGAGCTCGGGCTTGACGGGCCCAAATTTAAAATTACAAATTTCAACTTCAAGATCAAAAGAATTGTCATAAAGTTAACAATTTAACATTACAATATTTGAAGCGTCATAACAAAAGAAAAAAAATGCAACAGTACCTTTTTACAAGTCTTCTATCCTGTTATTCAAACCTCTCAAAACATGAACCTACGAAAAGATCTTTCATGATACATTCCAGTGAAATGTCTTTAACCCTTACAAATATCATAATCTTAGGTTAACGTGATTACTTAGAATCACTTTAACGAGACTACCTTGTAAACATGTTCAATCTTTTGTCTCATTGTGCTTTGCAAAATGCACACTTAATTAGTGAGCTAATTAAGAAGAAATTTTATTGGCAATTCCTGTAGTTAATTGGAAAAAGTATCAATTACCAGGAAAAGCTAACCTCAATTAGTAAGTAAATCAGTAAGTAAATGCCTAATTGGGTTTTTAGTCTTTTGAGGGATGCGGGCCGGGCCTAACGGGCCGAAGAACACACAAGAGGAGCTTAATTATATAAAGGCTTTGTAGTCCTTGATAAACAAAGATTTCCAATTTCAATGAAGAAAAGGAAAAGAAAATCAATACAATATTTTGATACGTGCATTGTTTAAGTTAGCCAAAGTTTCCAAACCAAACAATCCTTAAGGTAAAAGGAAAATGCCATTTACATTATTTTCAAGAAGCAACGTGAGGAATTTTCTTTTTGCAAATATTCTCGAGAGATATTGCAAATATTATTTTCTCAAACTTTAGTCAACCTACTACAAATTTTGCATCCGTCCAAGTTGAGATATTGTGAAGATATCAACATAACATGATTTCAAGTTCGAAACCATGCTCTGATACCATGATAAAATAAGGAGACTCAAAAGTATATTATGTATTATTTATGTCTCAAAGTTTACATAAGTTAGAGACTCATATTTATACTCAAAACATATGAGTCCTAATTCTAATAGAATTCTAACAAATCTCTCATTATTCTAATAGTAAATACTTCTAATTGTAAATACTTCTAACTAAGGTAACTTTTCTAAGTTGGCTCAATACCAACTTAGGTAACTAAATATTTTATTTTCTTAAGAATATCTCTCAAATATAATGTGAAGATATTGTGATATCTTCACAATATCTCAACTGTTCAATATCTTAAAGAAAAATGAGTGAATATGCTTGAAATCAGTGAAACAAATTGTTTCCAATTGGGGATTCGTGATTGACTTTACATTTAGTTCTCTAGAATCCACTAAATCATTGACCGTTGTTGGTTTGGTTTGGTTCTTCCTTTCCCAACGATGATTTTGATCATCAAAATCCAAATATTCAACAAAATGAGAAAGAAGAACAAGTTGAAATTGAAAGTGGTAATGCTAGGAGTGGTAGGGGCCGCCAAGCTAGGGGAGGTGGTCGGGGTCGGGGACAATGACAACCTCCTAGAGAAAGAGAGCCGCAATTCGATACCTTCGCCATCCATCTCACCAAAAGAAAAATTAATGCCGATGATGATTATAATCTTCGAGCATTTTGCAACTATTGTACCGCATCTTACTCATTCAAAAGAGGCGGAGGGCATGAGACACTCAACGGGCATACGGCGTCAAAACATACCGAGAAACTTGGCATTTCCGCTACGCAAACTCAATTACAATTTCAACAATGTAGTTCGGGTTCGGGTGCACAAGGTTCGTCTTCCCCTTCTTCCGTCCTTTTTAAATTTGATAAGTGGGATTATAGGGATGAACTAGCCAAACTTATTTGCGTTAAAGGCCTTCCTTTTAATTTTGCGGATTGTGATTTTTATGAAAATTTTGCTCGCCTTTCTTTAAATCCCGCCGCCACGAGAGTACCACGTACGAATCTCGTACGTGATATTACTAGAGTGGTTAAAAAATATAAAAATGATTTAATTGGTGTTTTATCAACTTTAAAAAATAAAGTTTCAATTTGTGCCGATGGTTGGAGTGATCATTGGCAAATAAATACTTATTTGGGCGTTATTTTCCATTGGATAGATAATTCATGAAAAATCCAAAAGATTAATTGCTTACAAAGATTTTGAGCCACCGCATTCCGCGAAAAATATTTGTGCGAAATTGCTTGAAATTTTTCTTGAGTATGGTATTTTAAATAAAATATTTACTATTTCATTTGACAACGCAAGTGCTAATACGGTTAGTTTACCCGATTTAATTACCGTTTGTCAACCCTCACTTGGGGGTAAGTTTTTTCATATTAGATGTTTATGTCATATAATTAATTTATATGTTAGAGATGGTTTAGATAGATTAGAAACTTATGTTAAGCCAACTAGACGAGAACTTCAATTTATTTTTTAAAAAAAATCTAATACAAAAAAATGGATAAGGTTTTTAAAAAGTAAAAGTATGTCGGATAAATATTTTACTTACGATGTTCGGTGACATTCCACCTACAAATGTTAATCGATGATTTTGCTTATAAAGATCTTCTAATGCAATTTTTTTTTATGTCAATTGGCTATCATGAACCTCTATTTACTTATCATTGGAATGCATGCATTAATTTATGTGAATTGTTAAAAAATTTTAATACCGCTACTTTGGCTTTTTCGGGAGTTTATTATCCAACTTCCGTTTTGGTGCTAGAGCATTGTGTTGCAATTGTTACTATTTTTGACAATTTAAAAGAATGCCCTATTTTAAAAGAATGCATTTTTAACATGAGAAAAAAGTGGCTTAAATATTTTGACACTATTCCGTCTCTTTTCTTGGTTGCAAAGTTATTAGATTCCCGAGTTAAATTAGATGATTTAGAGTGTATTGTAGATTATTATTATATGAAGTTATATCCCGATGGTGACGGTAGTAATGAACTTCCGTCAATTATTGTTAATGACACAAAAAATAATTTGATTAACATTTTTAATGAGTATAAAGCCTTATATGGAAACACTTTTCAAAGCCAACAACATGAAAATGATTCCTCTACTTCTCAACCAAGTTTTACTAGTGGGGATCCATATAGTTTTTTTGCAAATTTGTATAGTAAAAAATGTGGTCCTTTTCGATATTCATCTTCATCATCATCAAATATTTCCGTGGAGTTAGAAACTTATTTAACTACAAATTTTGAATTAAATCAAGATCCAAATTCAAATGAATTTGATGTTTTACAATGGTGGTCAAGAAGGAAAGACATTTATCCTATACTTTCCATTCCAAAGAAGTCTTAGCATCTCCCGCTTCAACGGTGGCAGTTGAATCAGCATTTAGCATTGATAGAATATTTTGGATGAAAGACGTTCCCAACTAACAAGTGAAAACTTGGAACATCAACTTTTACTTGGCGATTGGGTTAGAGCGGAAAAAAGGCAACAAGACTTGCCTTATGATGATGAGGATCAATTGAATCCAAGATATCAATACGATGTCGAGGACTCCACGAAAAGTAGTGATGAATGAATGATGTTTTAGATTAATTTTTATTTTAATTAGATTAGTTTAGACTTTAGATTAGGTTTATTTTTATTTAATTGTAATAGTTAGGTTGAGGTAAAGGCTCCTAAATGTTCCCCCTTATTTATAAAAGGGTAAGGTTGATTGTCCCCCTCTTTGTAATTTTATTTTAATTAATAAAATTTAAGGGTAGCGCCCCTTTTTTCTTTTATATACTATAGTTTCTTTTAAAAAAGTTAAGTTTTATTTCTTTCAAAATTCATAACTTTTTTTAAATAACTTTTTGCAAAAATTGTATGTAGTAAACAAAAGTCTAAAATATTCTTATTTATCCAAAAAAAAATTGAAAAAAAAAATTAAAAGTTAACATTTTTCAAAAAACTGTTAAGTTTTATTTCTTTCAAAATTCATAACTTTTTTTATAAAACTTTTTGCAAAAAATGTATGTAGTAAACAAAAGTCTAAAATAGTCTTATTTATCAAAAAAAAAAAAATTGAAAAAAAAAGTTATTTTTTTATAGAACTTAACAGAAACAGTTAAAAAGTTAACTATTTTTTCAAAAAACTGTCAAAATGTTAACTTTCTCAAAAACTGTTAGAAAATTAACTTTTTCCTTAATTGTTTTTTAAATCTGTTAAAAATCTAATTTGAAAAAAAAAACCAGTTGAAACCTGTTAACCGGTCAAATCGGAAAACCGTCAAACCGTAACCGGTTATGGCGGTTACACGGTTCGATTCCGATTTGGTGTTTTGGAGGTTGAAAACCGTCGATTGAAACCGGCTAACCGCCAGTTCAATCGAACCGACCACGTCTACATTGAAGTGAAAAGCCCAATAATGGCCCATCTCTCGGGGTTACCAAAATTACTTCCCCTATGGCTAACCTATAAATAAGAGGCTATTGCAAAGGAGAAGGGGACGAAAATTTCTCTGCAAGAACTGCTAAAGTTCTGTCGAGACATCAATTCAAGCCTTCAATATCAACAAATCATTCGACGAAGAACACAAGACACCGGGCCGTTCAACGTCAACGTCTTCATCAACTTCGCCCAAGATCAAGCCTCCACGACCTTTCATCGAAGTCAAGAAGATTGCAAGCCTCGTTCGAGATCAAGCCCAACGGCCCTCGTTTAAACCATATCTACACTACAATGGTTCAAGTTTGAAAGCAAGCCCATTCGGCTCTCAAAATTCCACCTACATCAGAGATAGAATCAGGGGATTATTACCTTGTAATTGGTAATTTCTTAGAGTTGTAATCCATAAGCGATAACAAATTCAGGGGGAGTTAGATCATTGATAATTTAGGGAGAGCTTCTATATTTGGTATTTTGATAGTCCTGTTGGCTTGTGTATATGATATTTATCAAATCTTGGTTTTGATCAGAAAGCTACAAATCGGGGGGAGATTGTAAGTGTGAGTGTTTCACACGTTTTTAGCAAGGATGATTTCTAATTATTATTATTTGTATCTTTCTTATTTTTAGAATATATTTATAATTATCTTCTTTATTTTATTTAGTTGTTATTATTTATGGACTAACCTATTAAATTAGTTTCCTTGTTTTAGTGTATCTTTTGGTTATTTTGTAGGTATCTCTCACACAAGAAAAGAGTCCATGATAAGGAAAGATTGCTTTGATTGAAAAATGAAGGTAGAAGTCTAATTGTGGAAGATCTTCTCAAGCAAATTACCTCCTACAAACAAGGACTCATTTCACTATAAATTGCAGCCGCAGGTCTCAATACAAGAAACAGTTTTTATGATTAAAATCTCTAGAGTTTCAAAGAATAAAAGAGAGTTTTAGTGTGAGAGATTATTTTGGTTATTTTGTTCTTATCTTAATACAAGTTCGTGTAACAGATTCGTATTGGGTTTAATAAGAGAAGCTTTTTATTGTCTACAGCAGATTGTTGTAGATAAGTGTTTAAATTCGTGTTTCACTTTGTTTTAATCTGTTTTTTTTCGCTGCTTTGCGTTGGTGCTAGTGCTGGCGCTATCACACTAGGACTCACACCAGGTTATTTTGTGTTCACTTGTCGATCCTAACTACTCAATTTCTTTCGGGAAGTAGAGTGGGAAGATAGAGAGAGAAAGAAAGAGAATGGAGAGAGAGAGAGTGGTTTATATATATATATATATATATATATATATATATATATATATATATATATATATATATATATATGCATTTACCCTTTCCCTCATTTTTAGAAAATGTCATCATCTAACCACCATAATATTATGGGGGTCAAATTCGATGGAAAATATCAAATTAGCCCTAAAGTAACTCACGTGTGCGTCACATATTATGCTTTTCGTTAGATTTTTAACGGTCCATCCAAAATTACATCTGATTGCAACAAAAAGACAAACTCAATAACCAAATTGTAACAAATGCAAATTTGATAATCAATTGAAACATCTCGACAAACTCAGGTAACTAAAATGTAATTTGCCCTTTTCTACCACACTTTCTCTCTGATAACTCACTTTTTATACTCACAACACTTGGTCCACTATTTATTTTCTGCAATTTTTTTACAAAATCTATTTTTTGTCTTTTGTAATGAGACGTATGAAGTATAGTGTTTCAACTGGCTACCTTCGTCCAAAAATTGAATATATTTTCATATTTAAAGGATATTCTCGAAGTATGTGCTTTTTGTAAATTTAGTTATATTGTAATAGTATCAAAGATGGATGATTATTCTTACTGGCCACTTTTTGTTCATCACTTTGCTTTGGTGCCGGACAATTCCACCAATCGTTAATGGTTGCACTTTCGCTAATACTGCCGGTAGAAGTACCGTTGACAATAAGGTTATTTACATTCGAGAAAGAAAGCCAATCGTTGTGTTTAGCCCACGCTGCATCACTTTGCTTTGGTGCCACAATCGAACCCGTAACCTGTTTATAAAAAAATTATATACATATGTATTTTAGTACGAAAAATATGTAGAAAATTATATAACTAATATACACGATAGAGTACCTGTACTATAATGGTGGATTTACACGGGCCTTGGAATTTAGGGGTGGGTTTGACCAAAAATGCTTGAGGAGTGGGTATGATGAGATGGTTTAAAAGATCTTTCGAAGCACAAACGGCTGCCCACGCATCCTCGAAAGCCTTGGTATCATCAGCCACTCCGTCTCCCAAAGCTTTGAAGTCAGTTACGACATTAGCATCCAGTGCTGATGATACCAAGGCTTTCGAGGATGCGTGAGCAGCCGTTTGTGCTTCGAAAGATCTTTTAAACCATCTCATCATACCCACTCCTCAAGCATTTTTTGGTCAAACCCACCCCTAAATTACAAGGCCCGTGTAAGTCCACCATTATAGTACAGATACTCTATCGTGTATATTAGTTATATAATTTTCTACATGTTATTGGTACTAAAATACATATTTATATAATTTTTTTATAAACAGGTTACGGGTTCGATTATGGCACCAAAGCAAAGTGATTTGGCGTGGGCTAAACGCAACAATTGGCTTTCTTTCTCGAATGTAAATAACCTTATTGTCAACGGTACTTCTACCGACAATATTAGTGGAAGTGCAACCATTAACGATTGGTGGAATTGTTCGGTCAGTACATACATATTGCTCTCTTAATCTGCATAAAATAATAGAAATATAATTAATTAGTGTGTACTCTATTTTTCATTATATCATCTGTCATGCATGCAATAATATTGAAACAAGAAAACAAAGCAGCAATTAATTAAGGCAGTTGATTACATGCATACTTTAATTGCAGGCAAACTTTGTTCAACTCTATCAAACTTTGCTTCTATATAATTACTCGCTAGTCGAAGGCTACAGTTTATTGAGAAAAATTCATGACGAGATCTATTGACGAGTTTATCTATCTTGTAAATATGAGTCATAAGATTTACGTACTTACTAAATTTACTGAAAACCATTAAGATTAAACGAGATCTATTGACGAGTTTATCTATCTTTTAATAATATACTTAGATTTTTGAGGTATAATTGTTATAATTATATATTTTCACTAACATAATTAATTATTTTGATATATTATTAAAATTTGCTATAATTAAATAGATTCACTGCCATAATCAATTTTTATCATATGCCCTAATGTCACACATCAGAACGGTTTTTCTTTTGGCCAGTGGAATCCGCTTGCCCTATAGGACCCTCGCCCGGGACTGTCCACCCCGGGATGTCGAAATACATGTGCAAAATGAGGGGCTTATAGCCGTATTGATGGTCTCCACTGACCCAGGATCTAGAATAGTTGCGAAAAAGAAGTGCAATCTTTTCCAACCAACCAACAACAAAAGTAATGAGCGCATGAATGGTAAGATGAATGATGAGACTTGGCTAGTGGATAGCAGGGCTAATCGACATATAACAGGAAACCTTGCGTTGTTTGGAAATGTTCGCAACATTGAATCCAGTCGAGTATGACTGCCTAATAGGAAGCACATCATTGCCACAAAAGAAGGAGATGTTAAAATTGGGCCTAAACTTGTTTTACAAAATGTTTTATATGCTCCGTCATTCAATTGCAATCTGATTGCTTTGTGACTCAAATAATTTTGTACAATTTTCTAACAAACTATCTACAGCACTACGGAACTTGCAAAGCATGAATTATGGCATCAGCGGTTGGGACATCCATCAAGTAAAGTTGTTAGTTTGCTTCCTTTTTTTAGTCAGAATAGTGGTAATAAAGATGTTTGTAAAGCTAAACAAACTAGAGATAAGTTTTTGCCTAGTGAGAGAAATTTTGAAGGGATTTTTTATTTAATTCATGTTGATCTTTGGGGTGATTATCGGACACCAGCTTTGTGTGGAGCAACTTATTTGTTAACTATTGTGGATGACTGCTCTCGCGATGTGTGGGTATATTTGATAAACTCAAAAAGTGATGCGCCTCACACTTTGAAAAATTATCTTGCCATGGTGAACGTCAGTTTAATAAACGTGTCAAATTGGTACGGAGTGACAATGGGAAAGAATTCACATGTCTTGAAAAATACTTTACTCAAAATGGAATTGTGTTTCACACCACATGTATTCGCACTTCACAACAAAATAGGAGAGTAGAAAGAAAGCACCATCACATTTTGAACGTAGCACGATCCTTACGATTTCAAGCTGGATTGCCAATTAGATTTTGGGGTGAGTGTGTTTTGACGGTCGGGTGTTTGATTAATCGCACTCCTTCAAAATTGTTGGATGGGAAAACTACATATGAAATCATTTTTGGCAGAGCACCCACTTATAAACATATTAGGGTTTTCTGTTATCTCTGTTATGCCCATCATTCACGTCGTGATAATAATAAATTTGCTAGTCGAAGTCGAAAATGTGTTTTCTTGGGTACCCTTTCGGAAAGAAAGGATAGTTATTGTATGATCTTGAGGAAAACAAAACACTTTTCACCCGTGATGTTGTTTTTTGTAGAATCCAAAATTCCATTCATTGGTCAAAGTGATAGTCCAAATGAAGAGGTTATTGATCCTGATTCCATTTTTTAAATCCTGATGAGACGGTTATTGGGGATAATGTGCTTCTGAGTGAGGTGCAAAATTTTAAATTCCAGTTGAAGCGCCCCTTGTGAATGATGAGGCGCCCCTTGATCATGATGGGGCGTCTGTAGCTTCCACTGAGGCGCCTAATATTGAGTTTGTTCCAAGTGAAGCACCTGCACCCACCATTGAGGAATCATCTTATAATTTGGGCAGAGGTAAACAGACAAAGGTTCCCTCTTTACGGTATACAAGCACCAAGTATGATTTAAAAACATCTCAGACACACATTATACGAGCTAGCCACTCGTCCAGTTCACTCTCTCCAAACAAGTCTTCAGGTACTCGATATCCTTTATCACATTTTGTCAATTGCACTAAATTCTCTTCTACACATCGTTGTTTTATGGCCGCAATTGATATAGGTGTTGAGCCTATAAACTTTGCAGAGGCTGTAAGGGCGAAAGAGTGGAGCGGCCATGAACAATAAGCTTGATGCTATCCCCCAGAATGGGACATGTGATCAGGTGGATGCTCCTATCAGTATGTACTAACATTTAATAATCCAATGAAAATTTAATTTTTTTTCTTAAATATTGTAATTAATATATAAATAATATTAAGTTATACAATTTATATTCTAAAATAAATGTTCAAATTTACTCCTAATAAAAATATTTTTTTTAAAAAAATATTAATTTATTTTGGGATGGAGAAAGTAGTACGTATAAAATGCCAAAACAAATTAATAAAGAAAAAAAACATGTAAAGTAAGTCGGGGCTTCACCGGCGAAGGCCCTCTGGCGTGAGAGTAAGTACTTGTGTTTAGAGATAGAAATCAATTGATAAGAGTTTAGAGTCAAAAGACGTGTTACCAAAATAATGTGAATTATGTCTTGTATATATAGGCACAGTAATGTAAAATCCATGTTTAATAGGAATTCGTGTGAGAGGTGGTTACAATCCTAGTGAGATTATAACTGTTCACAATCCTTATTTGAGTAGGATTAGATAATGTATTTTGCACGTGCGCCTTGCAGGCGAGCTACTCGGCATAAGTTGCTTGGTCGGCTTGGGTTGACGCCGATGAAGTGGAGAGTAAGCAAGACGAGCAAAGGTAGGGAAAGCCCATTCCCTTTATCGTAATTGAGACTTGTATGGATTATATTTTGGGCCCAATCCACTTGGCTTTGCGCGGCCTGATCCACGTTTGTACCTCGGTTTATACCGTTCAGTGGCCCCCGACTTTCTAGCTCGGATATGCCGAGGAGGAAGTGGTGCTCTGACTGGGGTTAAACGAATACGAACGAACCCTTACGTGTCATAAAATGCTTCATTATACATCGGTTAAATCGATAATGATGGGCGCAGATATCGAGGTCTGATCTTGGAACTGTCTAGAACATTAATTGCAATGAAGAGAAGGCGCTTTTACCCGGTTTTCGACCCGTACCCGTTTTTAGATTTGGGTATAAAAACAAAAACCCATTTCCTTTCTACTCTTTTATTGCCTTTGCAGTTGAGAGAGAGACCCTAAGCTTCAAATCGCATGTTTTCTCTTGATTTATTGGTCAGTTTGTGTTTGATATGTTCGTGTGTTTCTTCAACAATCCTTCGATTTAAGGTATAAATCTTCTTTTCTTTCTAATTTCTGCATTTTTACTTGAATTCTTGGGATTTGGGTATTTTTCTTGGTGGGATCTTCTAGAATTCGCCATTGTTATACTTTCTTGAGGCTTTCTTGAGTTTGTTCTTGAGTGATTTCTTGTTCCTTCCTCGTATTTAGAGATATCAAGAACATGGAGAATTAACCCAAATGCCCTCTACTGATACCACACCCAAAACCTTAGGATCTACCAAAGGATTTATGGGCCATGGTTGATGTTGAGTCTGAACGAGATAGAGGAGATTTTGACGAGGTAACTGTTAGTGTTATGCCCTAGGCCTATAGTTGGAGAATTAACCCAAATGCCCTCTACTGATACCACACTCAAAAAGTGATGCGCCTCACACTTTGAAAAATTATCTTGCCATGGTGAACGTCAGTTTAATAAACGTGTCAAATTGGTACGGAGTGACAATGGGAAAGAATTCACATGTCTTGAAAAATACTTTACTCAAAATGGAATTGTGTTTCACACCACATGTATTCGCACTTCACAACAAAATAGGAGAGTAGAAAGAAAGCACCATCACATTTTGAACGTAGCACGATCCTTACGATTTCAAGCTGGATTGCCAATTAGATTTTGGGGTGAGTGTGTTTTGACGGTCGGGTGTTTGATTAATTGCACTCCTTCAAAATTGTTGGATGGGAAAACTACATATGAAATCATTTTTGGCAGAGCACCCACTTATAAACATATTAGGGTTTTCTGTTATCTCTGTTATGCCCATCATTCACGTCGTGATAATAATAAATTTGCTAGTCGAAGTCGAAATTGTGTTTTCTTGGGTACCCTTTCGGAAAGAAAGGATAGTTATTGTATGATCTTGAGGAAAACAAAACACTTTTCACCCGTGATGTTGTTTTTGTAGAATCCAAAATTCCATTCATTGGTCAAAGTGATAGTCCAAATGAAGAGGTTATTGATCCTGATTCCATTTTTTAAATCCTGATGAGACGGTTATTGGGGATAATGTGCTTCTGAGTGAGGTGCAAAATTTTAAATTCCAGTTGAAGCGCCCCTTGTGAATGATGAGGCGCCCCTTGATCATGATGGGGCGTCTGTAGCTTCCACTGAGGCGCCTAATATTGAGTTTGTTCCAAGTGAAGCACCTGCACCCACCATTGAGGAATCATCTTATAATTTGGGCAGAGGTAAACAGACAAAGGTTCCCTCTTTACGGTATACAAGCACCAAGTATGATTTAAAAACATCTCAGACACACATTATACGAGCTAGCCACTCGTCCAGTTCACTCTCTCCAAACAAGTCTTCAGGTACTCGATATCCTTTATCACATTTTGTCAATTGCACTAAATTCTCTTCTACACATCGTTGTTTAATGGCCGCAATTGATATAGGTGTTGAGCCTATAAACTTTGCAGAGGTTGTAAGGGCGGAAGAGTGGAGGGCAGCCATGAACAATAAGCTTGATGCTATCCCCCAGAATGGGACATGTGATCAGGTGGATGCTCCTATCAGTATGTACTAACATTTAATAATCCAATGAAAATTTAATTTTTTTTCTTAAATATTGTAATTAATATATAAATAATATTAAGTTATACAATTTATATTCTAAAATAAATGTTCAAATTTACTCCTAATAAAAATATTTTTTTTAAAAAAATATTAATTTATTTTGGGATGGAGAAAGTAGTACGTATACAATGCCAAAACAAATTAATAAAGAAAAAAAACATGTAAAGTAAGTCGGGGCTTCACCGGCGAAGGCCCTCTGGCGTGAGAGTAAGTACTTGTGTTTAGAGATAGAAATCAATTGATAAGAGTTTAGAGTCAAAAGACGTGTTACCAAAATAATGTGAATTATGTCTTGTATATATAGGCACAGTAATGTAAAATCCATGTTTAATAGGAATTCGTGTGAGAGGTGGTTACAATCCTAGTGGGATTATAACTGTTCACAATCCTTATTTGAGTAGGATTAGATAATGTATTTTGCACGTGCGCCTTGCAGGCGAGCTACTCGGCATAAGTTGCTTGGTCGGCTTGGGTTGACGCCGATGAAGTGGAGAGTAAGCAAGACGAGCAAAGGTAGGGAAAGCCCATTCCCTTTATCGTAATTGAGACTTGTATGGATTATATTTTGGGCCCAATCCACTTGGCTTTGCGCGGCCCGATCCACGTTCGTACCTCGGTTTATACCGTTCAGTGGCACCCGACTTTCTAGCTCGGATATGCCGAGGAGGAAGTGGTGCTCTAACTGGGGTTAAACGAATACGAACGAACCCTTACGTGTCATAAAATGCTTCATTATACATCGGTTAAATCGATAATGATGGGCGCAGATATCGAGGTCTGATCTTGGAACTGTCTAGAACATTAATTGCAATGAAGAGACGACGCTTTTACCCGGTTTTTGACCCGTACCCGTTTTTAGATTTGGGTATAAAAACAAAAACCCATTTCCTTTCTACTCTTTTATTGCCTTTGCAGTTGAGAGAGAGACCCTAAGCTTCAAATCGCATGTTTTCTCTTGATTTATTGGTCAGTTTGTGTTTGATATGTTCGTGTGTTTCTTCAACAATCCTTCGATTTAAGGTATAAATCTTCTTTTCTTTCTAATTTCTGCATTTTTACTTCGAATTGCTGGGATTTGGGTATTTTTCTTGGTGGGATCTTCTAGAATTCGCCATTGTTATACTTTCTTGAGGCTTTCTTGAGTTTGTTCTTGAGTGATTTCTTGTTCCTTCCTCGTATTTAGAGATATCAAGAACATGGAGAATTAACCCAAATGCCCTCTACTGATACCACACCCAAAACCTTAGGATCTACCAAAGGATTTACGGGCCATGGTTGATGTTGAGTCTGAACGAGATAGAGGAGATTTTGACGAGGTAACTGTTAGTGTTATGCCCTAGGCCTATAGTTGGAGAATTAACCCAAATGCCCTCTACTGATACCACACTCAAAAAGTGATGCGCCTCACACTTTGAAAAATTATCTTGCCATGGTGAACGTCAGTTTAATAAACGTGTCAAATTGGTACGGAGTGACAATGGGAAAGAATTCACTTGTCTTGAAAAATACTTTACTCAAAATGGAATTGTGTTTCACACCACATGTATTCGCACTTCACAACAAAATAGGAGAGTAGAAAGAAAGCACCATCACATTTTGAACGTAGCACGATCCTTACGATTTCAAGCTGGATTGCCAATTAGATTTTGGGGTGAGTGTGTTTTGACGGTCGGGTGTTTGATTAATCGCACTCCTTCAAAATTGTTGGATGGGAAAACTACATATGAAATCATTTTTGGCAGAGCACCCACTTATAAACATATTAGGGTTTTCTGTTATCTCTGTTATGCCCATCATTCACGTCGTGATAATAATAAATTTGCTAGTCGAAGTCGAAATTGTGTTTTCTTGGGTACCCTTTCGGAAAGAAAGGATAGTTATTGTATGATCTTGAGGAAAACAAAACACTTTTCACCCGTGATGTTGTTTTTGTAGAATCCAAAATTCCATTCATTGGTCAAAGTGATAGTCCAAATGAAGAGGTTATTGATCCTGATTCCATTTTTTAAATCCTGATGAGACGGTTATTGGGGATAATGTGCTTCTGAGTGAGGTGCAAAATTTTAAATTCCAGTTGAAGCGCCCCTTGTGAATGATGAGGCGCCCCTTGATCATGATGGGGCGTCTGTAGCTTCCACTGAGGCGCCTAATATTGAGTTTGTTCCAAGTGAAGCACCTGCACCCACCATTGAGGAATCATCTTATAATTTGGGCAGAGGTAAACAGACAAAGGTTCCCTCTTTACGGTATACAAGCACCAAGTATGATTTAAAAACATCTCAGACACACATTATACGAGCTAGCCACTCGTCCAGTTCACTCTCTCCAAACAAGTCTTCAGGTACTCGATATCCTTTATCACATTTTGTCAATTGCACTAAATTCTCTTCTACACATCGTTGTTTAATGGCCGCAATTGATATAGGTGTTGAGCCTATAAAATTTGCAGAGGTTGTAAGGGCGGAAGAGTGGAGGGCAGCCATGAACAATAAGCTTGATGCTATCCCCCAGAATGGGACATGTGATCAGGTGGATGCTCCTATCAGTGTGTACTAACATTTAATAATCCAATGAAAATTTAATTTTTTTTCTTAAATATTGTAATTAATATATAAATAATATTAAGTTATACAATTTATATTCTAAAATAAATGTTCAAATTTACTCCTAATAAAAATATTTTTTTAAAAAAATATTAATTTATTTTGGGATGGAGAAAGTAGTACGTATACAATGCCAAAACAAATTAATAAAGAAAAAAAACATGTAAAGTAAGTCGGGGCTTCACCGGCGAAGGCCCTCTGGCGTGAGAGTAAGTACTTGTGTTTAGAGATAGAAATCAATTGATAAGAGTTTAGAGTCAAAAGACGTGTTACCAAAATAATGTGAATTATGTCTTGTATATATAGGCACAGTAATGTAAAATCCATGTTTAATAGGAATTCGTGTGAGAGGTGGTTACAATCCAAGTGGGATTATAACTGTTCACAATCCTTATTTGAGTAGGATTAGATAATGTATTTTGCACGTGCGCCTTGCAGGCGAGCTACTCGGCATAAGTTGCTTGGTCGGCTTGGGTTGACGCCGATGAAGTGGAGAGTAAGCAAGACGAGCAAAGGTAGGGAAAGCCCATTCCCTTTATCGTAATTGAGACTTGTATGGATTATATTTTGGGCCCAATCCACTTGGCTTTGCGCGGCCCGATCCACGTTCGTACCTCGGTTTATACCGTTCAGTGGCCCCCGACTTTCTAGCTCGGATATGCCGAGGAGGAAGTGGTGCTCTAACTGGGGTTAAACGAATACGAACGAACCCTTACGTGTCATAAAATGCTTCATTATACATCGGTTAAATCGATAATGATGGGCGCAGATATCGAGGTCTGATCTTGGAACTGTCTAGAACATTAATTGCAATGAAGAGACGGCGCTTTTACCCGGTTTTCGACCCGTACCCGTTTTTAGATTTGGGTATAAAAACAAAAACCCATTTCCTTTCTACTCTTTTATTGCCTTTGCAGTTGAGAGAGAGACCCTAAGCTTCAAATCGCATGTTTTCTCTTGATTTATTGGTCAGTTTGTGTTTGATATGTTCGTGTGTTTCTTCAACAATCCTTCGATTTAAGGTATAAATCTTCTTTTCTTTCTAATTTCTGCATTTTTACTTCGAATTGCTGGGATTTGGGTATTTTTCTTGGTGGGATCTTCTAGAATTCGCCATTGTTATACTTTCTTGAGGCTTTCTTGAGTTTGTTCTTGAGTGATTTCTTGTTCCTTCCTCGTATTTAGAGATAGCAAGAACATGGAGAATTAACCCAAATGCCCTCTACTGATACCACACCCAAAACCTTAGGATCTACCAAAGGATTTACGGGCCATGGTTGATGTTGAGTCTGAACGAGATAGAGGAGATTTTGACGAGGTAACTGTTAGTGTTATGCCCTAGGCCTATAGTTGATAGATTTATATGTTGACATTATTTATTATTTTATGAAAAGTTTATCATTTGATTATTATATGTTTTGCATATTTATTTGTAATAATCTCCGTCCCTAATTATTAAGAGAATAGTTAGTATAAATGTTAATGGATAATCATATGATGATTATATGCATAGAGATGCACATTAAATTTATGGGTACTTGTTAGAGAACAAGTGACTGGACTTGACCCGTATGAGATTTATGTCATGGTCAAATGTCATAATTAAATCTCATAAGGTCACTTTATTTAGTCCCTAGACCTGAGATTACCATGTCATCCTAGTGGAGAGCCGTCGAGGCTGGGAGTTTGCCGCTCCCTCGGATTACCCAAGAGTGCCCGAGCAGGTGTGGAGGCCTGAGTGGAGTGGGCAGTTGATTGAGAGGCTAAGGCAGTTTGCCGAGGTGGGCACTGATAAATGACTTTTCTATAGTCATTTATAGCATTTTATCTTAGTGTTTACTTAGTTTTTATTCCCATTTTTAGTCTAAAATAATGTAAATTAGCTTCTTTTATCATTTTCTTTGATTTTACACTTGTTGGTATAGTTGTAGTATTTTTTACAGGTTTTAAGTCAAAATATTGGACAAATGAGGCTTTGGGAACAATAAGGGATCAAAGGTAAGGAAGGACAACTTCAAAATGGACATTCAGACCAAATCCAAGCTGGAGCAGCCGTGCATTATACAAAGGAGCGGTCGTGCACCTGCCAGGCCAAAATGGCCCCAAATCAGTGGAGTGGCCAGCCAAATCAGGCCAGAGCTGCCGTGTAGTGTAAACTGGAGCGACCGTGCATATTGGCCAGTTCAAAATCCAAATTGGCGCCAAGGCTGGAGCGGCCGTGCAAGATTATAGTGCACGGCCGTGCACTTGTTGTTGCAGTCATGGAAAGGTGCCTTTTGAAGATGGATGTTTGAAAAAACACACCCCTAGCCTAGGATGCCTATTTAAAGGCCCATTTGTATTAGTCAAAAACATGCAGAAAATCTGATTTACATTTTAGAAACACCATATTATACATAGCAAAAACTCTAGTGATTATTACTTTAAAATCTCTCGAAGATTCAAAGTGTGTTCTGGGAGTTGTACTTGAAGTGTTGAAGCAATAAAACATCGAAGTTATTCACAGCCTTTTGTCTTCATACAAACAATAAGTCCCTCTATTTCTATCTCTATTTATGCTTTCATGTTTGTTTTAAGTATGGATCGTGAGTAATCCCCCAAATTCTTGGGGTTGGAAACTCAAAACGTCTTTTATTCATCATCTTTTATAAAGTCTTATCATTTCTCTTCATCTCAACAATTATCTTTATATTAAACTCAAAATGACTTACATTTTGGAGACGTCCAACTTGTATGATTCTAGTTAATTGAGAGAAGTACCTAGCGGAGAATCTCGATTAACGGAACCATATAAAGGAACTAGGTTTCATTGATCACGAGAGTAGTTCAATGGTCTAGGGGTGTTTCTTGAATGGAAAGTACATTGATTTCTGAACATTAATGGATCCTTGCTAATTATGGGCCATCGAGAGATAGGGCATAATTAGTGAAGGGTACAAACGTTACTTGCTTAATCGTGAGAAGTAGTGTAGGCTTAATTTACCATCCTTGATTTTGATAAAAATTTATATCTTTGAAGACATGACTAAATGATGAATAATTGACTAAATGATTTCCAATCCCGAGAATGCTTTCGTTTATAAGAGTGTTTCTAAAAGTATTTTCTGTGTATGTTCTATTCTCTTCTTGAATCAAACTATATTTCTCCCAATCTCATCTATATTTCTTAGTAAAAACAAATTCATCCCAAAGTAAACCCTGTCCTCGTAGGATCGACCCATACTTGCACTCGCTATATTTCAATAGCCCGTGCACTTTCAGAAATTAAAAAGACCGTTAAGGTTTGAAGCTATCAAGTTTTTGGCGCCGTTGCCGGGGACAACGGTTTACTTTTTGTATTTGTCTTTACTACATATTTTTTTTATTTTGTTAGTTTTTACTTCTGATAATCTGTTACGTTTAATTTCCTTTGTTGAGTGTTCTTATAGTGTATGAAACGGATGCGGATCTTCTTTGACAACTTTGATTCGGAACCAGAAAGAACCTTTCACGAGAGACTATGAAAACTCAAGGAAACTTTAAACCAATACATGGCGAAAGGAGAGCCAGCAACACCTGCTAGGACCCTACGGGACTTCGTCAATCCAAGTATCTCGGGAACTAGATCCCCTATAGTTGTGCCGAATGCTAATGCGGCCAACTTTGAGATTAAGCCACAACTTCTACATATGGTTATGAACAACAAATACAGTGGCACTGCTTTCAAAGATCCACACCTACATGTCCAAACATTTTTGGAGTACTGTGACACAACTCGCATTCAGGGTGTCACACCGAAAGCAATAAGAATGCGCCTTTTCCCTTTCTCTCTTAAGGATAAGGCCAAGCAATGGTTGAACTCGGTCCCCCAAAACTCTCTAACAACATGGGACCAAGTTCAAGAAGCTTTCCTTAGGTTTCTTCCCACCAAGCAAGACCGCCCAGATTCGTACAAAGATCACCAACTTTTGTCAAACGGGAAGTGATACATTGTACGACGCTTGGGAGCATTTCAAGGAGATTCTGAGAATGTTCCCCCACCACGGGCTCGAAAAGTGGTTGATAGTTCATACCTTCTACAACGGTCTCACATTCAAAATGAGAGAGACTATTGATGCTACTGCAGGAGGAGCATTGATAAACAAAGGAGTAGATAAGGCATATGACCTCATTGAGAACATAGCATTGAACCTCTATCAGTGGTCAAACGAGAGGGAGCAACAGCAAAGTACTCCAGGTAAGTATAATGTTGATGCCGTTACTCTTCTCTCATCTAAGGTTGACATGATCTTAAAGAAATTTGAAAATCTTAATGTCAATCCCGTGGCTATTGTCAATATTTTGTGTGAACTATGTGGGTCTAACTCACATAGTACAGATAGTTGTGATTTGCTTGACACTACTTCTAGTGATCAAGTGAATTTTGTTAATTCTTTCGGGCAGAAGGGGTGGTTGTATTCAACTACATACAATCCCGAGTGGAGGAATCACCACAACTTCTCCTACAAGAATAACAATGTTCTAAATCCACAACCATCTACACAAATTCCGGGATTCACATCAAGGAATTTCAATACTATTTCAAATTCTTTTCCTCCCCCTAAATCAAAATTAGATCTTTTGATGGACTTTATTGTTGAGAGTAAAAATGATCAAGAAAAGACTAACAATGAATTTAGGGAATGTTTCAAGTTATTAAATGCTAGGTTTGATAATCTAGCCGCCCATAACAAAATGCTTAATGAACATGCTAAGGCGGTAATAACTAGAAGCGGAAAAGAGCTTATTGATTGTCCTCCTAAGGAAAATAGCAACCCCATTGAGGAAGATATTAGTCAAAACCCGCCTATGGTTGAGACTAATAAAGAGGTCAAAAATGGGACGAAATCCCCTAAAATAACTAGAAATTTTGATCCGCCAATACCTTACCCTCAAAGGTTGGTAAAGGCAAAGCTTGATAAACAATTTGCAAAATTTTTAGAAATTTTAAAATCTATTTACATCAATGTGCCTTTTACCGATGCTTTGCAACAAATGCCTTCTTATGCTAAATTTTTAAAAGATATCCTTTCTAACAAAAGGAAGCTAGAGGAGTATGAGACTGTTGCATTAACGGAAGAGGTAAGTGCCGTTTACAAAGAAAATTACCTCAAAAATTAAAAGATCCCGGCACTTTCTCTATTCCTTGCAACATAGGTAAATTTGATGTAGATAATGCCATGTTAGACCTCGGAGCAAGCGTAAGCCTCATTCCACTTTCAGTTAGTAAGAGAATTGGTGTGGGGGAATTAAAACCTACCACCATATCTTTGCAATTGGCGGACCATTCCATTAAATACCCGATGGGTATTATGGAGGATGTCCCTTGTCAAATCGGGAAATTGATCATCCCGGTTGATTTTGTAGTTCTTGAGATGGAAGAGGACAACCACATTCCCGTAATTCTAGGTAGACCATTTCTTGCCACAGCCGGGGCAATAATAGACGTTAAAAATGGTAACCTTTCATTAAATGTAGGGAATGATAAGGTGGAATTTAACTTGTCAAAATTTATGAAAAGTCCTAATCTTGAGAACCCTTGCTTGAACATTAACGTGTTAGAATCTATTAGGAAGGAGTTAGAGAATCCCCAATCTAAAGACCCGCTAGAGAAAAGTCTTATAGATTGGAAGAGAACGTTGCATGATGTAGATGATGATGAAGTTGAAAGTTATACTATGTTTTTAGATACTAATCATGCAACAAAGTTTAGTGGCGACACTAAATTTGAAGAGTTGGAGACTAAGGCGGAGCCATCCAACAAAGATGAAAAAGAGGTAATTAAGGCACCTCAAGTTGAATTGAAGCCTCTTCCTTCAAATCTAAGGTATGAATTTCTTGGACCAAATTCTACTTATCCCGTGATTGTAAATGCAAAGCTAAGTCCTCTTGAAACTGAAAAGTTATTAAGGGAACTTAGATTGCACCAAAAATCCATATGATATACTATTGATGATTTAAAAGGAATTCATCCTAAAATTTGCATGCATAGGATTGACCTAGAGGAAGATCATAAACCTTCCATTGAGCATCAAAGAAGGCTCAATCCTAACATGAAAGAAGTGGTTAAAAAGGAAGTCCTTAAGTTGCTTGACGCGGGCATTATCTATCCAATTTCGGATAATAAGTGGGTAAGCCCCATGCAAGTTGTCCCTAAAAAGGGAGGTATGACGGTCATTCGGAACGATAAGGATGAATTAATCCCAACTAGGACCGTCAAGGGTTGGCGTATGTGTATAGATTATAGAAAATTAAATAAAGCCACCCGAAAGGATCATTTTCCTTCCCTTTATAGACCAAATGTTAGAGAGGTTTGCAAAGCATTCCCATTTTTGCTATTTGGACGGATACTCCAGATTTTTTCAAATTCCTATCCATCCAGACGACCAAGAGAAAACAACTTTACTTGTCCTTATGGTACTTTCGCTTATAGAAGAATGCCCTTTGCACTTTGTAATGCTCCCGCCACCTTTCAACGTTGCATGATGGCCATTTTTCCGATTTCATAGAAAATATAATGAAAGTTTTCATGGATGACTTTTCGGTTTATGGTTACTCCTTCGATGAATGTTTGCAAAATTTATCTAAAATTTTACAACGTTGTGAAGAAGTCAACCTTGTTCTTAATTGGGAAAAATGTCACTTTATGGTCAATGAAGGGATAGTATTAGGGCACATGGTGTCCAAAGAGGGGATAGAAGTAAATAGGGCGAAGATTGAAATAATTGAAAAATTACCTCCGTCCATTAATGTTAAAGGGATAAGAAGCTTTTTAGGTCATGCCGGTTTTTATCGGCGATTTATAAAAAAAAATTCAAAAATTTCTAAACCTTTGACTAATCTACTAATGAAAGATGCTCCATTTGTGTTCGATAACCTTTGTATTGAAGCTTTTAATAGGTTGAAGGAAGCATTGGTGTCCGCTCCTATCGTACAACCACCCGATTGGGATCTCTCTTTCGAGATAATGTGCGATGCAAGTGATTTTGCGGTAGGAGCAGTTTTGGGACAGCGAAAAGACAAGAAAACTCATGCTATATACTATGCTAGCTGAACATTGGATGAAGCACAAGTGAATTACGCCACCACAGAAAAAGAATTATTGGCCGTGGCATTTGCCATAGACAAGTTCCGGTCATATTTGGTGGGATCAAAAGTGATTGTATACACGGATCATGAGGCAATAAGGTATTTATTGGCAAAGAAAGATGCCAAGCCAAGATTGATAAGGTGGATCCTTCTTCTCCAATAATTTGATTTGGAGATCCGTGATAAAAAGGGGACGGAGAATTTAGTCGCGGATCATTTATCCCGTCTTCCAAAAAAATTGGAAATTTCCGATAAAGATGAACTTCCTATTGATGATTCATTTCCGGACGACTATCTTCTTGCTATAAGCAATGTCGAAACTCCTTGGTTTGCGGACATTGTAAATTATTTAGCATGTAGGATTCTTCCTCCGGAAATAAGTTATCAACAAAAGAAGAAATTCTTATCGGAAATTAAACATTATTTTTGGGAAGACCCGCTCCTCTTCAAGCAATGCGCAGATGGAATCATTAGGCGGTGTGTACCTAATGAAGAGGTTAATGACATTCTTCATCATTGTCATTCATCTCCTTATGGCGGTCATGCAAGTACATCCAAAATCGCTGCCAAGGTTCTTCAATAAGGTTTTTATTGGCCCACACTCTTCAAAGATTCTCAAAATTTTGTTATTACTTGTGATCGTTGCCAAAGAAACGACAACATTTCAAGAAGAAACGAAATGCCTCTTAATAATATTTTAGAGGTTGAGATCTTCGATGTTTGGGGCATTGATTTCATGGGGCTATTTCCAACGTCTTTCAACAATAACTATATTTTAGTGGTGGTGAATTATGTCTCAAAGTGGGTGGAAGCCATAGCATCTCCAACAAACGACTCAAAAGTTGTCATGAAGCTCTTCAAAGACATAATTTTTCCAAGGTTAGGGGTTCCAAAAGTTGTTATAAGCGATGGTGGGTCACATTTTTCACACCACCAATTTGAGGCTTTACTAAAAAAGTATGGAGTCCATCATAAGACGGGCACCAGATATCATCCTCAAACGAGCGGGCAAGTGGAAGTATCGAACCGGGAAAGAAAGTGGATCTTGGAGAAAACGATAATAAGTTCAAGAAAGGATTGGTCAATAAAGTTGAGCGATGCTTTGTGGGCTTATCGCACCGCTTTTAAAACACCCATTGGAACAACTCCTTTCCGTTTGGTGTATGGGAAGCCATGCCATTTACCGGTAGAGCTTGAGCACAAGGCAAATTGGGCAATTAAAGCTCTCAATTACGATTTAGCAAAGGCCGGTGAAAAGCGAAAGCTTCAGTTACAAGAACTTGAAGAACTCCGATATGAAGCATATGAAAGTGCTAAGTTATACAAGGAAAAGACAAAGAAATGGCATGATGCACATCTCATAAGGAGAGATTTCAAAGAAGGAGACATGGTACTACTTTATAACTCTCTTTTAAAGCTTTTTTCGGGTAAACTAAAATCAAGATGGACGGGCCCATATCAAGTTCGTAAGGTATACCCATACGGAGCCATTGTAATTGGGAACGAAGCAAAAGGAGAGTTCAAGGTCAATGGTCAAAGGCTAAAGCACTACATGACCGGAGACCTGATTGGAGTAGTATCATCAATTACACTCGGAGATCCCATCCCTCATCCCAAGTAAGTTTCTCTTTACCCTCCCCAAAATTTCTAGGTCCTTAAAACATTGAGGACAATGTTTGCCTCAAGTGTGGGGGGGGGGGTATTTACCTATCTTTATTTTTTTGCTTTCTAGTTTAGATTTTTCGTTCTTTTTAACTTAGTTAGCTATTTCTTTTTAATTATGTTCGCATCTAGTATAAAAAAAAAATCCCTATGATTGCTCATTTTATGCTTGCAAATTGCCTTAGAATAATGTCCTTCCTTTACTTCTCTTATTTTCTATAATCTTTGAATCATTAGGAAAGAACTTAGGAAGATTTTGTCAAGAAAAAACATAGTTAGATTTGTTGAATTCTTCACGATCATCTTAAGCTCTTGGTTATTTTAAAATTTTGTGGAAATTTTATGAGTTGTTTCTTTAAATTGTACATTCTAAATTCTTGATTTTTATTTCCTCCTTAGAAATATTCATAAATATTTTTGCATCTTTTTGAATCACAACCCTTCATGAAAATCAATCCTTCTATTTCCACTAATTAAATCAAGGCAACAAAATTTGATCTTAATTCTCACAAGTGACTTTGTCACTAAATTTAAAAGCTAAAAGTCTCTATTATTTTCGTAAGTAACTCGGGGCATGTCATTCACTGCGACGTATGACTTTTGCCAAAATGGAAATAATATTAAGCGTTTTGATCTAAGTATTGGGAACATGGGGTTCGCAACCACAATGTCTCCTACTTGAAAAGATCAAATTCACTTAAAGCCTTTTGTAAAATAATAACACGTTTAAGCAAGATAATTTTTTTGTAGCCTTGATGAAATTTTCCACTACCATCATCCATCTCCATCTTTGTGATTCAAAAGTGTATGTCAAATCCTATGAAAATATTTCTAACTTGTGAATAAAATGATCATTATTTTGTACATTTCCAAGCAATAATCTTTTTCACAAAAACACTCTTGAAGAGTGAAAGTTTCTTTATATACCAAGCTTATGATCCAAAAGTTCATCTTTTCTATATTATGCTTTGCTTTATCAAATCCCATTTATGCTATAATGATTTATTGTTTTCCAAGATTACTCTCTAAAAATATTTCTAAATCTCTTTCTAAATAATCTAAGGTTATAAAAAGTTTGAGAAGGTAGAAGAAAGACAATATCTTTGTAGCAATTAAGGCTTGAAGCATTTGTATATTTTCTGAGTGATCCTAGTTTAGATTGTTATCATTTTATACTTTTCATTCTTCTCCATCTTCTTTTTATCCTAATCTTGCTTGGGGACAAGCAAGGATTTAGTGTGGGGGAGTTTGATAAATGACTTTTCTATAGTCATTTATAGCATTTTATCTTAGTATTTACTTAGTTTTTATTCCCATTTTTAGTCTAAAATAATGTAATTTAGCTTCTTTTATCATTTTCTTTGATTTTACACTTGTTGGTATAGTTGTAGTATTTTTTACAGGTTTTAAGTCAAAATATTGGACAAATGAGGCTTTGGGAACATTAAGGGATCAAAGGCAAGGAAGGACAACTTCAAAATGGACATTCAGACCAAATCCAAGCTGGAGCGGCCGTGCGTTATACAGAGGAGCGGCCGTGCACCTGCCAAGCCAAAATGGCCATAAATCAGTGGAGTGGCCGGCCAAACCAGGCCAGAGCGGCCGTGCAGTGTAAACTGGAGCGACCATGCATATTGGTCAGTTCAAAATCCAAATTGGCGCCAAGGCTGGAGCGTCCGTGCAAGATTATAGTGCACGATCGTGCACTTGCTATTGCAGTCATGGAAAGGTGCCTTTTGAAGATGGCTGTTTGAAGAAACACACCCCTAGCCTAGGATGTCTATTTAAAGGCCCATTTGCATCAGTCAAAAACATCCAAAAAATCTGATTTACATCTTAGAAACACCATATTATACATAGCAAAAACTCTAGTGATTATTACTTTAAAATATCTTGAAGATTCAAAGTGTGTTCTTGGAGTTGTACTTGAAGTGTTGAAGCAATAAAACATCAAAGTTATTCACAGTTTTTTGTCTTCATACAAACAATAAGTCCCTCTATTTCTATCTCTATTTATTCTTTCATGTTTGTTTTAAGTATGGATTATGAGTAATCCCCCAAATTCTTGGGGTTGGAAACTCAAAACGTCTTTTATTCATCATCTTTTATAAAGTCTTATCATTTCTCTTCATCTCAACAATTCTCTTTATATTAAACTAAAAATGACTTACATTTTGGAGACGACCAACTTTTATGATTCTAGTTAATTGAAAAAAGTACCTAGTGGAGAATCTCGATTAACGGAACCATATAAAGGAACTAGGTTTCATTGATCACGAGAGTAGTTCAATGGCCTAGGGGTGTTCCTTGAATGGAAAGTACATTGATTTCTGAACATTAATGGATCCTTGCTAACTATGGGCCATCGAGAGATAGGGCATAACTAGTGAAGGGTACAAACGCTACTTGCTTAATCGTGAGAAGTAGTGTAGGCTTAATGTACCATCCTTGATTTTGATGAAAATTTATATCTTTGAAGACATGACTAAATGATGAATAATTGACTAAATGATTTCCAATCCCGAGAATGCTTCCGTTTATAAGAGATTTTCTAAAAGTATTTTCTGTGTATGTTCTATTCTCTTCTTGAATCAAACTATATTTCTCCTAATGTCATCTATATTTCTTAGTAAAAATAAATTCATCCCAAAGTAAACCCTATCCTCGTGGGATCGACCCATACTTGCACTCGCTATATTTCAATAGCCCGTGCGCTTGCAGAAATTAAAAAGACCGTTAAGGTTTGAAGCTATCAGGCACCCTCTGTTGATCAACCTTGGAAACCGACCATAGGTACTACGTACAACTGGCATCATGTCAAGGCCCTTGGACGGGTTGGTTCCCCTCGTCCCTGTCATTAGGGGGAATAGATTTCCTGACTGGAGGGTGCACCCCGATCTAGTATTCCATGATAAGTGTGACGTCTGCAGACTTTATGATGACAAGTGTCTTGCTGAGGATGGCGTCGTCGACTTTAAATTTCTTTATTTCCCGTCTTTCATACTTGTATAATTAATTTTTATTTTGCTTATGTCCCTTCTCGTTATTGTATTAACATGTCTTCCTCGTCTTTGCAGATCTAATCGAGGAGCAAACCAAAAAATGGAAGAGGAGATTCTGGATCCTCAAGCTTTGATGAAGCTGAAAAGGAGGACTTCTCGATCCTCAGCCCAAAATAAGAGGTGTTTTGATGCCGTGGAAAGACATGTCGTCTTGGCCACGAAGGAAGCTGGGGCTCTGCCCTTGAAGTCGGTGGGGGGGGGGGTTGAAGCTTCTGCCGAGGAAGGCAATAACGGGCAAGGGACCCAGATGGAAGAGGAGGCGCTGAGACAAGTCGGTCTAACTGAGACCGTGGATGCTGATGACGGTGAGAGAAGCTCTGCCCAAAAACGGCCAAGGGTGAACACCGTGCAGAATCTCCCTCCAAGAGAACTACTAGATCTTCCTCCAAGGAGGTCACTGCTCGACACGTGAAAATGTATGCTGAAGCCGAGTAGGTAGCCAAGGGGTTAGCCGTCTACCAAAAAATTAGGGGTTTGGACGTGCTGGCCAGGAAGGGCCCTAAGCTGAGGCTAGGCCAGAGTGTAGTCCATCGTGAAATGGACGAGGACTTGCTCAAACATTTAATTGAGGCCAAGCCGACCAGGGAGCACCCGGCCAATAGAAAAGGCCTCCTTATAAGCGAGGTAAGCTTCTCATCATAACTTTCTTTTCTTTCTCGATTTTGTCATACTTGTAAATTTTGTACTGATAAATTCTATTTTCTTCGTTGTAGCTTGCCTCGATAACTGCCTACAAGGCAATAAGGAGCAAAGCACCCAACGAGCACGAACAGAAACTTGATCGTCAGATCAAGAAGAACAAGGCCGATCTGGCCAAAGTCGTGGAGCTCCTTAATTCGTTGATGGTAGAAGTTAATGAGCAGAAGGCGGCCAAAGAGGCTCAAGCTAAAGTCAAGGAGGCTCATAAGGCCAGGTAGGATGAGATTGAAAGGCTTCAAGTCGAGCTGGGGAGAAATTTCGAGGAAGCAGATGATCGGTACAAACAGTTAGAGGCTAGCTTGCCTACTTAAATTGCTAAGGCTATCTCCCAATACAAGGTCTGCTCGTCCTTCAAACAAGCTCTTTATGCCGAGGAAGATCGTTCGTTTATAGGTCTTAGGTAATTTTGTTGATACTTTGGCTCTCTATGCCGAGGAGGGTCGTTCGACCATAGGTATTAGGCTATTTTTACTGTTTTACCTCTCTATGTCGAGTATGGTCGTTCGGTCATAGGTTTTAGGTAATTTTTACTATTTTACCTCTCTATGCCGAGAAAGGTCGTTCGGTTATAGGTCTTAGGTAATTTTTTGGGAGTTTATCCTTTGATGTCGATGAGGAGCTCCTCGTCATTTGTCTTGCCAGTCGTTGGTCTTGATGAAACCTAAATCTTTATTAACTGAAATTGATTACATCGAACTGCAATCCTATTAAAAATAACTAGAAAAGAAAAGACTAATCTATTATATAAAAAACAGACTATGAACTAATGATAATATTTCCGTATATGATCAGAATGCCACGAATGTTTTAACTCTTTTCCATCTGGGGTCTTCATTCTATAGGTCCCTTCTCTGATAACTTGAGTGATTATGTAGGGGCATTCATAGTTTGGGGAGAGCTTGTTTTTTTCAGCCTTCCTGCCAGTTGCTTCAATTTTTCTAAGTACCCAATCACCAACTTAGAATACTCTCTTGTTGACCCTTTTATCATGATAGGCTTTGGTTCTTTGTTTGTATTTCACCATCCTCATCTGAGAAGCTAGTCTTCTTTCATCTACTTGGTCTAGGTCTACGAGCCTGTTGACCTTGTGGACTTGCTCATCATAGTTTGAACTTCTTGTCATAGGGATAGCCATCTCAGCTGGTGTCATGGTCTTAGAACCGAAGGTTAATGCGAATGGGGTTTCCCCGGTTGGCCCCCAGGTGGTTGTACGAACTGCCCATAAGGCAAAGGAAAGTTTGTCCAACCATCTACTATAACTTCCTTCAAGGTTCTTAGTTAGGGCCTGTGAATGTGGCCCCGGAAAAACATTTTTTCTTTTTTACGAAAAAAGCGTCGCCGTTCACCTCAGTTTGAAGACACCGGTTTTATGAAAAACGGAGTCGCCATGCCATTTTGATTTCCTCAAAACTTTGAAAAAAAGGATAAGGGTCCGGAGGTTAAGTTACTTCTTGGAAAGAACGTTTGGCGTTCACCCAAGGAGCCTTGCAAAAAGCAAGTCTTCCTAGATCCGAAGTTTGTGCTTGTTTGTGTGCATGCGTGATTTGAAAAGAGAAAGAGATGTGCCAAGTTTATCTGCCGGACATAAAAACCATGTAAGAAGATTTTAGCTCGGGATACCTTGGATTTGATGTTTTCGGGATTTTGATCCCGTGCTCACTTTGAACTTGTGATCATCATTACGGGACTTATCTACCCTCCCGTTAGGTTAATCAACCATGATAGGCGTAGGAGCCTTGGTATGTCTTAAACTAACATTCCTTGGGAATTTAGTCACATGTGATCGAAAGGGGCTCATCTTTAAGTCCAAGAATGAGACTCTTTAGAAAAGAATGAATCTTTGCCCATCGATCCTACATCTTGAGACGATAATGATTCGTAGGGACATTTTTATGTTCGTCTCAAGTGATTGTCGGAGATTTCGGGACTAAGAATCATTGAGTTCTAAAGGGACAAAGATTGTGGCATTTTTATGATGGAAACGATGTAAAGATGGAGTCTTTACACCGATTCTCACCATGGAATGCACCAAGAACCATGGGACTAGGGGAATGGGATGTAAAGATTGAATCTTTAGCTCATCCTATGTCTTTTTCCACCTTAGAAGGCTTTTAGACAATCCTCGGAGAGAAAGATCCATATTTAGGGACAAGGGGAAATGACATTTAAAGTAAAGATTGCATTTTTAATATGAATAATACAATGAGTATCATTAAACTAAAGACATAATGTAAATGGGATGACCTTTATGGCTTTTCTTATGCCCTTAATACCTCATAAGGTGGACAATCCTTGGAAAGCTAGATCAAGGGAAGGGGATGACATAATATGAATAAAGATTTCATTTTTATACGTACAGGTAAAGGGAAATTACATCATCATATGGTAGATCTTCCCTAGAACAAGCCACTTGTGGAACCTTGTTCATCCTTAGGAGAGGATCTCCAATGAATCCTTTGTGAAAGGGGAGTGGGAAATATGATAATTACATTGCAAAGATTAAATCTTTAAGACAATAATAAATATAAATGCCAAGTAATAAGTAGAACAAGATAATATAGGAGTAAATCAAGGGTAAAGGAAGGAGAGATTACCAATATTGGTTTTTCTCTATCTCCCAAGGGGATTTTCCTAGGCAATATCTATTTAGGAATAGATTAAGGTAGGATTAGTGTATGAGAGAGGAGGATTTTGTGTGATTTTGGGACTGTAAATTCGAGGGGTTATTTTGACAGAGTAACAATGCCTAAAATTGTGTATCAAAATGAATAGAGGAGGCCTCTATTTATAGGCATCTGGTGTGCTTCTAATGAAGCCGCCCGGCGAGATCCCTTGGCAAATGAAGCCGCTCGGCGTTATCCACCGTCGCGTCAGCATGTTTCTAGATTCATGCAAGGTGGCAGCTTGGAAGCTTCTTTCCAGCGAGGTCCTGTTTAGAATTCTAATTCCTAACAGTTCCTTCCTCTCTTGGAAAGTTTGGAAAAGTTCCCGAATCGCCCCTAAACTTTATGAAAGTTTGGGAAACTGCCAGAAAACTTTAACTGGAAGGCATGAGCCAGATTTGGGTACTTACAGAAGCCCCTCGGCAATGGTACTTGCAAAGCAAGTGGGGTTATCGATAAAAGTGAGAATCCAATCTGGCGAACTGCCGAGATGGATTGGGATTGGGTGACCAAGGAGGTCGAGTGGATAAACCTTTGGAAGGCTACCTATGTATCCTGAAGAGGAATCAAGCCAAATCGTAGTTCTGGATCCACTGGGGAAAGGATGTCATATGTGATGGATTAGCTGAACTTAAAGTAGGCTACCTATGTATCCCGGGGGAATCAAACCATGATCGTAGTTCAGGTTCCGATGGGAAATGGCGAAGAGAAACTGGTCCCTTACTATGAAGATGGAAAGGAGGTGACCTAAGAGGTCGGATGGCTGGTCCTGCTGGGGATATGCCAAATGAAGGAAGTGATCGATGTGGTCGGATGGTTGGACTTTTTGAAAGGCTCACGCACCACTGAGGAGTGGTGAAGGAAGGGGGTGACCGATGTGGTTGGATGGCTGGACCTTTTGAAAGGCTACCTACGTATCCCAGGGGAATCAAGCCATGATCGTAGTTCGGGATCATCGCTAGACAGTTAGGAACATGTCTAGGATCCTTGGAATTTTGACGATTAATGGAGGAGTCACCTTAAGAAACTAGAGCTTACGTTGCTATCGAGGAGATAGAGGCAGCTAAAGTTGGAAAACTAAAGCTTACTTCGCTATCGAGGAGATAGAGGTAGCTAAAGTTGGAAAACTAAAGCTTACTTCGCTATCGAGGAGATAGAGGCAGCTAAAGTTGGAAAACTAAAGCTTACTTCGCTATCGAGGAGATAGAGGTAGCTAAAGTTGGAAAACTAAAGCTTACTTCGCTATTGAGGAGATAGAGGCAGCTAAAGTTGAAAAACTAAAGCTTACTTCGCTACCGAGGAGATAGAGGCAACTAAAGTTGGAAAACTAAAGCTTACTTCGCTATCGATGAGATAGAGGCAGCTAAAGTTGGAAAACTAAAGCTTACTTTGCTATCGAGGAGATAGAGGTAGCTAAAGCTTGAATTTGACAATTTGGAGGCTGTCACCATATTTGATTTGATAATTAATGGAGGTTGTCACCTTATTTGATTTGACAATTAATGGAGGCTGTCACCTAGTTTGATTTGACAATTAATGGAGGCTGTCACCTTATTTGATTTCATTCTAAATGAGATAACGGAAAACTTTTTGAGAGAAAACGTTATTCCATTTGGAGATAACGGAAATTATTGGGAGACAACGTTACTCCGTTAGGAGATAACGGGAATTATTTGCTTAAGTGGAAAGTCCAGGGGCAAAAGTGTAAATTCAGCATGAGGCGAATGAAGCCGCTCACCTAGAGATGGGGAAAAAGAAGCCGCCCGGCTTGAAACCTCGTTTCACCAGATTTAATTAAACAGAAGGGGAAATGGGCAACAACCATTATTTGGCTTAGGTTGTCGAGGAGAGAGGAGAGAAAAGAGAGAGAAATACGCCAAGATCTTTGGAGATTCAGGTTTCTACTACTGAGATGGACCAAGGAGGACACGTCATGCCCCGCCAAGCACGCCGCTGTAAGTACCCAAATCTGGCTCATGCCTTCCGGTTAAGTTTCCCGGCAATTCCCCAAACTTTCATAAAGTTCAAGGGAGATTCGGGAACTTTTCCAAACTTTCCAAGGGAGGAAGGACCTGCCAAGAATATTGAATTTGGGCAGGATCTAGCTGAAAAGGGCCTTCTAGAATGCCACCTTGCATGTTTCTAGAAAAATCTGGGTCGACAGCAAATGTAGCCACGCGGCCTCTTTTGCCGCAAATGAAGCCATGCGGCCTCTTTCGCTAACCTTCTAGAATGCCACCTTGCATGTTTCTAGAAAAATCTGGGTCGACAGCAAATGTAGCCATACGGCCTCTTTTACCGCAAATGAAGCCATATGGCCTCTTTCCCCGTCTGTCAGCAGCCTATAAATAGAGGCCTCCTCTACCCATTTAGGGGAGAATTTTGAGTATTGTTATGCTGCCAAGCTAAAAACACGAATTTACAGCCCCTAAAAAACCCAAAAACCACCTCCCTCCTCCATAAATCACTTCCAAAACCCTTCCTACCTAGGAAAATCCCCAAGGGAAATAGAGAGAACCACCATTGATAATCTCTCCTCCATTTCTCTTTAAAATACTCTTGTTATCTTGATCTTTTCATTACTTGTCATTTACTTTACCTTTATTTGTCATTTATCTTGTTATATTGTTATAAAGTTGCTATCTTTGCTATGTAAACATCATATCCCCCTTTTCCCCTACACAAATGATTCATGGAGAATCTCATCCCAAGGATGAACAAGGGTCCACAAGTGGCTTGTTCTAGGGAGGATTCATCACATGATGATGTGAAATACTTCCATTTTATTACATAAAAATGCAATCTTTACTCTTATTAATGTCATCCCCTTCCCTTAACCTAGCTTTCAAGGATTGTCCACCTCATAAGGTTCTTAATGGACATAGGAAAGCCTCAAAGGTCTCTCCTTTACATTCATATCTTTAGCTTTCATAATGTTCATTACATTTATTTCATAAAAATGCAATCTTTACCTTTCAATGTCGTTTTCCCATGTCCCTTTTGGTTGGATCGCTCTTCGAGGATTGTCTAGTGACCTTTCAAGGAACGAAAGACATAGGACGAGTATAAAGATCCAATCTTTATACCCCCTCCCCTTAGTCCCTTTGATACTTGAAGCATCCCGTGGTGTGGATCGGTATAAAGGTCTCATCTTTACATCGTTTTCGCCACTAAAATGCCATAGTCGAAGTCCCTTTAGAAGCGGATGAATCTTGGCCCCTACATCTCCGATCATCACTTGAGATGAGCATAAATGTCACTACTAAGCTCAAATCATCTCAAGATGTAGGATTGATGGGCAAGTACTCTTCCTTTCTAAAGAGTCTCACTCTTGGACTATAAAAAGGTGTCCCTCTCTCTCGATCACATAAAGACCTAGTCCCGAAGAACGTTGGTTTAAAACACATCAAGGCTCTCAATCCTAATATGGTTGATTATTCCAACGGGAGGGTAAAAAGGTCACTTAATGATGATCATAAGTCTAAGATGTGCAACAACAACAACAACAACAACAAAGCCTTAGTCCCAAAATAATTTGGGGTCGGCTAACATGAATCCTCATATGTCATCGTGAAAAAAGGTTGTTGAAAAAAAATAATAATAATAAAAATAATAATAATAATAAATAAATAAATCAATAAACAAAAAAAATAAATAAACATACAAATAAATATCAAAAAAAAAAAATCAACCCCCTACATGGATTTTTGCCCTCCACTCCGGCCTCTTCAACACCATACTTTCATCCACTTCAAGTAAACTCATATCATTTTCAATTACTCTAATCCAAGTTTGTTTGGGTCTTCCCCTACCCCTCGCCATTTTATCATCTCTCCACTGTTCCGGCCTCCTAACCGGTGCATCACTCGGTCTCCTTCTCACATGTCCAAACCACCTTAAACGATTTTCCCTCATTTTATTCTCAATGGGCGCAACTCCTACTTTACCTCTGATCACCTCATTCCCCAATCGATCCTTTCTTGTATGACCGCACATCCATCGAAGCATACGCATCTCCGCCACATTCATCTTATGCACGTGACACTGTTTCACGGCCCAACATTCGGTGTCGTAAAACAATGCCGGCCTAACACATCAAATCCAAGTAATCCCGAGCGATAACCTTCTCACATGGTTTATACGTCCGACAGATAACTTGGCACATTCCCTTCTTTTTCAAATCACATCTGAATGTGCGCTCGCCCGAAATATATAATAATAATAAGGAGTCGCCACGCCGTTTTAAGAGGAAACATTGAAAACCTTTTTAAGAGAGAAAATGGGTTCGGGGGTCAGGTTACGTGTTGGGAAGAACCGAGAGTTCACCCAACACGCCTCGTCCGTAGACGAGTCTTTCTAATCTAGACATCCAAATAATTCAAAAGATGTGCAAACAATGATAATGAAACAAAGTGTGATAAACATGCATTTTATTGAATAAAAGAGATCATTACAACTTGTAGACCAATTGTCCGGGAGGTCACATCCCTTTACATCAACTAGAGACAGATTACAGGAACAAAAGGTCCTCTGCAAAGGGTCACATCTGTCGCGTGACATATGACTCCTTTGTCCCGATATGTCGCGTGACATATGTTCACCTTGCAGAGGCTCACAAACCAAACAGATCACCAAATCTCTAGATAAAATGAACAGAAGCCAGATCTAGGAACTAAACATCATGAATACAAAACTACATTCTAAAATAATTGAACAAAACAAGCTATAACTGAAATATGGTCCCTGCAGATGGTCACAACATGTCGCGTGACACAGGACTCCTCATGTCCACATGTGTCGCGTGACATATGTTTACCATCTGCAGGTACCTCACAAACTGAGATGCAGATCCAACAATAACACAACAATTATATCATAAACAGTAATATCAATACGAATTAAACACGAATCAATCAAAGGAGTGTGGATATGGGAGATCCACACTCCCTTGATGCCCAAATTGCAAATCCAAATAGATCACATCAATATCAAGCAATTGGACTCAAGTATAAGCTATTAAACAGAGAGATTGCAGTTGCCACTTGATAATCTGAGGCAGAAGGGGCCTGATTATCAAGTGGAGAAGGGGAGAGAGTAATTAGAACAAAATGGATAAGAGAGAGAAGGGGGAGAGTGTTACCCTTGTAGTCCTCAACTCTTACACCAAGTTAGGTGTATGAGTCTTCAATTCAACTTCGAGATGGAGATCTGAGCACTGGTTGAGAGCTGAATCAAGGGGCTTCAAGTGTATAGGGGAGTAGAGAGGGAATTGGGTTGAAGAGAGATGAGAGGTGATGGAATTAGAGGGGAATTGGGGGGTTTTGGTATGAGAGAGAGAGAGAGAGAGTTTCTGGCATAATTTGGGCAGAGTGGCTTTAGGGAGGTCGAAAAGGGATCCAAAACTGAGAGGGGTAGGGTCTTATTTATAGCTGCTGTCTATGGTCACTTTGTGTCGCACGACGTAACGTTACCACTTTCCATGCTTCAAGTTGTCGCGTGACACAAGGTGACAATAACCGTTTTTGGCGCCAAAACTGATTCTGGAAGCTTCCTAGGTAATACCCAAAAAGTCCAAAATAGTTTTATTCCCTCTAGGTCCTTTAACTCGAGCAAAGTACAAAAAGGTACTTCCTTCGCGAGAAACATATGAAATGTTTCCGGAAGTCTCGGGATGGACCGAGAATTTACCAAAATGCCCCTAAATGCAATTTTATTATTTAAAATGCATCTGGAAAGGTGGCGAATTTGGATTGGCGTACTTACAGAGCCCCTCGGCAACGTCACTTATGGAAGAAGTGAGGTTGTCGATAAAATAAGACCCAATCCCAATGAGCGGCTGGGAAATGAAGCGGAGGGCTAGGAAAGTAAGCTTGGGGAAAGGATGGTTGGACCTTTTGAGAAAGGATTCCTACGTATCCCGGGGAGGGAATCAAGCCAAATCGTAGTTCGAACTATTCGGGGGGTGTCTGCTGGTGGAAGGCTATTTTGAGGCGCCTGAACCTGGTGGAAAGACTGTTTTGAGGCATCTGAATCTGATGGAGAGACTGTTTTGAGGCATCTGAACCTGATGGCGAGACTGTTTTGAGGCGTCTGAACCTGATGGCGAGACTGTTTTGAGGCGTCTGAACCTGGTGGCGAGACTGTTTTGAGGCGTCTGAACCTGGCGGCGAGACTGTTTTGAGGCGTCTCGAACTCGGTGGAGACTGCTGAGGCGTCGAACCCGATGGAGATCAAGCTGAGGCGTCTCGAACCCGATGGAGAGACTGCTGAGGCATCCGAACCCGACGGCGAGACTGTTTTGAGGCGTCCGAACCCGGTGGAGAGACTGCTGAGGCGTCTGAACCTGATGGCGAGACTGCTTTGAGGCGTCTGAACCTGGTGGCGAGACTGTTTTGAGGCGTCTGAACCTGATGGAGAGACTGTTTTGAGGCGTCTGGACCTGGTGGAGAGACTGCTTGAGGCATCTCGAACCCGATGGAGAGACTGTTTGAGCGTCTCGAACTGATGGAGAGACTGCTTTTGAGGCATCTCGAACCCGATGGAGAGACTGCAGGCGTCTGAACCTGGTGGCGAGACTGTTTTGAGGCGTCTGAACCTGATGAAAAGACTGTTTTGAGGCGTCTGAACCTGACGGAGAGACTATTTTGAGGCGTCTGAACCTGGTGAAGAGACTGTTTTGAGGCATCTGAACCTGATGGAGAGACTGTTTTGAGGCGTCTGAACCTGGTGGCGAGACTGTTTTGAGGCGTCTGAACCTGGTGGCGAGACTGTTTTGAGGCGTCTGAACCTGACGGAGAGACTATTTTGAGGCGTCTGAACCTGATGAAGAGACTGTTTTGAGGCGTCTGAACCTGACGGAGAGACTATTTTGAGGCATCTGAACCTGATGAAGAGTCTGTTTTGAGGCGTCTGAACCTGATGGAGAGTGTAGCTGCCGGAGGGGTTGATGCTACTACTGCTAGGGATAGGTGTAGCTGCCGGAGGGGTTGATGCTACTACTGTTGCTGACAAGGACTCTTGCTTGCTGGGCAGCGACTTTTGTTGACGGCTGACGGTGGGGCTTGTGGCTTTTGACGTGCTCTAGGAGATTCAAGTAGGCGCAGACTTTTCTGTCTCGGCTCTGCTTTGAGGGGCAATCTTGTAGATCTGCTCAGTTAACTGTTGTACCCTGCAGGGGGAAAAGCGACACTCGAAACACTATAGTCTAATTATGCTAGCTTGTTAGCAAAGGTTAAACTATGTTAGCTTGTGTGTATGAGTCTGTTCATTCTGAGAGCGAGAGAAAGGTGTTCAGTTTATTATACGGAATGGTTGGCTTTGCCGAATTTGTACATAAGTTTCTGGAATTTCCTTTCGGGGTAATTGTGTATAGTGGTACATATGGTGGGGAAAGTTCCTCTCCCGTGCAGTAACATATGGGTGCAAGGTGTATTGCAGCGACGGCGAGTCAAAGGATGTCACGGAGACCACTTGCAGGACCTTGGTGCTTCCTGAAGCAGACCAAGTATGTCGCCCGACACTATGTGTCTGTCTGTCAATATCTGTCGCACAACTAGACGAGGCTCGCGACAGGGTCTATTTAAAATCCGTTCCGGCCCCAAATCTGCATGTCATTGCTTTTTCAGCAAAAGGGGCAATAGCAGTCTCAGCTTGACAAATAAGCGACTTTGGCAATAAAGGTTGGAACTTTCAATCATCATGGAGCAATATAATGAGGAAATAGCTTCTCGGGAACATCAATTTCGCCAAGACTTTATCGGGGTTTCACAATTTCACCAAAAGCATCATGGGAAAATCATTGACAAGCGATATGGTATGCCGTGCCTCTGGCCTCTGAAGAACTGGAGAGTAGATTGGGACTTGCTCCGAGCAGCTTCGCAATTTTGGGACTCGGAGAGGCATGTGTTTACTTTCTCATACAATGATCTGACGCCAACCATGGAGGATTTCCGGGCATTGACGGGTTTGAGTGAGGTGGCAACTGTGGCATTTCCTCGGGATAGGCGGCCAGTTGTGGAGCAGTTATCAGACTTCTTGTGCCTGTCGGTAGATCAGGTGGCTCCCATGGTTCTAAACAGTGAGTTTGTAGACTTGACCCGGATAGCTCGTCTGCGATCTTCTAGCCCGGCATTGTTCGATCTCTCTACTTCGCTGGATATGTATGTATTGTTTACCTTGTCGGCATACTACTTCTGCGGTTATGTCGGAGTCTGCTCAGGTGCGCTGCTGGAGGTTGTCAGACAGCTTAGGGGTGACCGAGGCATGGATCTTTCTCAAATTCGGTTCGGCCAAGGGGAGATGGACATTGTACCCCTGCTATTAGCTGAGACTTATCACGGCCTTGATAGACTAGCCGGAGGATCTGACTTCATGGGCGCGGGCAGCCCCACTCTGTTATCTTTATGGCTTTCTGAGAGACTGCGCTTGATTGGGCCATTACCGGAGGGTCAAACAGCAATGCCTTGGGTGACCAGACAACGCAGATTACTGAGGGATGCAGCAGCTGATAGTTGGCAGGTGAGATTGACACGATACGAGACTGCTGATCTGAACTTCTGGATTCCGACATGGGGACTAAAGACCATGAGAGACGTTCAGGACGGGTCGGTAGTAGTCAGACTGCCGGGGCTACATGTGTCCTCATTCTGTATCCCGTCATTGGTAAGCAGGCAATATCGGTACCCTCAGCAGATTATCCGGGTTTTGAGAGAGAGGCTGACGGTTGATGCTGTTCCGATGATCATGACTGAGCCCCAGACTGTGCATTTCTTCAGCAGATCTTTCTTGGAGGGCTTTCTTCCCACACGGACGCTTCTTCGTCAGACCAGAGGGTTTACATTCTTGACCACGGAGTATCTGATTTGGTATGAAGAGCAACGGGGTCCCGTGCAGTTGGCTATAGAGGCTCGCCGAAGGGAATACTTAGGAGCAGAATATCCATCCAGTCGATCCTTTCGAGATGCAGAAGCCAGAAGGAATCCAGATAATGTTACCGGCGATTCTGTGGAGGACTATGAGAAACGAGAGATCCGGAGGGCTACTCTGAGGGATGATCCAGATGTGAGTGCTCGCAGAGAGGCCTTGCGACAAGAGAGGGCTGCCAGGGCTGTTTTGAGGGAGACTGGCTTAATCGAACCACCTACACGCAGTATACCAGAGCTGGGGCGAGCTCAGACCGATTTATTCGACATTCCTAAACCAAAGACCTCTCGGGGACCAAGGAAGAGGAAAGAAAGGGGTGCGAGTTCGGGAGTGGGAACGAGCCTCTAGACGCTTTTCTGAGAGATGGAGGACTCTTTATTTTTCTTTCACTTGCTCTTTGAGAGAGATATTTATTTGAAGAGAATTTGAGTATCCCTTAATTACCTTAATGCAGACAAAACAGATGTTGAGATCTTATTATTATTTTTTTATTCGCAGCAAGTTATTTGAATCAAAAGTAGGCCGTGCTTGAACTCATCAAAAAGAACATTAACTCCAAATAAACCTTTGAAAAAGCTTTAGAACTGTAGTCAAAACACATTTTGGCAAGAAATGCAATTTTGCAGCAATTTAGACCGAACCACAAGTGGTTGCCTACGTTCCCCTTTTGTAAGAGAACTAAGGGGCTCAGGTCTCCGTAGTTCGACTCAATTAACTTTGGTGTTTAAGAAAGGGAAAGGTAGAAGGGGGACATGGTGCGACCCTGTTTTTTACCTAGACCGCCCTTTTAGGGTTTTCGGCCTAGCTGGGTATATTCTTTTAGCACCGGGCGCGTCCCTTATTTTTGCATGGACTGCCTTTTGAGAGGTTTTCAGTCTCATCTGGGACAATTTTGTTGCGCCTTTATTTTCATTTCTTTTTTTTATATTATTTATTATTATTATTATTTTTTTTTACAGAGGGGAAGAGACTCAATTACACATAATACCTCCGCAACTTATCTCCGTTGACGGGGTGTAAAAAGGGATTACCATCCAGATCCGCTAGCTGCATTGCTCCTCCGGAGAATATCTTCTTGACTAGAAACGGTCCGACCCAAACAGGTGCCCATTTACCCAACGCACTGCTCTGATTTGCAGGCTTCATCTTGAGAACCAAATCACCGACTTTGATGTCTCTGGGCTTTACCTTCTTGTCAAAAGCACGGGCCATTCTTCTCTGGTATGCCCGATTATGCTCCATGGCCTTTAATCTGCGTTCATCTAGCAGAGCCAATTCATTATATCGACTTTGGAGCCAATCAATCTCATTTACCTCATTCTCAAGCAACACTCTGAGGGATGGAATTTCTAACTCAATTGGCATGACCGCCTCCATTCCGTAGGTCAAAGCGTAAGGGGTTGCACCGGTGGCCGTTCGAATAGAAGTACGGTAGCCCCATAATGCTAAGTGCAGCTTCTCTGGCCAATCCCTTCCTCGTTCGGCCATTTTCTTAATGATCCTTTCCAAATTCTTATTAGCAGCCTCAACAGCACCATTAGTCTGAGGTCTGTAAGGCGAGGACTTGTGGCGCTTGACTCTGTATTCATTAAGCAGGCGATCAGTTTCTCCCTCGAAATGGGTTCCGTTGTCGGAAATAATCTCATTTGGGACTCCGTAGCGGCAGAAGATCTGTTCTTTTATGAAGCGGGCCACTTTTTTAGCCGTGAGCACTTTGTAAGATGCAGCTTCTACCCATTTCGTGAAGTAATCCACAGCAACCAACACGAATGAGTGCCCATTGCTCTCGGATGGAGTTATCTTCCCAATGACGTCGATACCCCATGTTGCGAAGGGCCAGGGAGTTGTCATACAGTAGAGGTCATGAGGAGGGATATGGTTCAAGTTGGAGAAGCGCTGGCATTTATCACAGGTCCGCACAAATTGAATACAATCGGTTTCCATAGTAATCCGTAAGTAGCCCGACTCGATAATGCTATGCATAAGAGATCTAGCGTTCATATGGGGTCCGCAAGCACCGTTATGAACATCTTCCATTACTCTTTGGGCCTTTTCCTTGCCGATACAGAGTAGGAGAGGGCAACCTTCCCTTTTCTTCCACAATTCGTTGCGGAGCACGACGTACTGAGCTGATAGCCTTTTCAATGCTTGCAGGCTCTTGGCATGAATTCCTTTTAGGTCTCCTTCTTTATCAACGGGGAAAGATGCTTCACCATGCTTGAGATATTGGAAAATCTGATTGTACCACGGCTCATTGACGGTTTCGACCTCTATTTCATAGCAGTATGCAGGGCTCTCTCGCCTACCGACCCTGAATGGTTTGATCGACTTTCCTTTCGGGATTTCTACCAAAGAAGCTAAGGTGGCCAGGGCATCAGAAAATCTGTTCTTGTCTCGCGGTAGGAATTGAAATGACACTTCCTTGAACTGACCGACGAGCTCTATAATGTAAGAATGGTACTTCTGGAGACATGGATCTGAGGTTTTCCATCTATTAGCTGCTTGGTTGATTATCAACTGAGAATCACCGAACACTTCCAATTCTTCCACATGTCGCTCAAGGGCAGCTTCTAGACCGGCTATACAAGCTTCGTACTCGGCCGCATTGTTGGTAACCGAGAAATTCAATTTAATAGCGATGGGGGTATGCATGTCGTTCGGGTCTACAAGTACCATCCCAATGCCGTTTCCTCTTTTGTTTGCCGCCCCATCGAAGAACAACTACCATTGATTGCTATTTTCTATAACAAGAATCCCTTCATCTGGAAACTGGAGGTCCGTTCCTCGGGGTTCTGTGCTGGGGAAATCAGCCAATTGATCTGCCAGAGCTTGTCCCTTGATTGACTTCCGGATCACGTACTTGATATCAAACTCAGCCAAAAAGAAGGTCCACTTCGCCAATCTGGTGGAAATGTTGCCTCTATTACCTTGAAACAAATATCTGATCGGGTCCATCTTGGAAACCAGGTGCACTGTGTGAGATAACATATAGTGCTTCAATTTTCCGACTACCCAAACCAACGCTGCGCATGTCTTCTCGAGGGCAGAGTAGTTCAACTCACTCCCTTGGAATTTGCGACTGACGAAATATATGGCATTCTCGATCTTAGAGTCTTTCTTCTCTTACGCTAGCATGGCTCCGATAGGCTGTAATGCGCGACCATCAGATACAGAAGTAAAGGCTTGTCTCCGTGAGGTGGGCAGAGAATAGGAGGATTAACAAGGTAAGCTTTAATTCTCTTGAAAGCTAGTTGGCATTCCTCATTCCAAACCACTTCCTGATTCTTCTTCAATAGCTTAAAGATTGGCTCACATATAGAGGTCAACTGGTTGATGAATCTGCTGATATACTGTAAACGGCCCATGAAACCCTTCACTTCAGAGACAGTTCTGGGTGGCTTCATCTCGATGATCGCTTTGACTTTTCGGGGATCTACCTCAATGCCTCGCTCCGTGACCATGTATCCCAAATCTTACCCCGGATAACCCCAAAGGTACACTTGGCTGGGTTTAACCTCATAGAATGCTCCCGGAGTCTGTTGAAGAACTTCCTTAAATCTGTGAAATGCTGTCCATCCATCCCTCTCGAATGAATAATCATATCGTCCACATATACTTCAACCTCCTTGTGGATCATATCGTGAAACAGGGTGGTGACTGCTCTCTGGTAGGTAGCCCCAGCATTTTTCAATCCAAACGGCATCACAGTGTAACAGTAAGTATCCCAAGGAGTGGTGAATGCTGTCTTATCCTGATCTTCTTTTGCCATCTTAATCTGGTTATAGCCTGCGAAACCGTCGACAAAGGATTTGACTTCGTAGTTTGCGGTTGCATCTACTCGCATGTCGATGTTCGGCAAGGGGAAGTCATCTTTGGGACTAGCCTTGTTAAGATCCCGGAAGTCTACACAAACTCGAACCTTCCCATTCGCTTTTGTCACTGTCACAATGTTGGCCAGCCAAGTCGGATATTCGATCACCTTGATAAAACCCACCCGTAAGAGTTTCTCAATTTCTTCTTTGACTTGTAGGGACCACTCGGGCTTGATCCGCCTCAATTTCTGCTTTATCGGCTTGATTTCTGGATCCAGGGGTATCCGGTATTCTACAATTGAAGTATCCAGCCCAGGCATATCTTTGTAAGACCAAGCAAATACATCCGTATACTCTTTAAGCAGTTCAACCAGGGCAACCTATTCATCTCCGGAGAAGAAGCTACCAATCTGTTTCTTTGGGTTCTTCTACTGCTCCTGCATTCACCGTTGTTAATACCTCATCGGCGCTTGGGCCCGGCTTTCCTTTTGTTCGCAAACCTCGCTTTGAATTATTTTCTAAAGTTTGTTCATCTATTAGGTTCGCATTATCTTCAATTGAATCTCGGCTTAATTATTTTTAAATCTTGATGATTAACTTTATTTAAGCGTTCAATTGTTAGATTGGCAATTACGGGATACTCAGAAAGATCGATCATTTTATTCAGAGCATAGGGAAACACAGTGTTTACAACTCGAAGACGATCTTCTGTCGTGAGGACATCGGATCGATCAGAAGACTCAAATTCAATCACAAGAGACTCTGGGGACTGACTCAGGACACGGGGAACAGATTTAGACTTAGATGGACAAGGAAGAGGTTTGAGCCCCAACTTTTCGATCATAGTCTCCCTGTCTGCAACTGGTCCCTGAAATGAAGTCCAGTTCTGTAGCGGCTCCTCTGCGACGGTCTTCAAACCATTCAAATCTGCCACTAGCCCCTTTTCAAACTCCAGCATGGCTACCACCTCACCATCGGAGGAGAAGTCAATCAAATCTCCGAGATTTTCAATCAGAACAACCCCTTCTGCAGGCAACTTTTCTGTAGACACATCATTTTCAAATTCTGACAGCCCCTGATTCTCAAACAATTCTGCCAAATCACCATCAATATCTAAAGGATCTGCGCCACGGATCTTGTGCACAACAGGTTCATCCAGAGCGAGCTTCTCACGCTGGTTTACGTAATCGGGCCCCCAGACATGGTAACTATTCTCATAGGTGGCGGTCACACCTGGCCTTTTGGGCGAACTGTCAAACATTTCTTTCATCGGGTTTTGGCTGCTGGCAAACTTCCGGATCATCCTCACTCTATCTTCCACTTGACTCAACTTAGGTTCAGGACAGACAAACATATCACCATCTTCCTTGACAAAATGCTGATTTAAGGACCAACTGTATGGGTGCATCTCGGGCCTCTTGTACCTCTTTCTAGCCGTTGAGGTCATCTTTTCCTTAAAAGCTTCAGTTCTGTCATACATCTTATCTTCTTTCGTCACAACATACCCTAGGCCTCATTTATTCCTCTTAGCTTCTGGCATCATAAGGTGACATGGTCCCTGCTGACGCTTTCCCAGCCCCAATCCAGGGATATAACTCATGCCTCTCATCATTTTTAATACTGGAGGGATCTTGTCAGAGGAAGTCGTCAAATCTATAGTGCAGACCTATCCCTTGGGCTTCTCAATCGTAAAACCGCTAAGCATCAAGTTCTCCTGATTGAGTTTAATTTCCATCACTGGCAAGGTATTAATGCTGGTTTCTCCAATCGTAACACTATCACCATAAATGGTCGTCAGGACTCCGTCTTGCACAAACTTTAGGCATTGGTGAAGAGTAGAGGCTACGGCTCCAATCTCATGAATCCAAGGTCTGCCCAATAATGCTGAGAATGTGACCGAAATATCGATAACTTGAAAATCTACCATCATCTCTTTACCTCCAAACATCAAATTCAAAGAGATTATTCCCAATACTGCCCTAGACGTGGAATCATAGGCTTTTATAGTTTGGTTGGATGGTTTAAGGTTTTGCGCATTGATATCCAACATACTCATCATTTTAGCTGGGAGCACATTCATAGCCGACCCATTGTCTATCAACACATGGGGAATCCGTCGTCCTTCTAGGGGTACTGTGATGTGCAGGGATTCATTATGTTTTACACCAAAGCGTGCGGATCAAGATCTCGTGGAAAGTAATGATGTTCCCATATTGCGCGATTCCGATCACCGGCAAAGCTTCGTCCGGTGGCATTGATGTAAACTTTTGTTTTGGACAAGGCTTCTTCTAATTTCAACTTGTGAGGGTACGAGGATGTGAGGAGAGACCATAAGGAAATATCGGCTTGGGTTCTCTTCAGTTGTGTCAAGATTGGATCTTCCTGAAATTCTTCATCCTTGGTTGATCTGTATGGGTGCTGAGAAGACTGGGGATTCGCAACTGCTACAGTTTTACCTTTCCCGGATGGATCTATGCTATCTCGCTCCCAACATTCTTCCGGATCGAGTCAACAAATTAATTTCTGAATCTTTTTCAACCACAAAATCTTTACCGGCTTCCTTGAGCTCGTTAATGAAATTGGAATAGGACGAGTCTTTGTAAGGCCATGCTGCCTGCCTTATCTCATTTATAGACAATGGCGCCTCTACATTTGCCGCTAGCCTGAGCTCCTCTAGAGAGATCGGAGAATCTCTAGGAATCACAGAGGACATAGTGGTGGCAATCACATGCTCTTCATAATCGTCAAAATCAGCAGCATTATTCAAACCATAAAGATCATCAAGATACAAAACATAACAGAAGTTATCTTTCATTTCACCAGAAAAAAGGATTACATCATTCACATTCTCATTACAACCAACATTATCACTTTCAACTATCGACTTCTCAAACTCTATTACATTAACATAATGATCTTGGCTAAAATCCATGAGGTTCACGGTGTTATTAGGCAACGGGTTGTTGACGACATTGGGACGAGGGGATTTCTCAATTTTCTTCTCATCTACAAGCCCTTGAATGATTCTCTTGAGAGTGAGGCACATGTTGGTGGTATGTCCTGGGAATTGGTGGAACCGATAATACTTGCTTGTATCCAGATTAGGATTGGGATTAAAAGGTTTGTAATTCTCCAGTGGCTTTATCATTCCTGTCCTGAGTAATCCATTGTAGACTTCTTCTGTAGTCATTCCCAAATCATCAAACTTTCTTTGCGGCCTTGGCTGGAATTTTCCTCCATTAGAACTGTTATTAACTCCTCCTTGCAGGTTGTTGACGATATTGTCCTTCACTGTTTCCCTTCCTCTTGGTGCCGTAGCTGAGACTGGATTTGCTGTCCGGTATCTGAAACCACCACTACCGCTGTTTCCACTCACAATCGAGGTTTGATTAAACAACTTATTTTCGCTTCTGGCTCCCATGCCGACCATCTCCCGCAAGTCTGGATACCATCCTTTCCCAATTGCTTCTCTAAGCACTGGCTTCACGCATGACAGAAATATGTCCTTTTGGTCTTGGAGGGGGATTGGTTCCGATAACTCATTGAGCTTAGCATTCCAACGCTTGTAAAACTCTGTGATCGACTCATCTGCCTTCTGGATAGTTCCCACCAAATCATCCCGAGTAGTGCGCCATTCCAAGTTACCTCTATATTTCTCCAGAAAAGTCTCCGTAATCTGACTCCAAGTAGAGCGACATTCTTGCTTCAGGGCTAAAAACCATGTAAGAGCTGGTCCTTTCAAAGTCAAGTGGAAGTGGGAAGCCATGAACTCGGGCGTACAACCCATTGCACCCATAGTCATCACATAGGTATCTACATGCGTCTTCGGACAAGCAGTGCCATCAAAATCCATTTTCGGCATCTTGAATTTGTGAGGCAAAGGTGTTACTTGGGCTGGATCTACCACTCTGAGACCGCTGGAACCGACAGTCAGCTTGTCTATCTGTTGCTGCATTTGTTTTAGCAAGGCTGTCACCTCTGGAGTCAGTCCCGGAATCTGGGGGATGGCGGGAGCCACTGTTGAGGAAGGTATAGGGAAATTGGAATTAGGCCCAACAGGTAAAGCGGCCGAAAGGAGACCGAGGGTGCTGGGAATGCCAATATTACTGTCCAACAAACTAACAGAGCTAGGGATTCTGTTTCCGTACATATCATAGCCATTAAATTGCATGCTGGGGTTCTGGGAATTGTACTGAGCCGACTGATCCCTGATTTGACCAAAAGGAGAGACACCTGCACTAACACACGGAGCTGAATACGGGGTGGAGCCATAGAGATGCTGAGTAAGGGTAGAGCACACTGCTGGCGGAGGAAAACTGCCTTGGAGTTGAGACAGCTGATACTTCGGAACACTGTCTTGAATTATCTGATTTCCCGAGAGACGGTACTGACCATTCTGCTGCACACCATACTGACCACCCTGATATCCTTCGGGATACACGCTGTATTGAGGTTGGGAGTAACTGGCTCGGAACTGAGACCCATACTGAACTTGTGGCATCGGAGCATTGGGAGCCGGAGAAGAAGTAAGGTCAAAGAAGCTCACTGGATGACCAACATTCTTGCTAGGACCTTGCTGAGCCACCTGGTTATATGCTTGGGAGGAAGGGGAAGGAAACTTTCCTTGGACACTCGGGATCAATCCTGAAGATGGTACTTGTTCGGGGCGAGGAACATAGCTTGTGGGAGGAGGCATAGCATTGTAGCTGGTTGGAACAGGCTGGATAGGGGAAATAGATCCGGTCTCATTGTTGCCCTCTTCAGTAATTTCCTCATAGGAACCATCCTCTCTACGGAGCATTGCTATCCCTCGGGCTCTCATAGCCTCCACAAAACGGTTATGGGCCTCTTCTTCTCGGATCTTAGCATTTTGAGCTGACAAGCGGGCTTCACGCTCTCGGGTCAAAGCGGCTTCCAAGTTCAACCTCAACTCCTCTGTAGACAAATTATTCAGACTTGGATGATTCATCGGACTTGAACCTCCAGCGGATTGAGTAGCAAACAGATCTCCATTCCCTGCCATTTCGGATTCTGTACTGACTAAAGCTTCTGAAACTGCTAAAACTTCTCTGACAACCCGAACTAAACGAGCTCCCGGTACGGATGATCGACTCCAACTCGCCGTAGCTGCAGGGGTATATATATGGGTTTATGAGGTAGGGAAGGAAGAGTGAATACGGGAGAGGGAGAAGAAATGGAGAGAACAGACTCACACAAACAATTTATTTATCTTCAAGTATAAATCGGTGGTTTAAATCCTAAGAACGGTTGGAAAAGGCTAACCCTTTATTTATGCTAACTATACCTTGGGAAAACCTAGGGACGCAACGTTCAAATTACACTAAATGTTTTGTATTTGCAATTACTAATAAGTAATGTTACCTAGCCAAAACCTAACACGATGTGAGACGGACGAGTAGCCCCAATTTCTAGGGAAATTTGGGCAGCATAACGGGTATTCTCGGGGAATTTCCAAGAAAAAATCCGGCATGACCTCTCGTCGGTGCATGGTGACAATGCGGCATGATCTCTCGTTTAGGACACGCCACGGAAGTGACATGTCCTCATGTGAAACCATGTTGCATTGGCAACATGCCCACAAGGTGCGGGGTTTTGAGGGAGGTAATAGAACTTATTTGGAAATTTCAAAAACAAACCATTTTGGTGTAGTTAAAACATCATGTCAAAAACCAACCGTGGGTAAGGTTATAGTGTGGTGCCACCTAAACGCGCTAGGGGGATAGGTTTGACATTAGGCACTCAAACGTAGGCGAATATCATCACCGTCCGCGATGCCGTCCGTCGCACCCGAGGGTTCTAGAACTATGTGATGTAGTGTGCGGATGTCTATATTCTTTTATTTCAAAAAAAAAAACAAAAATTTTTATTTTTTCTATTTTATTTATTAAGAAAAAGGAAAACACACACACAACTCTCAAGGAAGAAAGGGAACAACAGTCAGCTGAGCGATTTCTTCATTGATTCAAGGGACTGCCCTCAAACCAAAACCAGAACCTGTCCAGTGACTAAACTTGTCGCGTGACACAGGACAGCAAAAGACAGAACTGTCGCACGACTAAGCAAGTCACTGAAACAAACCCCTGCAAAACTGAGATTAGCCCCTGCCTCTCGTTGGCAAGGGATGAGACCAACCAGCGAGGCAACAACATATAAAGCACAATCCACAAACAATGGTCTATAAATTGCAAGATCACCTAAAATGCATGTATCGCACATGATTATCAAGGATGCACATAGAATGAATACATTGGATGTCTAAACAAACGAAAGCATGACCCACTTAGTTTTGAAAACAGGTTTTCAAAAAGCATATGTCCCCAGCGGAGTCGCCACTGAATGTGCGCTCGCCCGAAATATATAATAATAATAAGGAGTCGCCACACCGTTTTAAGAGGAGACATTGAAAACCTTTTTAAGAGAGAAAATGGGTTCGGGGGTCAGGTTACGTGTTGGGAAGAACCGAGAGTTCACCCAACACGCCTCGTCCGTAGACGAGTCTTTCTAATCTAGACATCCAAATAATTCAAAAGATGTGCAAACAATGATAATGAAACAAAGTGTGATAAACGTGCATTTTATTGAATAAAATAGATCATTACAACTTGTAGACCAATTGTCTGGGAGGTCACATCCCTTTACATCAACTAGAGACAGATTACAAGAACAAAAGGTCCTCTGCAAAGGGTCACATCTGTCGCGTGACATATGACTCCTTTGTCCCGATATGTCGCGTGACATATGTTCACCTTGCAGAGGCTCACAAACCAAACAGATCACCAAATCTCTAGATAAAATGAACAGAAGCCAGATCTAGGAACTAAACATCATGAATACAAAACTACATTCTAAAATAATTGAACAAAACAAGCTATAACTGAAATATGGTCCCTGCAGATGGTCACAACATGTCGCGTGACACAGGACTCCTCATGTCCACATGTGTCGTGTGACATATGTTTACCATCTGCAGGTACCTCACAAACTGAGATACAGATCCAACAATAACACAACAATTATATCATAAACAGTAATATCAATACGAATTAAACACGAATCAATCAAAGGAGTGTGGATATGGGAGATCCACACTCCCTTGATGCCCAAATTGCAAATCCAAATAGATCACATCAATATCAAGCAATTGGACTCAAGTATAAGCTATTAAATAGAGAGATTGCAGTTGCCACTTGATAATCTGAGGCAGAAGGGGCCTAATTATCAAGTGGAGAAGGGGAGAGAGTAATTAGAACAAAATGGATGAGAGAGAGAAGGGGGAGAGTGTTACCCTTGTAGTCCTCAACTCTTACACCAAGTTAGGTGTAGGAGCCTTCAATTCAACTTCGAGATGGAGATCTGAGCACTGGTTGAGAGCTGAATCAAGGGGCTTCAAGTGTATAGGGGAGTAGAGAGGGAATTGGGTTGAAGAGAGATGAGAGGTGATGGAATTAGAGGGGAATTGGGGGGTTTTGGTATGAGAGAGAGAGAGAGAGTTTCTGGCGTAATTTGGGCAGAGTGGCTTTAGGGAGGTTGAAAAGGGATCCAAAACTGAGAGGGGTAGGGTCTTATTTATAGCTGCTGTCTATGGTCACTTTGTGTGGCACGACGTAACGTTACCACTTTCCATGCTTCAAGTTGTCGCGTGACACAAGGTGACAATAACCGTTTTTGGCGCCAAAACTGATTCTGGAAGCTTCCTAGGTAATACCCAAAAAGTCCAAAACAGTTTTATTCCCTCTAGGTCCTTTAACTCGAGCAAAGTACAAAAAGGTACTTCCTTCGCGAGAAACATATGAAATGTTTCCGAAAGTCTCGGGATGGACCGGGAATTTACCAAAACGCCCCTAAATGCAATTTTATTATTTAAAATGAATCTGGAAAGGTTGCGAATTTGGATTGGCGTACTTACAACATCTCACACACGAACACACAAAACAAGCACAAAAATCAGATCTAGGAAGACTTGCCTTTGGCAAGGCTCCTTGGGTGAACGCCAAACGTTCTTCCCAAGGAGTAACTTAACCTCCGGACCCTTATCCTTTTTTTCATGTTTTGAGGAAATCAAAATGGCGTGGCGACTCCGTTTTTTAATAAATCGGTGTCTTCAAACTGAGGTGAAGCGGTGACCCTATAAGAAACGGTTCACATCCGCGATTGGGCCCACATTCACAGTTTGGCGACTCCACTGGGGATATTGTAAATATTATCAAACTTCTTTTCTCATAAGAAGCATTGGAAATGTTTACGAGGGTTAGCCTTCCGCCGCGGATCCAATCTTTGTACTTGTTTTTCTTTTCTTATTTTGCATGCATCTTGGTTTTTGGATTGTGCATACTCTGGATACTGAACAGGGATCATTCTGAAGCTGAAAGGTGCCAAAAATGTCTGGGGAAACAGCCTGGAAATGAAAAAATTGGAACCTGGAAAACTGCTGAATCCAGTCGGACGGCTTGATCTGCCTGGATCATAGCCGGGCGGCTTCTTTGGCAGTTCCACCAGGACACTTTCTGAGGTTAATCTTGCAGCTTTGGAAGCTTGGGACTATTCAGTTCCAAGACTGACCGGGCTCCAAAAAATTTATGTGCTTACTTGCCGCATTTTCCCAGTCCCGAAAAACATTCATTTAAAACACATTTATAAAAATCTCTGTTTTAACTCAAAAAGGAATTTTTTTAGGAGGCCGCACACTACGCGCACTATATATCCTGTACACTTTTGCACGCACGTCCTTTTAACCCAGGATGGTTGTTCAGCTGTAGTCACGGACAATGTTATGACGCTTCCGGGCGCGCACGGAGTCATCCCAAACTCCCCATGGCAGCCAGTGTTGACCAATGCACTAGTCCATGTCACACATTTAAAACCGTGACTTTTTGGTTGATTTTTGGTCTATACCGTGTCATACAGCCTCGTTGTATACCTCCGTAAAGGTCAAAACCCTAGCCCATGCCGAAAGTCAAGATCTGTCGCGTAAGCAAAACTCTACCGAAATTCCGCCAACGAAAAATTGGCAGAATCTTGACTCCGGCATTGACTTCGACTTTGACCTACATGGGATACTTAAGAGTCAAGCCCGAGTCCGTACCAAAAATCAAGATCTTTCGCGCAAGCGAAGCTCTGCCGAAATTCCGTCAAGGAAAAATTGGCAAGATCTTGACCCGACATTGACTTTGACTTTGACTTTGACTTGCACAACGTATGCAACAACGCTCAATGTGACGCCGTGTCATTCGACTTTTAACGTCCGACCCATGCCTATTATTTTCCTTGGACAATGCCAAAGTCAAAAACGTCTATCGCGTAAGTGAAACTCTGCCGAAATTTCGTTAAGGCTAAAAGACGAGACTTTCCCGGCATTGCCTTGACTATAATCCACATCGCTCGTGCGTTAAAAGTTCCTATGATCTGCTAGACCCTAGGACCGTTCTTCTCTCTTGGTCGGTGGGATCCGCGTGCCCTATAGGACCCTCGCCCGGGGCTGTCCACCCTGGGAGGTCGAAATACAGGTGAAAAACGAGGGGCTTATAGATGTAGTGACGGAACCCACTGATCCAGGATCTAGAGTTGTTGCGAAAAAGAAGGGCAACCTTTTCCAACCAAATAGAAATAATTAAAAGACACTGTTTTAAGTAAACTTGAACAATTAATGGAATCACAATTGCATGGTCCCATTTCTGGAATTTCTAATCGCTACCTTCACGGTCCGATCTCCGAACTTCGATCTCGACCTCTCACGGTCAAATCTCCAATCGAGACCCTTACGGTCCGATCTACAATCGAGACCCTTACGGTCCAATCTTCGATCTTCGATCTCGACCTTTCACGGTCAAATTTCCAATCGCGACCTTTCACGGTCCGATCTCCGATCTTCGATCTCGACCTTTCACGGTCAAATCTCTAATCGCGACCTTCACGGTCCGATCTCCGATCCTGACCTCTCACGGTCAAATCTCTAATCGCGACCTTTCACGGTCCGATCTCCGATTTTCGATCTCGACCTTTCATTAGTCAAATTTCCAATCACGACCTTTCATGGTCCGATCTCCGATCTTCGATCTCGACCTTTCACGGTCAAATCTCTAATCGCGACCTTTACGGTCCGATCTCCGATCCTGACCTCTCACGGTCAAATCTCTAATCGCGACCTTTCACGGTCCGATCTCCGATTTTCGATCTCGACCTTTCACGGTCAAATCTCCAATTGCGACCTTTCACGGTCTGATCTCCGATCTTCGATCTCGACCTTTCATGGTCAAATCTCTAATCACGACCTTCGCGGTCCGATCTCCGATCTTGACCTCTCACGGTCAAATCTCTAATCGCGACCTTTCACGGTCCGATCTCCGATTTTTGATCTCGACCTTTCATGGTCAAATAGGCAATCCCGACCTTCCATGATCAAATCTTTAATCTCGACCTTCCACGGTCAAATCTCCAATCAAGACCCTCATGGTCCAATTTTCGATCTTGGCCTTTCAAGGTCTAATCTTTTTCGATCAATTAGGATTAGGAGAAAATGTGTTTTAAGCAAAACTTAAGCAGTACATGCATGTTTCTTGAGCCTTCAGTTTAAACACCTACCTCCGAGTCTAAACCTCACCTACCTCCAAGTCTAAACCTCACCTACCTCCAAGTCTAAACCTTACTTACCTCCGAGTCTAAACCTTGCTTACCCCAAGTCTAAACCTCGCCTACCCCCAAGTCTAAACCTTGCCTATCTCTTTTCCGCAGCGAGAAAGAAGTGGGTGAGAATACCGGGTCAGCGGTTTTTTCAGTGCGGAAACCTCAGGTTCAGACAGTCCAGCAGAATCATCAGTTTAGAATGGCAGATATGACAGAAAATAGTGATTGTACGGGTAATCCGATGACTAGAAAGGAAGAGTTAGTCTTAGCTTTGGAAAATGCCCATAAGGTTCACGAGGAGCAGTAAGCCATACTCAGCGGTGCTCTCCGCCGTCATGGGGTTCAGGTAACAGTTGAGGCAAATGGTTCTCTGGTCATGGTCAAAGATGAAACTCCAGAAACAGTGATTTCAGTCCTTCCATCCTACAACCAATACCCTCCACCCTACAACCAATACCCTCCATCCTACAACTAATACCCTCCTCCTTTGACATATGATCCTCCACCAAGGACTATTTCCCTCCAGTTCCTCCCAGTATCTCAGGCCATCAGGGCTCCATCGCCCTCAGCTCCTCAGAACGGATTGGGCTTCACCACACCTGTTTCTCAGTTTCAGCAGTACCTGCCAGTTTATGCTCCAGCTTCACATAATCAGTTTGAGACATGTGGCTATGTTCTGAGACCCCCATACCCACCTGAATACGATCATGAGGTGCCAAAAGAAAATTTGGATGCCTCAAGTTTTCAGTTGACATCTACCGGACTTAGTGAATTCACCCGTCAGTTTCACCAGCCTGCGACTGTGGTTCCCTCTACTGATAAAAGTCTTGTTGCGAGTTCCAGTAACTCGAGAGTTCCTATTGACCCCCATGTGTCAATATTAATGGAACAAGTGAAACGAATGCAAGAAAAGCTTGATCTCATTATAAGTACCAGTACTCCCTCGACCCAAGATGTCAAACCAAGCAAAGAAGTGATTCTACCATGCAAAATTCAAATGCCCGAAGTGAGAGAATTTGATAGGACAACTTGCCCCGGAGTTCGCTTGGCCAATGTCAGTTCTAAGTTTGAGAAAGGTTTGAAGACACAACCAGCCTCAAACATAACCCAATACCACCAGTACCAAGCAGCAACTTGAATGTGCGCTCGCCCCGAAAAATAAAAAAAATAAAAATTCGGGTTTTCAAATGAAAAAGATTAGGAGTCGCCACGCCATGCTTTAGAGGTGCACTTTGAAAAACCTTTTGAAAGAGAATGGGTCCGGGGGTCAGGTTACGTGTTGGGAAGAACCGAGAGTTCACCCAATATGCCTCGTTCGTAGACGAGTCTTTCTAATTTAGACATCCAAATAAATAAAAACATGTGCAAACAATGATGATAGGCAAGTGCGATAAACATGAATTTTATTAAAAAAATGAGATTATTACAACTTGTAGACCATTTGATCAGGGAGGCCACATCCTATTACAGCAAGGAGAACAAATTACAACTGAAACCAAGTCTTCTGCAAAGGACCACTTATGTCGCGTGACACAGGACTCCTCATGTCCAAATGTGTCGCGTGACACCAATGGTCACCTTGCAGAGACTTACACCACTCAGATTACAGAAATCTCAATGAACATAAAGCACAATTACAAACTAGATTTGAATATTAAAACAACATAGTCACCTCCACTTGGTGACAAACTAACTAGCTAACAATTTACAACTGAAGGATGATCCCTGCAGATGGGCACGATGTGTCGTGTGACACAGGACTCCTCATGTCCAAATGTGTTGTGTGACACATGTTTACTATCTGCAGGAACCTTACAACTGAGAAACAGATTCAACAGATGCCAAATTAAGTCAATCAATTATACCAGAGCCAATCAGAATAACATGAATCAGATACAAATCAACCAAAGGAGTGTAGATATGGGAGATCCACACTCCCTTGACATCCAAATTGCAATTACAAATAGATCACATCATGAACATGCAATTGGATTCAAGTAAACACGATTTAAACAGAGAGATCGCAGTTGCCACTTGATAATCAGAGGCAGATAGAGCCTGATTATCAAGTGGAGGGGAAGGAAGCACAATGAAACAAATAAATGAGAGAGAGAGAGAGAGGGAAGGAGATTTTACCCTTGTAGTCCTCAACTTCCACACCAAGTTAGGTGCAAAAGCCTTCAATTCAGCTACTGGAGTAGAGATTTAGACACAGATGGAGAGATGAATTGAGGTCTTCAAGGTGTTTTGGAAGTATGGGGGTAATTGGGTAGGAGGTGTATGAAGGATGAAGGAATTGGAGGGGAATTGGTTGGTTTTTTGTGTAGGAGGAGGAGAGAGAGAGGTTCTGGGGTGATTTCTGTAGAGTGACGTTAGGGAGTGGAAATTGGGATCCAAAAATGAGAGGGGTACTTATTTATAGCTGCTGATCATGGTCACCTTGTGTCGCACGGCACTCTGTAACCACTTTCCAAGGCTTCGAGTTGTCGCGTGACAAGAAGTGCCACCAATCGTTTTTTGCGCCAAATCAGGTTCTGGAACATTCTGGGATAATACCCAAAAAGTCCAAAACAGATTTATTCCCTTTAGGTCCCTTGGTCTGAACAAAGTACAAAAAAGTACTTCCTTCGCGAGAAACTTATGGGATGTTTTCGGAAGTCTCGGAATAGACCGAGAATTTACCAAAACGCCCCCTAATGCAATTTTATCATATTAAAATGCATCTGGAAAGGTATCAAATTGGATTGGCGTACTTACAGAGCCCCTCGGCAACATCACTTATGGAAGAAGTGAGGTTGTCGATAAAATAAGACCCAATCCTAATAAGCAGCTGGGGGATAAGGCGAAAGGTTGGACGGTGATCTGGGAGATCGGATGGCTGGACCTTTGGAGAAAGGATTCCTACGTATCCCTGGGAGGGAATCAAGCCGGTCGTAGTTCAGACTATTCGGAGGTGTATGACCCAAAGAGACCATTAGGAGGTATCTGACCCAAGGTTCGACTGGAGGGGGAGTCACCCGAGACTTGACTGGAGGGAGAGTCACCCGAGACTTTGACTGGAGGGGGAGTAACCCGAGACTTTGACTGGAGGGGGAGTCACCTGAGACTTTGACTGGAAGGGGAGTCACCCGAGACTTTGACTGGAGGGGGAGTCACCCGAGACTTTGACTGGAGGGGGAGTCACCCGAGACTTTGACTGGAGGGGGAGTCACCCGAGACTTTGACTAACACTTTTAGGAAAGTAATTGACTGAGATATGCATTCATACCTGTGCTGTGCTTACCTGTAGCTGCCGGAGGGACTGATGCTACTGCTACTGACGATTGTGGAAGGTTGCAGCTGCCGGAGGGACTAATGCCATTGCTGATCTTGGAAGTTTGTGGCTGCCGGAGGGTCTCATGCCATCTTTGAATCGCTGGTTTGCCAGGTGCAGGATGGTCTTTGTTGATGGTTGGTTGACTCAGGAATCATGAACCTTGCTTGATGTGACGCGGGCTCTGTTTGCTAGGGAACAGGCTTTGCTGATGCTTTGGTGGCGGGCCAACGATCTTGATGCACGTTACAGAGGAGACTTATAGACTTGGGATTGTTTGTCTCGGCTTTGCTTTAAGGGGCAATCTTTGAGATTTGCTCAGTTTGATTGTTGTACCTGCGGGGGAAAACAACACTCCAAACACTATATCTAACTATGCTATTCTGTTAGCAACGGTTAAACTATGTTAGCTTGTTTGCACGAATCTATCCATTCTGGGAACGAGGGAAGAGAAATGTGATTATTGTATTGACAGGTCGGCCTTGCCGGGTTTGTACATGAGATTATGGAACTGTCTCGGGTAAGTGTGTATAGTGATACATATGGTGGGGGGACCCTCTCCCGTGCAGTTACATGTGGGTGTGTGAGGTGTATTGCAGCGACGGTGCGTCAGAGAGTGCCACGGGGAAAAGACTTGCAAGACCCTGTTTGTTGTCTGATGCTGACCAGGTGTGTCGCCCGACATGACATGTCTGCTTGGCAAGATGTGTCGCACGACTGGGAGAAGCTCGTAACAGGGCCCTTTTAAAATCAACTCAGGACTCATTTGCATACATTACCCTTTCAGCAGGAGGAAACTAGCAGCCCCAGCTTGACAGACAAGCGATTTTTGTGACCAAGGTTGGAACTTTCAATCACCATGGAGTACTATAACAGGGAAATAGCTTCTCGGGAACATCAATTTCGCCAGGACTTTGTCGAAGTTTCAAAATTTCACCAAAAGCATCATGGGAAAATCATTGACAAGTGGTATGGTATGCCGTGTCTCTGGCCTTTGAAGAACTGGAGGGTTGATTGGGACTTACTCCGGGCAGCTTCGTGTTTCTGGGACTCGGAGAGGCACGTGTTTACTTTGTCATACAATGATCTGACGCCAACCATGGAGGATTTCAGAGCATTGATAGCCTGGGTGAGGTGGAGACTATAGCATTTCCTCAGGATAGGCGGTCAATTACGGAGTAATTATCGGCTTTCTTGTGCCTGCCAGCAGATCAGGTGGCACCTATGATTCTGAATGATGGACTTGTAGACTTGACCCGGATGGCCCGGTTGCGCTCTTCCAGTCCGAAGCTGTTTGATCTTTCTACCTCTCTGGACATATATGTATTGCTTACCCTGTCAGCTTACTACTTCTGTGGATATGTCGGAGTCTTCTCAGGTGCATTGCTGGAGATTGTCAGACAGCTTAGGGGTGACCGAGGTGTGGACCTTCATCAAATCCGGTCTGGCCAAGGGGAGATGGACATTGTACCGTTGCTGTTGGCTGAGACCTACCATGGTCTTGATAGACTAGCCGGAGGATCTGCTTTCATGGGTGCAGGCAACCCCAATTTGTTATCTTTGTGGCTTTCTGAGAGACTACACTTGATTGGGCCATTACCAAAGGGTTAAAAAGCGATGCCTTGGGTGACCAGACAATGCAGGTTACTGAGGGACGCGGCCGCTGGCAGCTGGCAGATGAGGTTGACGCGGTACGGGACTACTGATCTGAACTTCTGGATTCCAGTGTGGAGGCTGCAAACCATGAGAGACATTCAGGATGTATCAGTGGTAGTCAGACTGCCAGGGTTGCATGTGTCTTCATTTTGTGTCCCATCATTGGTGAGCAGGCAGTATGGGTACCCTCATCAAATTATCCGGGCTTTGAGAGAGAGGCTGGCGACTGATGCTGTCCCGATGGTCATGTCCGAACCCCAGACTGTGCAATTCTTCAGCAGATCTTTCCTGGAGGGTTTTCTTCCCACACGGACACTCCTTCGTCAGGCCAGAGGGATTACATTCTTGACCACGGAGTATCTGATTTGGTATGAAGAGCAACAGGGTCCCGTGCAGCTGGCGATAGAGGCTCGCCGTCGGGAATACTTGGGAGCAAACTACCCAACTAGCCGGTCTTTCAGAGATACAGAGGCTCAGGGGAACCCAGATAATGTTACCGGCGATGTTGCTGAGGACTATCGGAGGCAAGAGATCCGAAGAGCTGCTATGAGGGATGATCCGGAGGTGATGGCTCGCGGAGAGGCCTTGCGACAGGAAATGGCTGCTAGGGCTGCTTTGAGGGAGACTGGTCTGATCGAGCCACCGACACGCGTTATACCAGAGCTGGGACGAGCTCAAACCGACTTATTTGACATTCCTAGGCCAAGGACCTCCTGGGGGTCGAGGAAAAGGAAAGACAGAGGTACGAGTTCGGGAGCGGGGACGAGCTTCTAGACACTTTTTTGAGGGATAGGAGACTCTTTTTGCTTGTACTTTGAGGGAGAGATTTATTTTTTGGAACTTGAGTATCCCTTGATTACTTTAATGCAGATGAAATAGATGTTGAAAATTTATTGACTTTCATTCGCAGCAAGTTATTTGAGTCAAAAGCAGGCCATGCTTGAACTCATCAAAAAGAATATTAACTTAGAATGAACCTTTGAAAAGCCTTGGAACTGTAATCAAAACAAATTTTGGCAAGATTCAAGATTTTGCAGCATTTTAGACCGAACCACGAGTGGTTGCCTACGTTCCCCTTTTGTAAAGAGAACTAAGGGGCTCAGGTCTCCGTAGTTCGACTCAATCAACTTTGTGTTTAAAGAAAGGGAAAGACAGAAGGGGGACATGGTGCAACCCTGTTTTTTACCTAGGCTGCCCATTTTTAGGGTTTTCAGCCTAGCTGGGTATATTCTTTTAGCACCGGGCGCGTCCCTTATTTTTGCATGGACTGCCTTTTGAGAGGTTTTCAGTCTCATCTGGGACAATTTTTATTGCGACTTTATTTTCATTTTTTTCTTTTTTTATTATGTATGTAGAGGGAAAAGACTCGATCACACATAATACCGCCGCAATTTGTCTCCGTTGACGGGGTGCAAAAATGGATTGCCATCCAAGTATGTTAGCTGCATCGCTCCTCCAGAGAATATCTTCTTCACTAGAAAGGGTCCGAACCAAACAGGTGCCCATTTGCCCAATGCACTGTTCTGATTTGCGGGCTTCATCTTGAGAACCAGATCACCAACCTTGATGTCCCTGGGCTTCACTTTTTTGTCAAAAGCACGGGCCATTCTTTTCTGATATGCTCAGTTATGCTCCATGGCCTTTAATTTGCGTTCGTCTAACAGTGCCAATTCGTTGTACCGACTTTGGAGCCATTCAATCTCATTTACTTCATTCTCGAGCAATATCCTGAGGGATGGAATTTCTAGCTCAATGGGCATGACGGCCTCCATTCCATAGGTCAAGGCGTATGGGGTTGCACCAGTAGCAGTCCGAATTGAAGTGCAGTAGCCCCACAATGCTAAATGCAGTTTCTCCGGCCAGTCCCTTCCTTGTTCAACCATCTTCTTTATGATTCTCTCGAGGTTCTTATTGGCAGCCTCAACAGCACCATTCGTCTGGGGTCTATATGGTGAAGACTTGTGGCATTTGACCCTGTATTCAGTAAGCAGATGATCAATTTCTCCCTCAAAGTGGGTTCCATTGTCAGAAATGATCTCATTCGGGACTCCGTAGCGACAAAAGATTTGTTCCTTTATGAAGCGAGCTACCTTCTTTGCTGTGAGCACTTTGTAGGACGCGGCTTCCACCCACTTTGTGAAGTAATCTACCACGACCAAAACAAACGAATGTCCATTGCTCCCTGATGGAGTTATCTTCCCGATGACATCGATCCCCCACGTTACAAAGGGCCAAGGAGTTGTCATACAGTATAAATCATGAGGAGGGATGTGGTTTAGGTTGGAGAACCGCTGGCACTTATCACAAGTCCGCACAAACTGAATACAATCAGTCTCCATAGTGATCCAGAAGTAACCGAGTCTGATAATGCTATGCATAAGGGATCGAGCGTTCATTGAGGTTCGCAGGCACCGTTGTGAACATCTTCCATTACCCTCTGAGCTTTTTCTTTGCTGACACAGAGCAGGAGTGGGCAACCTTCCCTTTTCTTCCATAACGCATTGCCAAGTATGACGTACTGAGCCGATAGCCTTTTCAAAGATTGCAGACTTTTGGCATGAATACCTTTTAGGTCTCCTTCTTTATCGACGGGGAAGGATGCTTCACCATGCTTGAGATACTGGAAGATCTGATTGTACCATGGCTCATTGACGGTTTCGATCTCTACTTCACAACAATATGCAGGATTTTCTCGCCTACCGACCCTGAACGGTTTGACTGACTTTCCTTCTAGGATTTCTACCAAAGAGGCCAGAGTAGCTAGTGCATCGGCAAATCTGTTCTTATCTCGTGGCAGGAACTGAAATGACACTTCCTTGAACAGGCCAACGAGCTCTGCAATGTAAGCGTGATACCTCTGGAGACACGGATCTGTAGTTTTCCTTCTGTTGGCGGCTTGGTTTATTATCAGTTGGGAATCACCAAACACTTCCAACTCATCCACATGTCGCTCTAGGGCAGCCTCAAGACCGGCTATGCAAGCTTCATATTCAGCTGCATTGTTGGTAACCGAGAAGTTTAGCTTGATAGCTATGGGGGTATGCATGTCATTCGGGTCGACTAGTACCATCCTGATGCCGTTACCTCTATTGTTCGCTGCACCGTCAAAGAATAGCTGCCACCGGTTGCCATTTTCTACGACAAAAATCCCCTCATCTGGAAACTGGAGATCTGGTCCTCGGGCTTCTGTGTTGGGGGAATCAGCCAATTGATCTGCCAGAGCCTGTCCCTTGATTGATTTCCGGATCACATATTTAATATCGAATTCAGCTAGGAAGAAGGTCCATTTTGCCAACTGGTGGAAATGTTGCCTCTATCACCCTGAAACAGGTATTTGATCGGGTCCATTTTGGAGACCAGATGTACTGTGTGGGATAACATGTAGTGCTTTAGCTTTCCGACCACCCAAACCAGAGCTGCGCATGTCTTCTCTAGGGCAGAGTAATTCAACTCGCTACCTTGGAATTTGCGACTAACAAAGTATATGGCATTCTCGATCTTGGAGTCCTTCTTCTCTTGAGCTAGCATGGCCCCAATAGCTGTATCTGTGACCGTCAGATATAGAAGTAGAGGCTTGATTCCATGAGGTGGGCAAAGAATGGGAGGATTAACAAGGTAAGCTTTGATTCTCTCGAAAGATAGTTGGCATTCCTCGTTCCAAATCACCTCCTGATTCTTCTTCAGTAGCTTAAAGATTGGCTCACACATGGAGGTCAGCTGGTTGATGAATCGGATGATGTACTATAGACGACCCATGAAACCCTTTACCTCGGAGACAGATCTGGGCGACTTCATCTCAACAATTGCTTTGACTTTTCTGGGATCTACTTCGATGCCGCGCTCTGTAACCATATACCCCAAGACCTTGCCGCAGATAACCCCGAAGGTGCACTTGGCTGGATTTAGCCTCATGGAGTGTTCCCGAAGTCTGTTGAAGAACTTCCTTAAATCAACGAAATGCTGTCCATCTGACCCTTTCGAGTGAATAATCATATCATCAACGTACACTTCAATCTCCTTATGGATCATGTCGTGGAACAGGGTAGTGACGGCCCTCTGGTAGGTAGCCCCAGCATTCTTCAACCCAAACGACATCACAGTGTAACAATAAGTGCCCCAAGGAGTGGTGAATGGTGTCTTGTCTTGATCTTCCTCGGCCATTTTAATCTGGTTATAACCCGTAAAGCCATCGACGAAGGACTTAACCTCGTAGTTCGCTGTTGCATCTACCAGCATGTCAATGTTTGGCAAGGGGAAGTCATCTTTGGGACTAGCCTTATTGAGATCCCAGAAGTCTACACAAACCCGAACCTTTCCATTTGCTTTTGTGACCGTTACTATGTTTGCCAGCCAAGTCGGGTATTCAATCACTTTGATAAAGCCCACCCATAGGAGTTTCTCAATCTCTTCTTTGACTTGTAAGGACCACTCGGGCTTGATCCGCCTCAGTTTCTGATTGATCGGCTTAATCTCTGGATCCAGGGGTATCCAGTGCTCCACGATAGATGCATCTAATCCGGGCATGTCTTTGTAGGACCAGGCAAAGACGTCTACAAATTATTTAAGCAACTCGATCAGGGCAACCCGTTCATCTCCGGAGAAGAAGCTACCAATTTGCGTTTCTTTGGGTTCCTCAGCTGTTCCCAGATTCACCGTTGTCAATATCTCGTCGGCAGCTTGGGCCCGACTTTCCTTTTGCTCGCAAACCTGCTTTGAATTATTTTCTAAAATTTGCTCATCTATTAAGTCTGCATTATCTTCAATTGAATCTAGCTTAATTATTTTTAAATCTTGATGGTTAATTTTCGTTAAGCGTTCAATTGTTAGATTTGCAATCACGGGATACTCAGAAAGATCGACCATTTTATTCAAAGCGAAGGGAAAGACAGTGTCTACAACGCGACGACGGTATTCCGTCGTGAGGACGTCAGACCGATCGGAGGACTCAAACTCAATTACAAAGGACTCTGGGGAATGACTCAGGACATGAGGGTCAAACTTAGACTCAGAGGGATAAGGATGCGGCTTGAGCCCAAGCTTTTTGATCATAGTCTCCCTGTCAACGACCGGTCCTTGGAATGAAGTCCAGTTCTGCAACGGCCTCTCTGCAACGGTCCCCAAACTGTTCAGATTCACAACTGGTCCCTTCTCAAATTCCAACATGGCCACAACCTCGCTGTCAGAGGAAAAGTCAATCAAATCTCTGGGCTCTTCAGAAACAACGAACCCTTCTGCAAGTATCTCTTCTGTAAACATACCGCTCTCAAGCTCTGGCAGCCCCTGATCCTTGAACAGATCTGCCAAATCACCATCAATGTCTATAGGGTCTGCACCGCGGATCTTGTGCATGACGGGCTCATCCAGAGCAAGCTTCTCAAATTGGTTGACATAATCAGGCCCCCAGAAATGGTAGCTGTTCTCAAATGTGGCGGTGACACCTGGCCTTCTGGGCATACTGACGAGCATTTCCTTTACTTGGTTCTGGCTTTTGGCAAACCTTCGAATTATTCTCAACCTTTCTTCCACTTGGCTCAGCTTCGATTCCGGGCAGATGAACATTTCCCCATCCTCTTTGACAAAGTGCTTGTTCAAAGACCAGCTGTACGGGCGCATCTCAGGCCTCTTGTATCTCTTACCAGCAGCTGAGTTCATCCTTTCTTTAAACGCTTCAGTTTTCTCATACGCTTTGACTTCTCCCGTCACCACATATCCCAGGCCTCACCTATTTCTCTTGGGTTCTGGCATCTCAAGCTTACATGGTCCCTGTTGTCGTTTTCCTAGCCCCAGGCTAGGAATGTAGCTCATGCCTCTCATCATTTTCAACACAGGGGGAATCTTGTCCGAGGAAGTTGTCAAATCTATAGTGCAGACCTGCCCTTTAGGCTTTTCTATCGAGAAACCGCTGAGCATTAGGTTCTCCTGGTCAAGTTTGATTTCCATCACTGGCATGGTATTGGCGCTGGTCTCCCCAATAGTGACGCTATCCCCATAGATGGTTGTCAAAACTCTATCTTGCACAAACTTCAAACACTGGTGGAGGGTGGAGGCTACCGCTCCGATTTCATGAATCCACGGCCTACCCAATAGCGCTGAGAATGTGACAGGAATGTCGATGACTTGGAACTCTACTGCCATCTCCTTACTCCCAAATAACAGATTCAAAGAGACTATCCCCAACACTGCCCTGGATGTCGAATCGTAGGCCTTTATGGTTTGGTTGGATGGTTTAAGGTTCTGCGCGTCAATGTCTAGCATGCTCATCATCTTGGCAGGAAGCACGTTCATTGCCGACCCATTGTGCACTAACACATGGGGGATTCGGCGCCCCTCCAGTGGTACAGTGATGTGTAGAGACTCATTATGCTTCGAATCGTAAGCAGGCAGATCAAGGTCTGTAAAAGTAATAATGTTTCCATACTGGGCCGTTTCGATTAATTGGCAGGCTTCATCTGGGGCGGCGTTGACAGACACCTTGGTTTTGGACAGGGCCTCTTCCAATTTTAGCTTGTGGGGGTAGGAGGATGTAAGCAGAGACCATAAAGAGATATCAGCTTGGGTTCTCTTTAACTGCGTCAAAATCGGGTCTTCGCGGATTTCCTCACTTCCTGCTGATTTGTAGGGATCTTGAGAGGCCTGGGGATTCGAAACCGCAACTCCCTTGCCTTTCCCAGATGGTTCAGCACTATCCACTCCCAACATTCTTCCAGATCGAGTCAACAAATTAACCTCTTGATCATTCTCCACCACAAAATTTTTACTGGCCTCTTTGAGTTTGGCTAGCGTAATCGGAGCAGGACGAGTGCTATATGGCCATGCTGCCTGTCTTATCTCATTCACAGACAATGGCGCCTCCACGTTAGCTGCTATCCTGAGTTCCTCCAAAGAGATTGGGGAATCTCTAGGAACCATAGAGGATATAGCGTTGACAGCCAAACGCTCTTCATAATCATCATAGCAGCATTATTCAAATCATACAAATCATCAAGATACAAGACGTAGCAAAAGTTATCTTTCATTTCATCGGAACAAGGAATTACATCAGTCACAACCTCATTACAATCACCACTAACATTTCCATTTACAGACTCTCCAAACTCTATTACATTGACGCAGTAATCTTGACCAAAATCGATGAGATTCACGTTGTTGCTGGGCAGAGGGTTGCTGACGACGTTAGGACGAGGGGACTTTTCAATCTTCTTTTCATCTACAAGCCCTTGGATAATCCTCTTGAGGGTGAAGCAAGTATTGGTGGTGCCCCGGGTACTGATGGAACCGACAATATTTGCTTGTGTCAAGATTGGGATTGGGATTAGCAGGACTGTAGTTCTCCAGCGGCCTTATCATAGCGGTTCTGAGCAATCCATTGTAAACCTCTTCCGTAGTCATGCCCAAGTCATCAAACTTTCGTTGCTGCTTTGGCTGGAATCTTCCACCATTAGGCCCATTATTACCTCCTCCTTGCAGATTATTGACGATGTTATCCTTAACCACTTATCTTCCCTTCGGTGTCATGGCATAGACTGGGTTATTTGTCTGGTACCTGAATCCTCCACTTTCGCTATTACCACCAGCATTCGCACCCAGAGTTTGATTAAAAAGCCTGTTCTCAGTGCGAGCGCCCATTCCGACCATTTTCCTGAGATCTGGGTACCAACCTTTTCCGATGGCCTCTCTTAGCACCGGATTCACGCATGACAAGAAGATGTATTTCTGATCTTGAAGGGGGATTGGCTCCGATAACTCGTTAAGTTTGGCATTCCACCGCTTATAGAATTCTGTGATCGACTCGTCATTCTTCTGAATGGTCCCCACTAAGTCGTCTCGGGTGGTACGCCACTCTAGATTGCCTCTATACTTCTCCAAGAAAGTCTCTGTGATCTGGCTCCAGGTGGAGCGGAATTCTTGCTTGAGAGCCAAGAACCAAGTGAGCGCAGGTCCTTTCAAAGTCAGATGAAAATGAGACGCCATAAATTCGGGCGTGCAGCCCATCGCCCCCGTTGTCATGACATATGTATCCACATGAGTCTTTGGGCAGGCCGTACCATCAAAGTCCATCTTTGGCATCTTGAACTTATGAGGCAGAGGTGTTACTTGAGCTGGGTCCACCACCTTGAGACCACTAGAACCCACAGTCAATCTATCGATTTGCTGCTGCATCTGCTTCAATAAAGCTGTCACTTCTGGCATCAAGCCCGAAATCTGGGGAATAGCAGGAGCCACTGTTGAAGACGGTACTGGGAACTCTGGAGTAGATCTAATGGGCAAAGCAGCCGAGGGAAGACCGAAAGTACTGGGGATACTGATATTGCTATCCAACAAACTGACTGAGCTGGGAATCTTGTTCCCGTACATGTCATAACCATTAAACTGAACACTGGGATTCTGGGGACTGAACTGCACTGACTGACCTCCAAACTGACCAAGTGTAGAAAATCCGGTACTGATGCAAGGAGCTGAATACGGGGTGGAACCATACAGATGCTGGGTGAGAGGAGAACAAACTGTGGGTTGAGGAAAGTTGCCTTGGGGCTGAGACTGCGGATACTGTGGAATACTGTCCTGACAAATCTGATATCCTGGAAGACGGTACTGACCATTCTGCTGCAGATTAGACTGACCATACTGATAATTGTCGGGGTACATACTAAACTGGGGTTGGGAGTAACTTGCTTGGAACTGAGATCTATACTGAACCTGTGGCATTGCGGCGTTGGGAGCTGGAGAGGAAGTGAGATCGAAGAAATTCGACGGTTTGCCACTACTCTTGCTGAGATCCTACTGAGCAACTTGGTTATACGCTTGAGAGGTTGGGGGAGGAAACCTTCCTTGGGCATTCCCAATCATTCCCGGGGATGGTATTTGATCTGGGCGCGGGGCATAGCTCATGGGAGGAGGCATAGCATTGTAACTGGGTTGAGCAGGCTGGGCAGGAGAAGCGGATCCAATCCCGTTGTTGCCCTCTTCAGTAATTTCCTTGTAAGAACCATCTTCTCGACGGAGTACTGCGATTCCCCGGGCCCTCATGGCCTCAATAAAGCGGTTATGAGCTTCTTCCTCTCGGGCCTTGGCATTCTGAGCCAACAAGCGGGCCTCACGTTCCCTGGACAAAGCGGCTTCCAAAGTTATTCTTAATTCTTCTGCAGACATATCGTTCAAACCTGGTTGACCCATCGGACCCGAACCTCCAGCAGACTGAGCAGCAAACACATCACCATTCTCGGCCATATCTGATACTGAACTGACTGAAGCTTCGGAAACTGTTTGAACTTCTTTGACAACCCGGACCAAACGAGCTCCTGGAACAGATGAGCGGATCCAACTCGCCGTAGCTGCAGGGGTAGATACGGGTTTATAAGGTAGGGAAGGAAGAAGACTTTTTGAGGAAATACAGGAGAGTAAAAGGAAAAGAGGGACAGACTCGCGCAAACAATTTATTTATCTTCAAGTATAAATCAGTGTTTTAATCCTAAGTACGGTCGGGAAAGGAGAAGCCTTTATTTACGCAAACTACACCTTGGGGAAGCCTAGGGATGCAACGTTCAAATTACACTAAATGCTTTGTGTTTGAAATTAATAATAGGTAATAATACCTAAATAAGACCTAACACGATGTGAGACGGACGAGTGGTCCAAATTTATGGGGAAATTTGGGCAGCATGACGGGTATTCTCGAAGAATTTCCAAGAAAAATCCGGCATGACCTCTCGTCGGTGCACGGTGACAATGCGACATGATCTCTCGTTAAGGACACGCCACGGGAGTGACATGTCCCTACGCGAAACCATGTTGCATTGGCAACATGCCCACAAGGTGCGAGGTTTTGGGGAAGGTATGAGGACCTATCGTAAATTTCAAAAACAATTCATTTTGGTGTGATTAAAACGTTGTATCAAAACCAACCGTGGGTAAGGTTTAAGTGTGGCGCCACCTATAACGCGCTAGGGGGATGGGTTTGACATTAGGCGCTCAAGCGTAGGCGAATATTATCACCGTCCGCGATGCCGTCAATCGCACCCGAGGGTTCTAAATCTATGTGGTGTAGTGTGCAGATGACTATATTCTTTTATTTACGAAAAACGAATTTTTTTTTTATTATTTTATTTTTAAAAAGAAAAATAAAAAAACACACACTCTCACAGGGAACAAAAAGGGGAACAACAATCAACTGAGCAATCTTGATTCAAGGGACTGCCCTCAAACCAGCACCTGAAACATGTTCAGTGACCATTCCTGTCGCGTGACACAGGTCATCAAGGAATAAAGCTGTCGCACGACCAGGACAATCACTAAACCGTAATCTCGCAAAATCAAGTCGCCCTGCCTCTCCTTGGCAAGGAACAAAGCAACACAACAAATCATAACAACATAGCCACAAGAAGCAAACAAAAGGCACACAAGTCGTAAAATCTCATAAAAATGCATGTACTGCACAAGATCATCAAGCATGCACATATGATGAATACATTGGATGTCTAAGTGAACGAAAGCATGACCCTCTTAGTTTTGAAAAACAGGTTTTCAAAAGTGCGTCCCCAGCGGAGTTGCCACTGAATGTCCGCTCGCCCCGAAAAATAAAAAAATAAAAATTCGGGTTTTCAAATGAAAAAGATTAGGAGTCGCCACGCCATGCTTTAGTGGTGCACTTTGAAAAACCTTTTGAAAGAGAATGGGTCCGGGGGTCACGTTACGTGTTGGGAAGAACCGAGAGTTCACCCAATATGCCTCGTTCGTAGACGAGTCTTTCTAATTTAGACATCCAAATAAATCAAAACATGTGCAAACAATGATGATAGGCAAGTGCAATAAACATGAATTTTATTAAACAAATGAGATTATTACAACTTGTAGACCATTTGATTAGGGAGGCCACATCCCATTACAGCAAGGAGAACAGATTACTACTGAAACCAAGTCTTCTGCAAAGGACCACTTATGTCGCGTGACACAGGACTCCTCATGTCCAAATGTGTAGCGTGACACCAATGGTCACCTTGCAGAGACTTACACCACTCAAATTACAGAAATCTCAATGAACACAAAACACAATTACAAACTAGATTTGAATATTAAAACAGCATAGTCACCTCCACTTGGTGACAAACTAACTAGCTAACAACTTACAACTGAAGGATGATCCCTGCAGATGGGCACGATGTGTCGCGTGACACAGGACTCCTCATGTCCAAATGTGTCGCGTGACACATGTTTACCATCTGCAGGAACCTTACAACTGAGAAACAAATTCAACAGATGCCAAATTAAGTCAATCAATTATACCAGAGCCAATCAGAATAACATGAATCAGATACAAATCAACCAAAGGAGTGTGGATATGGTAGATCCACACTCCCTTGTCATCCAAATTGCAATTACAAATAGATCACATCATGAACATGCAATTGGATTCAAGTAAACACGATTTAAACAGAGAGATTGCAGTTGCCACTTGATAATCAGAGGCAGATGGAGCCTGATTATCAAGTGGAGGGGAAGGAAGCACAATGAAACAAATAAATGAGAGAGAGAGAGAGAGAGAGAGAGAGAGAGAGAGAGAGAGAGAGAGAGGAGATGTTACCCTTGTAGTCCTCAACTTCCACACCAAGTTAGGTGCAAAAGCCTTCGATTCAGCTACTGGAGTAGAGATTTAGACACGGATGGAGATTTGAATTGAGGTCTTCAAGGTGTTTGGGAAGTATGGGGGTAATTGGGTAGGAGGTGTATGAAGGATGAAGGAATTGGAGGGGAATTGGTTGGTTTTTTGTGTAGGAAGAGGAGAGAGAGAGGTTCTGGAGTGATTTCTGCAGAGTGACGTTAGGGAGTCGAAATTGGGATCCAGAAATGAGAGGGGTAGGGTCTTATTTATAGCTGCTGATCATGGTCACCTTGTGTCGCACGGCACTCTGTAACCACTTTCCAAGGCTTCGAGTTGTCGCGTGACAGGAAGTGCCATTAACCATTTTTGGCGCCAAATCTGGTTCTGGAACATTCTGGGATAATACCCAAAAAGTCCAAACAGATTTATTCCCTTTAGGTCCCTTGGTCTGAGCAAAGTACAAAAAAGTACTTCCTTCGCGAGAAACTTATGGGATGTTTCCGAAAGTCTCGGAATAAACCGGGAATTTACCAAAATGCCCCCTAATGCAATTTTATCATATTAAAATGCATCTGGAAAGGTTGTGAATTGGATTGGCGTACTTACACAACTGCACCCAACTCAGCATCGGTTCCTCACAAAGGAAAGAATGCCACAGCCCCCTTCAAACAGATCCAACAATGGAACCAACTCAACAATGGAAATCCGAGTCTTGGGAACAACAGTGCCTCCCTAAAACTCCGCTCCCTTTATTATGACGATGTGGAGATTCCTTTAAGTAAGATGCTGGAAGAACTAGTGAAAGAAAAGCTGATAAAGCTACTGGAGAATTGGAAGCCCAGGAACCCCAACATTCGGTTGGATGAGTCTAAGCATTTTCTTTTCCACCAGTACCATGGGCACGACACTGATGATTGCCACTATTTGATGCATGAGATCCAGAAGCTGATAGAAGATGGGACACTTGAGTGCCTGCGTGTATCTAACAATCTTTCCCCAAGCGATGCTAACATGAATGTCATGGAGTGGGAAGCAAGGCCAGCTGACTCACCCCAAACTCCTTTGCCAAAGGCACACATCTGTTACGACAAGTGTCTGACTTTGAAGAAAGAAGTCCAAGGGTTGATCGACGAAGGAAAGCTCAAGTGCCCCGGCAGTCCAACCAGCGAAGAGTAGCTATGCTAGGGGTTACCTATCTGATGGAGAAAAACTCCCTCTTGTAATAAAAATACCGAGCAAGTGTACTCACTACCGGTGTAGCAGTATGCAAATGCAGGGGTCGAATCCACAGAGACTCGTTGGTAAACAAGTAAAGTAAAAGCAGTGAATTGAGTAACCAAAGTTTATAATTTTTATTTGATTTAAGACTAAAAGCATAAACTAAATAACAGAAACTAACTAAGCAAGAAAACAGATTATGAGCAGAGATTCGTAGATTGGATTTCACTTTACCACCATTCTATGCAAAATTTTACTTATAAAACATTAACTCAACTTCTAGGGTTCATTCACTTTAGCTAGGATCGACACGGTTAGGTGGCCGGATTACAATCCTAAATACTCTTTTAATATTGCAGTTTCTATTACGGTTCCACAATACACCAAGAATAAATTAAGCACACAAGAATTAAAGAACCTAACATTGATCTGATTCTATTACGGCACAAATCAAATTATTCAATCAATAGTGGTCAATGTATAAATCGCCCAAATTAATGGCTCGATAAATACCCAATTATTCAAAGATGAGTTCGTATCTTAACATACGTCTCGAATCTAAGAACAAGAAATTAAAATCTATTGATGAACTAGAAGGAATTAAATAGAAAGAATTAAAATATTAATGCATAGAAATCCGGTAAAGATCCAACCAATATACAAATCTAATGAAATTAGCTACTCATAATTTACAAATAATAAAAACCTGGAATGATGAATAAATCTTCTTCTTCAATTGAATTCCCAAAAGCCTAAATAAATAATAAAACTCTAAAATATAATATGGTCTGTGATATGATAATCTCCCCTCTAAACTGCCGTGGCTGTGAAAATATATAGAAAAAGAATAGGGTAAAAATCAATGGTTCAAGGCTGAGAAATCCCAAGAATACCCTTGAATAATACGTGCAAAACTGGTGCTGAAACCGAGTGGAGCGCGGCCGCATTGGATGTTGGCGCGGCCGCTCAACTTGGCAGAACTTTGTAAGCATGAATTCAGGCTTAAACAATTAAACAAGTAGCCCTTGCATTGGCCCAACAAGCAGCCCAACCTTGGCCCCAAAATGCTACAAATGGCCGGCCACTTGCTTCCAATTCTCTCGGCCATGCATTGTTGTTTTAGTACCAATATATATTTGGTTCGTCTCGCGATTTTCTCTTCGCACTTTGACTACTATAATGACTTCTTTTGCACTTCGCACTTTGAGATTTTATTTTTCATTTAATCCCACGAATTTTTATAAATTAAATTCGTCCAAAAATTCCATATTTCCAGTTCAGTCCCTGGATTTTCCAATAATTCCAATTTAGTCCAAAAGCTTCCAAATGTCAGTTTTTGTCCCAGATTTCAGCATTGTTGCGCTTCAGCCCCTGAACTATCAAAACACTAACAAATCATATCAAATATACATAAAACTCGGGAATCAAACGCAAAGAAAGTCTAAAAGTGCATCATTTGGATGGGTAAATACACATCCATCAAACACCCACAAACTAACCTTTTGCTCGTCCCGAGTAAAACTAAACTAAAAGAAGTAAAATAAAACTACTCTAAATAAAATATTAAAACAAAATAATTATTTTTGGGATGTTCTATCACAGATGATTCATTGGCCACACAAGTCTCAGATTCTCACCAACACACATAATCAACAAGTGCCACCACAGTAATGGGATTACAATCACATTGAAGCATAAAAATCACAATTTTCCACCGCGGCATGAATGATGAATGAATTATGGGAGGTCACTGCCAACAACCTAAGATTGTTTATGGATTCACTAAGTGATGCTCTAAATCAATATGTCATAGACAGTACAACCCAAAAAGGACACTCATATGCATATTTACACGATTGTCAACCCGGTTACTCAATATTGAAAGAATAATATGGCTTAAAAGTTAAGTGCGAAAGATCGCAGGGCTAGGTTCATGGTTACAAATGAAGGTAAGGACATACGAACATGAGAAAGTGAAACTAGAAAGTCTTCTTTTAACAATACATCCTCCACTCACCCTTATTATTTTCCAATGTGCCAACCCATAAACTAAAACTTTTTCATACATCAACATGGGGTTGGGCACATTCCACTACTTCCTTTGGTCACCTTGAAACATGATTTTCACTTTTGATATTAGAGAGGGCTCGATTTTTTCATTTTTTTTTTAATTTTTAATTTTTTTTTTTTTTGCTTTGCACAATTACATCACAAAGAATGTGCATTCAATATTTTTTTTATCAAGCCCCTCTTTTCATTACATAACATGACCCTTTTTTTTATTTTCGTGACCACTTTCCATTCAACCCTTGATTTTCCAAACTTCCCCCACAATTCCCAATTCATTCCCTAGTTTCACTTTCTTGAAAAGGTGAGACAATAGTGTATAAGTTAAAAGGGTGGGACAATGAGGGTACAAATGAAGGCGAATGGTGGTCTAAGATAACCTCCCACTTTGTGAGAGATTCCATTCTTTTTCAAGCTCAAAAGGGGTTCTAGCGGAATATTTTTAGTGACTAGAAAGTTTAAGGCTCACAAAAAGGGATTCAAAGAATAGCCATATATATCAAGTAACCTATTGACGTGTTATTGACAATCATGCAAACATGTTCTAGGGACCCCGAGAATACACGAAGTGATCCCATAAAGGGCACCTAAGTTGATGACAATGACCAAGAATATGATACGGAAGTGAGAGGTGGTGCAATCATAATTTAAATGTTTCAATGCAATCCCAATCACCACACTAATAATAACACATGTGATTTTAAAATTAAAGCACACTCTAATCATCACAGACTTTGGCCAACATCCCAACTATGAAAAGAACAAAACTTTAAAATTTTTCTATTTTTTTTTGGAGGGTGACACTATATACACTCCCCTATAAATCCACAAACTCGGAGAGTTGCCCACCCCCAAACTCAAAACATGCTATGTCCTCATAGCAAAGAGAACAAAAACGTGCCTTGGGCTTAACGGAGGGCAAGACACTACTAAACAATAATTAAGACAAAAATAAAACATACCTCATTGGGTTGCCTCCCAAGCAGCGCATTTGGTTAGAGTCGTTAGCCCGACTATGGTCCCAAGCTTACTTGGCCTTCGCTTTGCGGCCTTTGGACCATCTCTTTTCCTCACGGACACAAACGCCCTTCTCTTTCCACATCAGCTCTCCATTGTCAACACGTAGGGGTGAAGCCACATTTCTTTTTGAAACTTTACGCTTGTGCTTACCCCTCTTTCTTTTCTTTTTATTGGGGTTTCTACCCCCAAACTCAACCTTTTCTGCAACCTGCAAAACACCATTCTCACAACCAAGATCAAGAGAGTTATCAAGCACAAAAATATTTAAAAATATAGAATCAGATAAATCAATATAACTCTCCTCACTAACTCTCGATTTTGAAGGCCCTTGTGGTAAATGTGATGGATTCGACTCTTTATGGGAGTCGTGTGGGGAGTGATACGACCCGTTACTCCTAGAGTATTGGTCGGCCTTAATGTTACTAGCCAAGGGACAAACGTCCGCATTATCCCCACTTTTCTCACATCCATTCACATCATATTTAAAAATTGGAACATCAGTTATGGCTCCTACAAAACCATCTTTGGGGGAGGGTTTCTTATCATTTTTAAGCATACAAAACTTACATTCCTCCCCCTTACCTCTCAAGGACACCACCCCTTGACACACATCAATGGTGGCCTTAGTGTCAAACATAAATGGCCTCCCAAGCAGAATGGGAGTTTTCAGTTGTTCCTCACGTGATCCCTCCATACACATCACATAAAAGTCAATAGGGATAATGATTTTATCAATTTTAACCAACACCCCTTCAATAACCCCTAAGGGTCTTTTGATTGAGAGATCCGCCAATTGCAAGTCTCTCATGGGTGGTTTCAACTCACATACCCCCAAACTTCTAAAAACATGAAAGGGCATCACATTGACACTTGCCCCAAGATCCAATAAACCTTTAAAATTTTGACCCCCTAAAGAAATTGGGATAGTGAAACACCCGGGGTCTTTTTGAACATGTTTAATCTTTTCAAACTCCACACCTCTCTGGGGTGTGATTTTCACAACATTGGGGAGAGGGGTTTCTAAATTTAATGCAGAAAATACATATTGAACCTCCCCAATCTTATCCTCTTCCTCACTAACATTATCAATATTATCATATTCAAAACTATCAAGAGAAGAAAGAAATACCTCCTCAATTTCCTCACTCTCATCCCACACTGTCGTGATTGACTTTGCTTGCTCAGGTGGGTTTTTCTCTTTCATCAACTCTTGGGCAACCTTCACAAGCTGCTCTACTTGTGTGCCTATCTTTTGAAACGCAGCATCTGTATTTCTGTTGCTTTGCTGCATCTCCATCCTTAGCTGCTGGACTGCCAGCTCCCAAGGCTCTTTATCATGTTGTCCAGGTGGTGGAACATGAAGAGGTTTCACTTGCTGATTATGATGGCCACCCCATGGATTGTAGTTGCCATATTGGTTGCCTTGGGGTGGTGGCCTTTGTCCATATCCGTTGAAAGCATGTGCCTGTTCAGGATGATAAGAGAAATTTGCTGCACTTGGACACATATTAGTCACATGAGATGATAAACCACAATTTATACAATAATCAGTAATAACATTGGCACCAGCAGAAGTGCCACAAGCAGTCAATTTATCCAATTTATTATTTAAAAGTGCAATCTGCTTAGAAAGATTATCAGTAGCAGTCAAATCTAATACCCCCTTGTCCTACCCCTCGAACTCTTTTGTTGAGAGTTAGCACTCAACATCTCGTATAAAGCCTTAGTCTCATCCGGGGTCTTGGCTCCTATCGAGCCTCCAGCAGCATTGTCAACCATTGATTGACCATTGTCATTCAAGCCATCATAAAAGGCTTGGTTCAGTGAGGGTAGTGTGAAATTGTGTTGGGGACATTGCATTAACATTGTATTAAATCTTTCCCATGCCTCATGAAAGGGCTCCCCCACATCTTGGGAAAATGTCATCAGTTTCTGTCTAAAACCAGCCAACAGATGATGTGGGTAATATCTTTTAAGGAACACATCTTGCAATTCTACCCAAGTACTAATGCTGCTCGGTGCAAGCATCAGCAACCATGTTTTAGCCACTCCCTTAAGAGTGTAAGGAAAACACTTTAATCTAATTTGCTCTTCAGTCACTCCCTGTCTTAACAAAAATTGAGCAACAACAATAATATACTCTTTAAGGAACGTGAGTGCATCCTCACCAGGCAATCCGTGAAAGTTTGGCAACATGGCAAAGTATTGTCCTTTGACCTCTAAATTTTTGGCTGCATCGGACAGCACTATGCAAGAGGTAGATGTGTCTACCCTAGGTCTCAGAAAATCATTCATAGTTTGCGCCGGTGGTTCTGCCATCTCGGCTTTTTCTTCCTCTACCTCGGTGGTGGAGGGTTCTGATTCGATGTCCAAATCTGAAAAGAGAGGATTAAAGAGGGGATCGCCCTCAAATTCTTCCTCAAGTCTATTTATGTTATCGTCCAATGGCACCAATATAGGCTTCAAAGAACGACGACCTTGCATTCACTGTTTAACCTACTTGTTTACTTGCAACAAGTCCCCGGCAACGGCGCCAAAACATGATGGAGAAAAACTCCCTCTTGTAATAAAAATACCGAGCAAGTGTACTCACTACCGGTGTAGCAGTATGCAAATGCAGGGGTCGAATCCACAGAGACTCGTTGGTAAACAAGTAAAGTAAAAGCAGTGAATTGAGTAACCAAAGTTTATAATTTTTATTTGATTTAAGACTAAAAGCATAAACTAAATAACAGAAACTAACTAAGCAAGAAAACAGATTATGAGCAGAGATTCGTAGATTGGATTTCACTTTACCATCATTCTATGCAAAATTTTACTTATAAAACATTAACTCAACTTCTAGGGTTCATTCACTTTAGCTAGGATCGACACGGTTAGGTGGCCGGATTACAATCCTAAATACTCTTTTAATATTGCAGTTTCTATTACGGTTCCACAATACACCAAGAATAAATTAAGCACACAAGAATTAAAGAACCTAACATTGATCCGATTCTATTACGGCACAAACCAAATTATTCAATCAATAGTGGTCAATGTATAAATCGCCCAAATTAATGGCTCGATAAATACCCAATTATTCAAAGATGAGTTCGTATCTTAACATACGTCTCGAATCTAAGAACAAGAAATTAAAATCTATTGATGAACTAGAAGGAATTAAATAGAAAGAATTAAAATATTAATGCATAGAAATCCGGTAAAGATCCAACCAATATACAAATCTAATGAAATTAGCTACTCATAATTTACAAATAATAAAAACCTGGAATGATGAATAAATCTTCTTCTTCAATTGAATTCCCAAAAGCCTAAATAAATAATAAAACTCTAAAATATAATATGGTCTGTGATATGATAATCTCCCCTCTAAAGCTGATGGTATGTGAAAATATATAGAAAAAGAATAGGGTAAAAATCAATGGTTCAAGGATGAGAAATCCCAAGAATACCCTTGAATAATACGTGCAAAACTGGTGCTGAAACCGAGTGGAGCGCGGCCGCATTGGATGTTGGCGCGGCCGCTCAACTTGGCAGAACTTTGTAAGCATGAATTCAGGCTTAAACAATTAAACAAGTAGCCCTTGCATTGGCCCAACAAGCAGCCCAACCTTGGCCCCAAAATGCTACAAATGGCCGGCCACTTGCTTCCAATTCTCTCGGCCATGCATTGTTGTTTTAGTACCAATATATATTTGGTTCGTCTCGCGATTTTCTCTTCGCACTTTGACTACTATAATGACTTCTTTTGCACTTCGCACTTTGAGATTTTATTTTTCATTTAATCCCACGAATTTTTATAAATTAAATTCGTCCAAAAATTCCATATTTCCAGTTCAGTCCCTGGATTTTCCAATAATTCCAATTTAGTCCAAAAGCTTCCAAATGTCAGTTTTTGTCCCAGATTTCAGCATTGTTGCGCTTCAGCCCCTGAACTATCAAAACACTAACAAACCATATCAAATATACATAAAACTCGGGAATCAAACGCAAAGAAAGTCTAAAAGTGTTAATGCATAGAAATTCGGTAAAGATCAAAACAATCTACAAATTTAATAAATTAGCTACTCATAATTTACAAATAATAAAAACCTGGATTTGAGAATAATTCTTCTTCTTCAATTATGTTCGGACATCGAATCAGAACCCTCCACCACCGAGGTAGAGGAAGAAAAAGCCGAGATGGCAGAACCACCGGCGCAGACTATGAATGATTTCCTGAGACCTAGGGTAGACACATCTACCTCTTGCATAGTGCTGTCCGATGCAGCCAAAAATCTAGAGGTCAAAGGACAATACTTTGCCATGTTGCCAAGCTTTCACGGATTGCCTGGTGAGGATGCACTCACGTTCCTTAAAGAGTATATTATTGTTGTTGCTCAATTTTTGTTAAGACGAGGGTAGTGAGGAGCAAATTAGATTAAAGTGTTTTCCTTACACTCTTAAGGGAGTGGCTAAAACATGGTTGATGATGCTTGCACCGAGCAGCATTAGTACTTGGGTAGAATTGCAAGATGTGTTCCTTAAAATATATTACCCACATCATCTGTTGGCTAGCTTTAGACAGAAATTGATGACATTTTCCCAAGATGTGGGGGAACCCTTTCATGAGGCGTGGGAAAGATTTAATACGATGTTAATGCAATGTCCCCAACACAATTTCACACTACCCTCACTGAACCAAGCCTTTTATGATGGCTTGAATGACAATGGTCAATCAATGGTTGACAATGCTGCTGGAGGCTCGATAGGAGCCAAGACCCCGGACGAGACTAAAGCATTATACGAGATGTTGAGTGCTAATTCTCAACAAAAGAGATCGAGGGTAGAAACAAGGGGTATTGGATTTGGCCCGCTGCTTGATAATTTGTCCAAGCAAATTGCGTCTTAAGTAGTAAAATTGATAAATTGATTTGCGCACTGGCACCTGCAGTGCCAATATTATTGCGATTATTGTACAAATTGTGGTTTATCATCTCATGTGACTAATATGTGTCCAAGTGCAGCAAATTTCTTGTATAATCCTGAACATGCACATGCTTTCAATGGATATGCACCAAGGCCACCACCCCAAGGCAACCAATATGGCAACTACAATCCATGGGGTGGCTATCATAATCAGCAAGTGAAACCTCTTCATGTGCCACCACCTGGACAACATGATAAAGAGCCTTGGGAGCTTGAGTCAGCCGATTAAGAATGGAGATGCGGCAAAGTAATAGAAATACGAGATCTTGCTTTTTGAAAAGATGGGCACACAAGTAGAGCGGCTTGTGAAGGTTGCCCAAGAGTTGATGAAAGAGAAGAACCCACCTGAGCAAGCAAAGTCAATCACAACAAGTGTGGGATGAAAGTGAGGAAATTGAGGAGGTATTTCTATCTTCTCTTGATAATTTTGATTGTTTTGATAATAATGATAAGGTTAATGAGGATGAGAGTGGGGAGATTCAACATGTATTTTCTACATTAAATTTAGAAACCCCTCTCCCTAATGTTGTGAAAACCACACCCCCGAGAGGTGTGGAGTTTGAAAAGGTTAAACATGTTCAAAAAGACCTGATGCTTTACTATACCAATTTCTTTAGGGGGTCAAAATTTTAAAGGTTTGTTAGATCTTGGGGCAACTGTAAATGTGATGCCCTTTCATGTTTTTAGAAGTTTGGGGGTATGTGAGTTGAAACCACCCATGAGAGACTTGCAATTGGCAGATCTCTCAATCAAAAGACCTTTAGGGGTTATTAAAGGGGTGTTGGTTAAAATTGATAAAATCATTATCCCTATTGACTTTTATGTGATGTGTATGGAGGGATCAAGTGAGGAACAACTGAAAACTCCCATTCTACTTGGGAGGCCATTTATGTTTGACACTAAGGCCACCATTGATGTGTGTCAAGGGATGGTATCCTTGAGAGGTATGGGGGAGGAATGTAAGTTTTGTATGCTTAAAAATGATAAGAAACCCTCCCCCAAAGATGATTTTGTAGGAGCCATAACAGATTTACCAATTTTTAATTATGATGTGAATGGAGGTGAGAAAAGTGGGGATAATGCGGACGTTTGTTCCTTGGCTAGTAACATTAAGGCCGACCAATACTCTAGGAGTAACGGGTCGTATCACTCCCCACACGACTCCCATAAAGAGTCGATTCCATCACATTTACCACAAGGGCCTTCAAAATCGAGAGTTAGTGAGGAGAGTTATAGTGATTTATCTGATTCTATATTCTTAAATATTTTTGTGCATGATAACTCTCTTGATCTTGGTTGTGAGAATGGTGTTCTGCAGGTTGCAGAAAAGGTTGAGTTTGGGGGTGGAAACCCCAATAAAAAGAAAAGAAAAAGGGGTAAGCACAAGCGTAAAGTTTCAAAAATAAATGTGGCTTTACCCCTACGTATGGACAAAGGAGAGCTGATGTGGAAAGAGAAGGGCGTTTGTGCCAGTGAGGAAAAGAGATGGTCCAAAGGCCACAAAGCTAAGGTCAAGTAAGCTTGGGACCATAGTCGAGCTAACGACTTTAAACAAATGCGCTGCTTGGGAGGCAACCCAATGAGGTATGTTTTATTTTTGTCTTAATTATTGTTTAGTAGTGTCTTGCCATCCGTTAAGCCCAAGGCACGCTTTTGTTCTCTGTGCTATGAGGACATAGCATGTTTTGAGTTTGGGGGTGGGCAACTCTCCGAGTTTGTGGGTTTATAGGGGAGTGTATATAGTGTCACCCTCTAAAAAAATAGAAAAATTTAAAAAAAGTTTTGTTCTTTTCATAGTTGGGATGTTGGCCAAAGTCTGTGATGATTAGAGTGTGCTTTAATTTTAAAATCACATGTGTTATTATTAGTGTGGTGATTGGGATTGCATTGAAACATTTAAATTATGATTGCACCACCTCTCACTTCCGTATCATTTTCTTGGTCATTGTCATCAACTTAGGCGCCAAAAAAAACTTGATGGAGGAAAATTCCTCTAGTAATAAAGACCGAGCAAGTGTACTCACTACCGGTGTAGCAATATGCAAATGCAGGGGTCGAATCCACAGAGACTCGTTGGTAAACAAGTAAAGTAAAAGCAGTGAATTGAGTAACCAAAGTTTATAATTTTTATTTGATTTAAGACTAAAAGCATAAACTAAATAACAGAAACTAACTAAGCAAGAAAACAGATTATGAGCAGAGATTCGTAGATTGGATTTCACTTCACCATCATTCTATGCAAAATTTCATTTATAAAACATTAACTCAACTTCTAGGGTTCATTCACTTTAGCTAGGATCGACACGGTTAGGTGGCCGGATTACAACCCTAAATATTCTCTTAATATTGTAGATTCTATTACGGTTCCACAATATGCCAAGAATAAATTAAGAACTAAAGAATAACAAAAACCTAACGTTGATCGATTTCTATTACGGCCTCAATTAAAGTTATTCAATCAATAATGATCTATGTATAAATCACCCAAATTAATGACTCGATAAATACCCAATTGTTCTTGGATTCGAGACGTATGTTAAGATACGAACTCATCTTTGAATAATTGGGTATTTATCGAGCCATTAATTTGGGTGATTTATACATAGACCATTATTGATTGAATAACTTTAATTGAGGCCGTAATAGAAATCGATCAACGTTAGGTTTTTGTTATTCTTTAGTTCTTAATTTATTCTTGGCATATTGTGGAACCGTAATAGAATCTACAATATTAAGAGAATATTTAGGGTTGTAATCCGGACACCTAACCGTGTCGATCCTAGCTAAAGTGAATGAACCCTAGAAGTTGAGTTAATGTTTTATAAATGAAATTTTGCATAGAATGATGGTGAAGTGAAATCCAATCTACGAATCTCTGCTCATAATCTGTTTTCTTGCTTAGTTAGTTTCTGTTATTTAGTTTATGCTTTTAGTCTTAAATCAAATAAAAATTATAAACTTTGAGTAGTAAATTTGATAAATTGACTGCCTGTGGCACTTCTGCTGGTGCCAATGTTATTACTGATTATTGTACAAATTGTGGTTTATCATCTCATGTGACTAATATGTGTCCAAGTGCAGCAAATTTCTTTTATAATCCTGAACAGGCACATGCTTTTAATGGATATGCACCAAGGCCACCACCCCAAGGCAATCAATATGGCAATTACAATCCATGGGGTGGCCATCATAATCAGCATATAATAGATTATCAAATCTCAGAATATATCATAATTATTTTTAGGTTTTAGTTTTATTTTCTTTTCTTGGATCAATTGAAGAGAAGAATTATTCATCAATCCAGGTTTTTTTTATCTTTGTAAATTATGAGTAGCTAAATTTCTTAGATTTGTAGATTGGTCGAACCTTTACCGGATTTCTATGCAGTAATATTTTAATTCTTTCTATTTAATTCCATCTAGTTCATCGATAGATTTTAATTTCTTGTTCTTGGATTCGAGACGTATGTTAAGATACGAACTCATCTTTGAATAATTGGGTATTTATTGAGCCATTAATTTGGGCGATTTATACATTGACCACTATTGATTGAATAATTTGGTCTGTGCCGTAATAGAAATCGATTAAAGTTAGGCTCTTTAATTCTTGTGTGCTTAATTTATTCTTGGCATATTGTGGTACCGTAATAGAATCTACAATATTAAGAGAGCATTTAGGATTGTAATCCGGCCACCTAACCGTGTCGATCCTAGCTAAAGTGAATGAACCCTAGAAGTTGAGTTAATGTTTCTTAAGTAAAATTCTGCATAGAATGATGGTATAGTGAAATCCAATCTACGAATCTCTGCTCATAATCTGTTTTCTTGCTTAGTTAGTTTCTGTTATTTAGTTTATGCTTTTAGTCTTAAATCAAATAAAAATTATAAACTTTGGTTACTCAATTCACTGCTTTTACTGTACTTGTTTACCAACGAGTCTCTGTGGATTCGACCCCTGCATTTGCATACTGCTACACCGGTAGTGAGTACACTTGCTCGGTTTTTATTACAAGAGGGAGTTTTCCTCCATCAAGTTTTTGGCGCCGTTGCCGGGGACTTGTTGCAAGTAAACAAGTAGGTTAAACAGTGAATGCAAGGTCGTCGTTCTTTGAAGCCTATATTGGTGCCATTGGACGATAACATAAATAGACTTGAGGAAGCATTTGAGGGCGATCCCCTCTTTAATCCCCTTTTCTCGGATTCGGACACCGAATCAGAACCCTCCACCACCGAGGTAGAGGAAGAGAAAGCCGAGATGGCAGTACCACCGGCACAGACTATGAATGATTTCCTGAGACCTAGGGTAGACACATCTACCTCTTGCATAGTCTTTGTCCGATGCAGCCAAAAATTTAGAGGTCAAAGGACAATACTTTGCCATGTTGCCAAGCTTTCACGGATTGCCTGGTGAGGATGCACTCACGTTCCTTAAAGAGTATATTATTGTTGTTGCTCAATTCTTGTTAAGACAGGGAGTGACTGAAGAGCAAATTAGACTAAAGTGTTTTCCTTACACTCTTAAGGGAGTGGCTAAAACATGGTTGCTGATGCTTGCACCGAGCAACATTAGTACTTGGGTAGAATTGCAAGATGTGTTCCTTAAAAGATATTACCCACATCATCTGTTGGCTAGCTTTAGACAGAAATTGATGACATTTTCCCAAGATGTGGGGGAGCCCTTTCATGAGGCATGGGAAAGATTTAATACGATGATAATGCAATGTCCCCATCATAATTTCACACTACCCTCACTGAACCAAGCCTTCTATGATGGCTTGAATGACAATGGTCAATCAATGGTTGACAATGCTGCTGGAGGCTCAATTGGAGCCAAGACCCCGGATGAGACTAAGGCTTTATTTGTGATGTTGAGTGCTAATTCTCAACAAAAGAGTTCGAGGTAGGACAAGGGGTATTAGATTTGATGCACGATAATCTTTCTAAGCAAATTGCAGTCTTGAGTAGTAAATTTGATAAATTGACTGCATGTGGCACTTCTGCTGGTGCCAATGTTATTACTGATTATTGTACAAATTGTGGTTTATCATCTCATGTGACTAATATGTGTCCAAGTGCAGCAAATTTCTTTTATAATCCTGAACAGGCACATGCTTTTAATGGATATGCACCAAGGCCACCACCCCAAGGCAATCAATATGGCAATTACAATCCATGGGGTGGCCATCATAATCAGCATATAATAGATTATCAAATCTCAGAATATATCATAATTATTTTTAGGTTTTAGTTTTATTTTCTTTTCTTGGATCAATTGAAGAGAAGAATTATTCATCAATCCAGGTTTTTTTTATCTTTGTAAATTATGAGTAGCTAAATTTCTTAGATTTGTAGATTGGTCGAACCTTTACCGGATTTCTATGCAGTAATATTTTAATTCTTTCTATTTAATTCCATCTAGTTCATCGATAGATTTTAATTTCTTGTTCTTGGATTCGAGACGTATGTTAAGATACGAACTCATCTTTGAATAATTGGGTATTTATTGAGCCATTAATTTGGGCGATTTATACATTGACCACTATTGATTGAATAATTTGGTCTGTGCCGTAATAGAAATCGATTAAAGTTAGGCTCTTTAATTCTTGTGTGCTTAATTTATTCTTGGCATATTGTGGTACCGTAATAGAATCTACAATATTAAGAGAGCATTTAGGATTGTAATCCGGCCACCTAACCGTGTCGATCCTAGCTAAAGTGAATGAACCCTAGAAGTTGAGTTAATGTTTCTTAAGTAAAATTCTGCATAGAATGATGGTATAGTGAAATCCAATCTACGAATCTCGCTTGCTCATGTCTGTTTTCTTGCTTAGTTAGTTTCTGTTATTTAGTTTATGCTTTTAGTCTTAAATCAAATAAAAATTATAAACTTTGGTTACTCAATTCACTGCTTTTACTGTACTTGTTTACCAACGAGTCTCTATGGATTCGACCCCTCTTGTAATAAAAACCGAGCAAGTGTACTCACTACCGGTGTAGCAATATGCAATTGCAGGGGTCGAATCCACAGAGACTCGTTGGTAAACAAGTAATGGGAAAGCAGTGAATTTTGTAACCAAAGTTTAAAATTTTTATTTGAAACTAAGAGCATAAATTAAATAACTAAAACTAACTAGACGATAAAACAGATTATGAAGATTCGTAGAATGGATTTCATCTAATTACTCTATTCTATGCGAATTTTACTTATAAAACATTAACTCAACTTCTAGGTTCATTCACTTTAGCTAGGATCGACATTAGATTTACAATCCTAAATACTCTTTTAATATTGCGGTTTCTATTACGGTTCCTAATACACCAAGAATAAATTAAGCACACAAGAATTAAAGAACCTAACATTGATACGATTCTATTACTTACCAAATCAAGTATTCAATCAATAGTGGTCAATGTATAAATCGCCCAAATTAATGGCTCGATAAATACCCAATTATTCAAAGATGAGTTCGTATCTTAACATACGTCTCGAATCTAAGAACAAGAAATTAAAATCTATTGATGAACCGAGAAGAATTAAATAGAAAGAATTAAAATATTAATGCATAGAAATCGAAAGATCCAACCAAATATACAAATCTAATGAAATTAGCTACTCATAATTTACAAATAATAAAAAGCACGGAATGATGAATAAATCTTCTTCTTCAATTGAATTCCCAAAAAGCCTAAATAAATAATAAAACTCTAAAATATAATATGGTACGTGATATGATAATCTCCCCTCTAAGCTGCCGTGGTTGTGAAAATATATAGAAAAAGAATAGGGTAAAAATCAATGGTTCAAGGTGAGAAATCCCAAGAATACCCTTGAATAATACGTGCAAAGCGGTCTTTGGCTTAAGTGGAGCGCGGCCGCATTGGATGTTGGCGCGGCCGCTCAACTTGGCAGAACTTTGTAAGCATGAATTCAGGCTTAAACAATTAAACAAGTAGCCCTTGCATTGGCCCAACAAGCAGCCCAACCTTGGCCCCAAAATGCTACAAATGGCCGGCCACTTGCTTCCAATTCTCTCGGCCATGCATTGTTGTTTTAGTACCAATATATATTTGGTTCGTCTCGCGATTTTCTCTTCGCACTTTGACTACTATAATGACTTCTTTTGCACTTCGCACTTTGAGATTTTATTTTTCATTTAATCCCACGAATTTTTATAAATTAAATTCGTCCAAAAATTCCATATTTCCAGTTCAGTCCCTGGATTTTCCAATAATTCCAATTTAGTCCAAAAGCTTCCAAATGTCAGTTTTTGTCCCAGATTTCAGCATTGTTGCGCTTCATTTTCGAACTATCAAAACACTAACAAACCATATCAAATATACATAAAACTCGGGAATCAAACGCAAAGAAAGTCTAAAAGTGCATCATTTGGATGGGTAAATACACATCCATCACTATCCTTAAGCAAAATTAAATGATAAAACAGTCTCTCAGTCAACTTTCGTAGGTTCTAGTACTTTCCTCTTTCAATCAAGTCCTCCTCGGACATTGTAGTTGATCTTAAATCTTCTATAAAAGAGTCTTTTTCTTTTCTTGCTAGACTTAAGACATTATTTGCACACCTACATTACATTTAATGAAATGGTTTTATTTTATATGATCACTTGCATTGCTTAACAAATAATCTCTCGAAATAATTAACGTTCTGATTAATCGGTGTGAGAAAGTAAACTAATGCCTTCCCCATACACTTTCCTTACCTCACAAAAGGCCTCCATCAACCTATACACTTTCCTTACCTTACAAAAGTCTTCATCAAGCCATACGCCTCCCAAATCATGTCCTCATCATCACCTTGACCAAGTCAACAACGGCAGCAACATCAAGGAACAACAAAAGATCACTCAGCATCGAAAGATTGACCCCATGTCGACAACAACCCAGGAGCTTGCCATCACCCTCATGTGCATCAAGAAAGTTTAAGCGGGGGTCTGCCTTCGTCCTCAAGAGCTTTAAAAAAAAAAGCCCAAGTGGGAGCTTAAAAAAAAGCCCAAATAGGAGCTTCAAAAAAAAAGCCCAAGTAGGAGCTTCAAAAAAAATGAATGAGGCCAAGAACCCAGTACCGCCAATCAGAAGCTTGACAGGTGGGGCAAAATCAAGGCTCGAAGAATGAAAGTTGTCAATAACAATGGAGTGGTCAAACCAAAGGCAGAAAACATTTCATAAGCCCTTAGGCATATGCGAATCCTTTCTCCCCCAATGAAAGACGAAAATCAGGAAGCAATTGAAGCATCCGTCCAAAATGACTGGTCAAGGAATCATCCCAAGGCCCATTCCTCATCATCCAACCTCCTCATCCAAGCCTTCTCACCAAAGGAACCACAAATATTCATACCCTTTCCCAAAGTCAAACACAGTTCAGCCGAAGCCGAACTACGGCGACCTGAGCTCCTCACAATGAGGGGAACGTAGGCAACCAGAAATGGTCCGATTATAAGCATATTCAAATTCCAGAAAATCTGATCTCATCAATGACCTCTCCCATAAACACATTCAAATCCCAGAAAACTCGGTCTCATCAATGACCTCCCTATACACAAACCTTTCTTTCACACCCAGCCAACCTTGATCCGCGACATCAGTTGACTTTCTCCTCATGTTTAATCAAAATGTTTATTCATATCGAGATTAGTGGTTGAATAACCCGAACATTAATAAAGGGTTTTAAGCAATCTTGTGATCATTGTAAATAAAACAAGTTTTCAGATGTCTTGACAAGTCTTCTTTTCTACATCTTAGGAAAAATAGTGCTAAACACTGATTTTCTGTCAGCAGGGGCTTCCATACACTTTTACCAACCTTTCTACGTTATACTCTCTCAAAAGAGTCAAACCCAAAGCGAGTTCTTGTGCCTACGTCGAATGAGGCCATCAAAATAACACAAAATCGGGATCTATTTCCACCTTTCAAAAAAAATGCCCCTGCATGTATAAATTTCTAAAATTCTTTTCTTTTACATCTTCTTGCGGTTGACTGATTGACTAAAGAAAATAAGAAAGTAAATATGAAAGGATAGGTTTTCCCTCTTCTGCTATAATTCGCATTAGAGCTGCCTTGAAACTCTTCAAGGTTGAAGCTTCGCCAAGCCATTTCTTTAGACTGGGGCTTCTTTAGTCACTTTTGGGTCTGCATCGGGTTCTTCACTAGGTCCCTAGATGGATTCAGTCTTGGTCAGATCAACCTCAGGATCACTTTTGCAGTACCAATCAGATTGGGACTTCTGCTAGGTCATAAGATTGGGGCTTCACCAAGCCACTTCTCCAGAATCTAGACTTCGCCTACCCGGTTCATCAAACCGGGGCTTTGCCAAGCAAAGGGAAGTTTTATTTGTTGGAAGCCTGCCACGAACAAATTCTTTGGTGTCAGGATCGGGGCTTAATCATGACTTTAAGTCCAACATTGAAAGTTGAGTCTACAAGACCCCTTCGCACCAATCAGAATGAGAATCTTTTCTTGAAACTAGGATGGGCTTCATAACGTAATGCTTCAACGGATTGGGGCTGCATTAAGTGCATTTTGAGATCAGTCATGGTCAACCAACCAGTTTGTTTCTATAACCAATACATTCGGGCCTTCCCCATGATACTTTGTCAAGTCGGGGGCTTCACAAGTCATTTGAAGAAGGTTTCGTTCATGGATTCCTTAAGATCGCTTCGAACATGACACTATCTTTGGATGAACAATCAGTTTGGTGCTTTGCCATTCTTTTGGATCAGACCATCAATCAAAGCTCTACCAAGTCATCTCTTCAAGTCGGGGCTTTGTCAATGAAAGGATCTTTCCTCGCTTTAATAGAACTTGGGGCTTTGCAGAATTTTTCCCTCAGACCGGGGCTTCGATAAGTCACATCCATTCTCAGAAGAGAGGTTTGGTCACTTTGACATTTGCTTTAGTCTTTGGTTCTAAAAGCCTGTCAGCATCAAGCTTCAAGCGCCAGAGTTTGAGAAAGGGACTTTAATCAAGACCCGAGGTTTAAACCCGATCTCAGCCCAAGAGGGAATTTTGGTACACATGATACCTTTTGGCAGCATTAGGCAAATCTCAGCAATAGCAGCAGCTCATTCCGCACCCAAGGGATACGACCCCACCTGCTCGAAACCTTTCTCAAACAGTTCCCAAACACATACATCCAAACACATTCTTTCATAAAACTCCTCTCACATTGCCTTTCCGCAAAAGAGTGAGACCGTGGCTCATGTGACATGCACAAAGAAAAATAACCTTAATTGATTACCAAATCAAAATAGGAAATACTTTTGCCCAAAATTTTCTCGTTATCTCCAAATGGGATAACGTTTCCTCCGGGAAGCCCTTTCGTTATCGCCGAATGGGATAACGTTTACTTCGGAAAATCCTCCGTTATCGCCATATGGGATAACGTTTCCTTTGAGAAATCTCCGTTATTGCCAAATGGGATAGCGTATCCTCCGGGAAATCTCCGTTATCACCAAATGGGATAACGTCTCCTCCAGAAGTTTCCGCTATCGCCAAATGAGATAACGTCTCCTCCGGAAAATCTCCGTTATCGCCAAATGGGATAACGTCTCCTCCGGGAAATTTCCCGTTATCTCCAAATGAAATAACGTTTTTTCCCAAAATCATTGTCCGTAGCCCGAAAGGCTTTAAATTACTCGGTCCGAAAGACCGTATAAATTTCTCAAACCATTGTCCGTAGCCCAGAAGGCTTTAAATTACCCGATCCGGAAGACCGTATAAATTTCCCAAAATCATTATCCGTAGCCCGGAAGGATTTAAATTAATCGGTCCGGAAGACCGCATAAATTTCCCAAAATCATTATCCGTAGCCCGGAAGGCTTAAATTACCCGGTCCGGAAGACCGCATAAATTTCCCAAAATCATTATCCGTAGCCCGGAAGGCTTTAAATTATCCGGTCTGAAAGACCGTATAAATTTCCCAAATCGTATAAATTTCTCCCAAAAATCTCCGTTATCGCTGTTAGAATTAAATCAAATAAGGTGACAGCCTCCATTAATTATCAAATCAAATAAGGTGACAGCCTTCGAATTGTCAAATTCAAGCTTTAGCTACCTCTATCTCTGTTCGAAAGAGATAGCGATGTATGCTTTAGTATTCCAACTTTAGCTACCTTTAGAACAACTTTAGCTACCTCTATCTCTATTCAAAAGAGATAGCGAAGTACACTTTAGTGTTCTCAACTTTAGCTACCTCTATCTCTGTTCGAAAGAGATAGCGAAGTACGCTTTAGTATTCCAAGTTTAGCTACCTCTATCTCTGTTCGAAAGAGATAGCGAAGTATGCTTTAGTATTCCAAATTTAGCTACCTCTATCTCTATTCGAAAGAGATAGCGAAGTACGCTTTAGTTTTTCCAAATTTAGCTACCTCTATCTCTGTTCGAAAGAGATAGCGAAGTACGCTTTAGTTTTTCCAAATTTAGCTACCTCTATCTCTGTTCGAAAGAGATAGCGAAGTACGCTTTAGTTTTTCCAACTTTAGCTACCTCTATCTCTGTTCGAAAGAGATAGCGAAGTACGCTTTAGTTTTTCCAACTTTAGCTACCTCTATCTCTGTTCGAAAGAGATAGCGAAGTACTAAAATTACCCGGGATTCGCGTGCGGTGAACGCGGTTGTCTTTCGCGGATTAGGTGTTTGAGACCTCGCTTTCGGGAAGAAGAGGAGTCACCACGCGGTTTTGTATTTTGAGCCCAAACGTTGAAAAATGGCTTAGTGAAAAGGGGTGTCGTTTTTATTGGTAGCAAAAACTTAGGAAAAGGCTTTGAAACGGGGTGTCGTTTTTATTGGTAGCGAAAACGAGGAAAAAGCTTTGAAACGGGGTGTCATTTTTATTGGTAGCGAAAAATGAGGAAAAAGCTTTTTTAGTACCAGAGATTGTTAGGTTCGGAGGTCACGTTACGTTTCGGGAAGAGTATTTTGAGATCACCCGAAATGCCTCGTATGACGAGTCTTTCTACCTTTCTCGAAAATGTGTGCGTGTGTGTGTGTGTTTGCATTTTGAAAATGGGGGCTTGAATGACAAGCTTAATCTTAGTTTGAATGTCAAACGTTGATTTTTGTGATTCCTTTTAGAAAAAGCGAGCGTTTGAATGACAAACGTTGGGTTTGGATTTTTTTAGGAAAAAGTGGTGCGAGTGATGATTTTGAACTGTTAACTTAAGTGTCAAATATTGACTTTTAAGAAAGGAGCGTTTGAATGTCAAACGTCGGATTTTTGAATTTGAAGATGAACGTTTGGATGCCAAACGTCATCTTGCGCGTTTTGAAAGAGAGTTCGAATGTCGAACTCCGGTTTTGAATCGGGCATTTCATTGTTAGCGATTTTACGGGAAAAAAGCATTAAATGAGATTTGAATGTCAAATGTCGGGTTTTGAGTTTGAAGATGATCGTTTGGATGCCAAACGTCATCTTGCGCGTTTTGAAAGAGAGTTCGAATGTCAAACTCCGGTTTTGAATCGGGCATTTCATTGTTAGCAATTTTACGGGAAAACAACATTAAATGAGATTTGAATGTCAAATGTCGGGTTTTGAGTTTGAAGATGATCGTTTGGATGCAAAACGTCATCTTGCGCATTTTGAAAGAGAGTTCGAATGTCGAACTCCGGTTTTGAACCGGGCATTACATTGTTAGCGATTTTATGGGAAAAAAGCATTAAATGATATGCGATCAACGAATCGTTTTGCAACTCGGACTTTGATAAGTAAATACTATCACGAGCCAAACGGCTCGGACTTGTAAATGACAGTATTTAAAGTGCGGTATCAACGGAATCAAACGACCCGGATTTTAAAGGTGCGTTAAGTAAATAGCATTCAACGGATCAAACGATCCGGACCATTAAATGTCTATCACGAACCAAATGATTCGGACTATAAAGTTGCGTAAAGTAAATGACGTTCAACGGATCAAACGATCCGGAATTGTTAAATGACATAAAAGTAAATGAACGGGGCCGGAACGCCGTTTTAACCAGAGATTAGTTCTCTTACGGGAAGAGAAGAGGATCCGGGACTAAAACGTATCGAACCCCGTTGATGGTGACGTCTACATTTCAATGACTTTTGTTCGAAAATGGTTGTAGCGACTGGCGCGTAAACCGAGATGGAACGTGTGTTTAGGGAGAGAGAGTGTTACCTATGACTAGGGGTTGTCTCTTTTGGCTCGGGAGGCGTATACGGGATACAATTTAGTGTTTGGAATGGTGTTTCGAGGTTGTTTTGTTCGTGTTTGGTTGAAATACAAAGTTTTCACGCAAATCGAGGCAAAACGGGGCTCGAGAGAGGGTGAAACTGGTTTGGGCCGTGGCTGCGGGTGAAAATGGATGAACTTTTTCCTCCTTGAAAATGTTTGACAGCCCTCTGTATTTATAGGGTAAATTTGCAAAAGAGTCCAGACGGACTTAACCTGAATTTCAGGGGGTTTTGTGGTATTTTTGAAATTGGGGGAACTTGCTGGCAACTCTGTTTTGCCTGCAAAAGAGTCCGGACGGACTGTGACAACATCTCAGGGGTATTTTGGTCTTTTCACTCTGAAATTTGATTGATGTTGATCGGAGGGCTGTGGCATGCGTGCCACGTGCCCCTGTGACTCACCAAGGCATGGTTTTTCGTGCCATTATTCCCAATTTTGTCAGTTTTTTAAATAACTGTCTGGAAAATATCCGAAATGCCCCCGGAAAGTGCCGGAAAGTGCTTTTTTCAGGAGAAGCTGTACTTTTACGTGTGACAACGTGTGTTGAGTACGCTTCGACATTGGGATGCACGGGGCAGTTTCGGGACATCTTGTTGGCTTGAGAATGGGGAGCTTAACGGGTTCCGGTTAACCTGGAGCGGGCCAGTTAACGGATTCCGATTAACTTTTAACGGATTTTGGCGATCCGGATTTGGGTACTTACAAGTACGCTTTAGTATTCCAACTTTAGCTACCTATATCTCTGTTCGAAAGAGATAGCGAAGTATGCTTTAGTTTTTGCAACTTTAGCTACCTCTATCTCTGTTCGAAAGTGATAGCGAAGTACGCTTTAGTTTTTCCAACTTTAGCTACCTCTATCTCTATTCGAAAGAGATAGCGAAGTACGCTTTAGTATTCCAAGTTTAGCTACCTCTATCTCTGTTCGAAAGAGATAGCGAAGTACGCTTTAGTTTTTCCAAGTTTAGCTACCTCTATCTCTGTTCGAAAGAGATAGCGAAGTACGCTTTAGTTTTTCCAACTTTAGCTACCTCTATCTCTGTTCGAAAGAGATAGCGAAGTACGCTTTAGTTTTTCCAACTTTAGATACCTCTATCTCTATTCGAAAGAGATAGCGAAGTACGCTTTAGTTTTTCCAACTTTAGCTACCTCTATCTCTGTTCGAAAGAGATAGCGAAGTACGCTTTAGTTTTTCCAACTTTAGCTACCTCTATCTCCTCGATAGCGAAGTACGCTTTAGTTTTTCCAACTTTAGCTACCTCTATCTCCTCCATAGCGACGTAAGCTTTAGTTTCTTAAGGTGACTCCTCCATTAATCGTCAAAACCTCAAGGATCCTAGACATGTTCCTAACTATCTAGTGAGACTTGAACTACGACCAAGGCTTGATTCCTCCGGGATACGTAGGTAGCCTTTCATAAAAGTTCAGCCATCCTACCACATTGGTCACCCCTTTCATTCACCACTCCTCAGTGGTGCATGAGCCTTTCATAAAGGTCCAGCCATCCGACCACATTGGTCACCTCTTTCATTCATCACTCCTCAGTGGTGCATGAGCCTTTCATAAAGGTCCAGCTATCTGACCACATTGGTCACTCCCTTCATTTGGCATATCCCTGGTAGGATCAGCCATTTGACCTCCTAGGTCATTTCCTTTCCATCTTCATAGCAAGGGACCAGTCTCTCTTCGCTATTCCCCAGTGGATTCTGAACTACGATCGTGGCTTGATTCCCCCGGGATACATAGGTAGCCTACTTTAGGTTTAGCCAATTCATCACATATGACACCCATTCTCCAGTGGATTCCGAACTACGATCATAGCTTGATTCCTCCGGGATACGTAGGTAGCCTTCCAAAGGTTCAGCCACTCGACCTCCTTGGTCACCCAATCCCAATCCGTCTCGGCAGTTCGCCAGATTGGATTCTTTTTATCCACAACCCCACTTGCCCTGCAAGTGCCGTTGCCGAGGGGCTTCTGTAAGTAACCAAATCTGGCTCATGCCTTCCGGTTAAGTTTCTCGGCAATTCCCCAAACTTTCATAAAGTTCAAGGGCGATTCGGGAACTTTTTCAAACTTTCCAAGGGAAGAAGGACCTGCCAATAATATTGAATTTGGGCAGGATCTAGCTAAAAAAGGCCTTCTAGAATGCCACCTTGCATGTTTCTAGAAAAATTTGGGTCGACAGCAAATGTAGCCACGCTGTCTCTTTTGCCGCAAATGAAGCCACGCGGTCTCTTTCGCTGACCTTCTAGAATGCCACCTTTCATGTTTCTAGAAAAATCTGGGTCGACAGCAAATGTAGCCATACGGCCTCTTTTGCCGCAAATGAAGCCATACGGCCTCTTTCGCCGTCTGTCAGCAGCCTATAAATAGAGGCCTCCTCTACCCATTTTAGGGGAGAATTTTGAGTATTGTTTTGCTGCCAAACTAAAAACACGAATTTACAGCCCCTAAAAACACCCAAAAACCACCCAAAAACCACCTCCCTCCTCCATAAATCACTTCCAAAACCCTTCCTACCTAGGAAAATCCCCAAGGGAGATAGAGAGAACCACCATTGGTAATCTCTCCTCCCTTTCTCTTTAAAATACTCTTGTTATCTTGCTCTTTTCATTACTTGTCATTTAATTTACCTTTATTTGTCATTTATCTTGTTATATTGTTATAAAGTTGCTATCTTTGCTATGTAAACATCATATCCCCCTTTTCCCCTACACAAATGATTCATGGAGAATCTCATCCCAATGATGAACAAGGGTCCACAAGTGGCTTGTTCTAGGGAGGATTCATCACATGATGATGTGAAATACTTCCATTTTATTACATAAAAATGCAATCTTTACTCTTATTAATGTCATCCCCTTCCCTTGACCTAGCTTCCAAGAATTGTCCACCTCATAAGGTTCTTAAAGGACATAGGAAAGCCTCAAAGGTCTTCCCTTTACATTCATATCTTTAGCTTTCATAATGTTCATTACATTTATTTCATAAAAATGCAATCTTTACCTTTCAATGTCATTTCCCCATATCCCTTTTGGTTGGATCGCTCTCCGAGGATTGTCTAGTGACCTTTCAAGGCACGAAAGACATAGGACGAGTATAAAGATCCAATCTTTATACCCCCTCCCCTTAGTCCCTTTGGTACTTGAAGCATCCCGTGGTGTGGATCGGTTTAAAGGTCTCATCTTTACATCGTTTTCGCCACTAAAATGCCATAGTCGAAGTCCCTTTAGAAGCGGATGAATCTTGGCCCCTACATCTCCGATCATCACTTGAGACGAGCATAAATGTCCCTACTAAGCTAAAATCATCTCAAGATGTAGGATTGATGGGCAAGGACTCTTCCTTTCTAAAGAGTCTCACTCTTGGACTATAAAAAGGTGTCCCTCTCTCTCGATCACATAAAGACCTAGTCCCGAAGAACGTTGGTTTAAAACACACCAAGGCTCTCAATCCTAATATGGTTGATTATTCCAACGAGAGGGTAAAAAGGTCACTTAATGATGATCATAAGTCTAAGATGAGCACGGGATCAAAATCCCGAACACATCAAATCCAAGTAATCCCGAGCGATAACCTTCTCACATGGTTTATACGTCCGACAGATAACTTGGCACATTCCCTTATTTTTCAAATCACATCTCACACACGAACACACAAAACAAGCACAAAAATCGGATCTAGGAAGACTTGCCTTTGGCAAGGCTCCTTGTTGATGGTTTTATGGATTTGACGATTGACCTACGAAGCTAGATGCATAGGTAATCATGCATGTGCAATTTATTTGAAGAAACATGAGAATGACTCATTTTTTGAAAATAAAGTGAGAAAAATAATGCCAAAAATGGGACGGCGTTCTTGCATGTCCTAGAACTAGGTCGACTCCTGATCATAGATGTGAAAATAAGATTTTGGACGATGAAAATGATTCATCCATGCCATTTTAAAAGATTAAATTTATATGCAAAGAATTTTGTGAAAACTGGATTTTGCGTTTGAGAGAGCATGTGCTCGGGGTGACGTGTTTCAAATGATGAAAGACACATGTTCTAGGCAAATGATGCTAGCAAATTTCTTATGAATGCTTTTATTTGGAAATGTGTGCATTATTTTGTGAATATATGCATGTTTCTGAGATAAGTTGAAGGACTAACGTACCTTTGCTGTGCTTACCTGCAGGAGAGCAAATCACGGGGGTCCGCTGAGATAGCGGTGAAATTGTGGGTGAGGATGCCTGACTTCGAGAAGGATGGCCACAACCCTAGGCAGCTAGTGGTGGCTACGGGTATCCATTCTTTTGTTGAGGCTATCGGCCGAGGGGTTCACATGACGACCAAGAGCAAGGGATTGGTCCTAGCTCTTTCTGAGTTCTGGTGGGATACCACTCATAGCTTCCATCTGTGCTGGGGAGAGGCTACGGTGACTCCTGCCGACTTTACGGCTATTACAGGCTTGAGGTTCACCGATCGGCCGGTGACCTGGAGGGACCACATTTCTGACGCGGAGTTCAGGGACTATGTGGGGTTTGACCTCCGTTCGAAGGGGCTAGGGATGGAGACTCGGTTGGTTGAGATTCAGATTCTCAGGTGTATGGAGGGTTTTGCAGATAATGATGTGACTGCTCACCAGCTCGCGAGGGCTTTCTTGTGTTTGACTTTATCTGTCACCATCTTTGCCCATTCTGGGACATTAGCGATAACTTGTCTGTTGGATTCTTTGGTTGATTTGGCCACGGTTGGGGAGGTCTCTTGGGGTGAGGCCGAATTGGCAGACCTTTATTTTGCTCTGGATTTGTACAGCCGGAACAAGGCTGCTTCTATGGATTGCTTCTCATTCGCTTTGGAGGTATTCTCATTCTTCCTTTCTGTTCTTTCCCCTTCTGTACCCTTGAAGTGAGAGAAAGTAACCTTTATGTTTTTGACCTGCAGGTTTGGTTCTGCGAGGTGATCGGGTTCTTTCCGTGGAACCAGCAGAGTGATCCCGCTACCTTCCCGGCTATGGTACGCTGGAGAGGTGAGGCTCGGGACAAGTTTAATGGGAAGACCCGGATCACTTTTGATTATAAGATGGTGAGGCCTGTCATCAACGGGGACAGCTGCGAGAGGGTGAGCTTCTACCCTTGGGGGAGATACCCAGAGGTTCTGATGGGTGATGCCGTGGTCATGACTAGGCAGAGGAGGTGGTTGATAGGCTTGACCTGTGATATCATCTAGGGGGACCAGTTTTCCAGGCAGCATGGTGAAGATAGCTGCTGCCCAGAGGTACGGGGAGGCAGAGCCGACTGATCCACCTATTCCTCTGGCTCACCTATCTTATGTGGTGAATGGGGTACCAAGGAGGCTGATGGTGCCTATTCCTTCAAATGTTTGAATGATTTTGAGCATTCAAATGTCTAGGAGAAGCTCTTGGTCCCCTTCAAGACTTTGAAGAAAGACATTGATTTTTCAACGGATTTTGCAATGAATCTCCCAAGTGTAGCTATCCTTCCTTTCAGTATTTGAACCTCCTTAATGTTGGTAGGTTCCTTCATGTCTATCAAGGCTTTGATTTTTTCTGGATTTGCCTCAATTCCTCTTTGCGATACCATAAAGCCTACGGACTCCATCTCTGGACCGTCTCAAAATTGCAATGTTTTGATGATTATTTCTCTAAGTCTTCTACCTTCCTCACCATTTATAACTAGGTTTTCCATTTCCACTAGTTTGTCTACGTCTGGTAGCTCTCCTTATGTCAAGTCAGGGTTGGCCCCCGAGTTCTGGATGCTGACGAGATGAGGGGCTAAATCCGGGACAGAAAGAACTGTGTCATTGTTTTCATGTATATCTAGGATCATGTGGTTCTCGTTATCTGATTCAAAAATCAGGTTGAGCCTAGAACTAGTGTTGGTAGTCTTTACAGACTTCGAGATTTTTGTGTTTTCCTCCGGTGTGTCCACCTCCACATTTCTAGATGTTTTTCTACTCCTCATGACATGCTACAAGAAGTCCTTGGTAGTCATCCTCACACATCCGACTCTAGCACGTGTAGCAAATTTAACTCGTTGGTAAGGGAGGGAGGCGACCAACCCAAGTTTGCCTTGACTTGGAATGCCTAGGATGGCATGGTAGTCAATTGTCCCCATGACGCTAACTTTGTGGTTGGTGAAGCCTTCTAGACTCCCGGAGTATGGCTCCAGCATACTATCCTCCAGATTCATATTCTGGAAGGTAGAGTAATACAGAATATCTCGGGAGGCCCCCGAGTATAAGAGGAGTCTCTCGGATTCACAGTTGTCAATCCTCCCTTTGATTACCAAGGGTTGTTCACGAGCCGCGTGACTTCTGGATAGCTCATTAGGGGAGAAGCTAATGACTTCCTACTCCTTATTAATACAGCCGAGGATGTGATAAACTTTACTCAGCTCAAGGATCTGGTCTTTCAGTTTTTTGTTGGAAACGGTCTCCTCTCGTATGACATGGAGTTTTGCTTTAGGAGGCATGTCTTCCCTTTCATCTTCCTTATCCTCATCATCGTCGTCATTTCTTATTCACTAGTTATCCTTTCTCATAACGTAGCGATCTAGCTTTCCCTCGTCTACCCATCTCTGGATCATTCTCTTCAGGGAGATGCAATTTTCCGTATTTTGTTCATGGTCCTTATGAAAGGCACAATACTTGGAGCTGTCACGGGTGTACTTTGTTCTTTCATCGAGCGATCGGGGATTTGGTAGATTCACCAACTGCTTGATTTCTGTGATTGGTTTTGTGAGGGGGTAAAAACCTCGGCTTTTTAAGTAGCCCGAGTTCTATTCTTCCCATTATAGCCACTTCCATTTGAAGCCTGGTTGGTGCCAGCTGCCTCTGCTTCTGGTTTCTCAGACCTCTCTTTACTTTTCTCTTCTGCCATCGCTATGGCGTAAGCCACATTGTATAGATCAGATTTTGACTTAGGCTCTCTGACAGAAAGTTCATAGATCAATTTTCTGGATCTCAATCCGGAATTAAAGCAAACAATCACCTCCTGGTTTGTCAAACTTTCTTCTACTTGGTCTGCCATGGCTCTGAATCGATTGTAATAATTCAGAGTGGTTTCATTCTTTCCTTGCTCATTGTTAGCAGATCTGTCTATCTCTTCTTTCTCTTCCCTGCTGTGGCAAAATGATCCAGGAACCTCATCCTCATGTTTTTCCAGCTATCGATTATTCCCTTCTTTTGCTCACAAAACCAGGACAAAGCTATTCCGGAGAAGGTACTCGCAAAAGCCTTGCAAAGAATGTCATCTGCATTGGTGAGTAGAGCCATGGTGAATTCAAAACTTTGCACATGGTCCCGTGCATCGGTGGTTCTCGCATATTTTTCAAAACTTTGGATTTTTAAAGCAGGATTGGGAGGTAGATCGTTAATTCGCTAGGAGAAAGGACGGGTGGCACTGGTATCATCATCATCCACTTCCTTTCTCCCCATTTCCATTTCATCTAATCTATTTTTTAAGAGTAATAATTCTCTGACATCGATCCCTGAGCTGAAATGAGAGCCATGGTGGGTCCTTTCTTTCTTTCTGTGTCCGTTCACTCTACTATGCTCCTCATGTTCCTGGTGATTGTCCTCCTGCCCAGATGGTGTCCCTTCTAGGTACCAATTCAGGATGAGGAGGTGATATGTGACGAGGAGGGCTCCTTGTCCGAGGAGAGCTCCTAGGACGATGAGGGCTCCTAGGCCGAGGAGGGGTATTACGATGAGTAGGGGTTTTATGCCTTGCATGACTGAGCCTTGCTCTTAAGTCGACATAATTAACTTCCTGCTCCCTTTGTTGGTTCAAGTGACTTCTCAAATCTACATCATTTCTTATGTTGCCATTCCCATGTGCCTTATGACGAGGAGGGACATCTTGGAGGTTTTGCCTGTATCTACCAGAGATGCCAAGGTGAGGGGGATATTGGACACGAGGAAGATTTTCTCTATTCCCCTGACTACCACGCCTATCAACCTGACTCTGCCCTCCAAGGGAATTTCCAGTTCTCGTAGGCCTCATGAATTCAGCTAGAGAATGTTCATGATCTAATTGTAGCAAGGCATTTTGCGTTTTATAAATGCGTTGCAGAGTTTCCATCTGTTGGTGCAGTAGAGTTTTGCGATCAACCTGAGGGGGGAAGCCCCAGTTCCTTCCTGGGCAGCATTCCTCGTCGTCTGGCTTCCGGCAGGCCTTCATCAACGCCGACGACGAGGAGGGTTCATATGCACTATCTCGGTTATCGGCTACCCCTCGAACGCATATTCATTCCTAGGGGCGACAGTCCATCAATCAGCGGTGGTGGAGGAGGCAGTTCCCCATTGCCAAGAGGAAAAGAAGTCCTTATGTTGCCATGGATCTCTTCCACAAGAACATTATCATGTTTAGGAGTAACACTAGAAGTATATTCATCTTCCATTAGAATTAGGAGAGTCGAACGTGAATTTTTCTAGCTATTCAATGGGTATTTCGAATCGTTTCCCGGCAATGGAACCAAACTGATGATGCCAAAAATGTTCGGATCAGCCCAAATCCAGCGGCAGGTTGTATCCTGGATGATTGAATAGCCTGAAAAAGAAGAACAAACACGTAAACTAAGTCAGGGCTTCACCGGCGAAGGCCCTCCGGCGTAAGAGTAAGTATTTGTGTTTAGAGAGAGAAATCAACTGACAAGAGTTTAGAGTCAAAAGATGTGTTACCAAAATAATGTGAATTATGGTTTGTATTTATAGGCATAGTAATGTAGAATCCATGTTGAATATGAATTCGTGTGAGATGTGGTTACAATCCTAGTGGGATTATAAATGTTCAAAGTCCTTATTTGAGTAGGATTAGATAATGTATTCTGCACGTGCGCCTTGTAGGCGAGCTCCTCGGAATAAGTTGCTTGGTTGGCTTGGTTTGACGCAGATGAAGTGGAGAGTAAGGATAGGAAAGCCCATTTCCTAGTATTATATGGAGACCGAGGAGGGGCTCCTCGTCTTTTGATGAAACCTTGGTTGGTTTTGTTGAATGCCTTGCTCGGCATATGAGATGATGCCTGGTCGGCATGTATAATTGTTGTGCCTTAGCCATTATTCGTTATGCTATGTCTAGGTCGACATAGTGGGAATGACGAGTAAGCAAGATGAGAAAAGGTAGGGAAAGCCCACTCCCTTTGTCGTAATTGAGACTTATATGAATTATATTTTGGGCCCAATAACTGAGCTTTGCTCGATACGATCCACGTTCGTAACTCAATCTATACCGTTCAATCATGTTTCGTAATAGCCTTGTCTTAAGCGTCCATGTTGGAGAGGAGTTCTTGCACTACATGGAGATAATATATGGAAATAGTGTCATAGCCTAAGATTCATGCATTATCACCCCAGACTACATGATTTTTATAATAAATAATAACTCTCAACGTCAAAGACCAATGATCTTCCGACCAGCTGCTATCGACCCGGGCATAAAAGTTACGGTTGTGAGTACTTGTACATTTTTATTAGGGCTATTACACGAAACGAGTCGGCTCGAGATCAAGCTCGAGCTCGATAAAAGTTACGGTTGTGAGTACTTGTACATTTTTATTAGGGCTATTACACGAAACGAGCCGGCTCGAGATCGAGCTCGAGCTCAGCTCGTAAAAAGTTTGAGTTCGAGTGGGCTCGAGATGAACTCGAGCTTGAGCTCGAACCGATTTTCAAGCTCATTTTTTTTTTAGCCGGCTCGTGTTCGGCTCGTATGTTCGACGAGCTCTGTCCGAGATTGACTCGTTTGAGCTCGGCTCGTTAAGCTCGTTAAAAGCTCGTTAAAAGCTCGAATGAATTTTAATACTTTGGGCTCGGCTCGTTAAGCTCGAATCAATAATTAAATTTGTAATAAATAAATATACATATAATACATGTATAATATATAATATATGTATGTAAAAAATAATATAATTAATTTATATTTTCCTTACATTGTAAACAAAACATAATTAAAAATATTTGTATTTTCAAAATGAATTAAGCCATATAGATAGTACAATAATTAAAATTAATTTAAAAATTTTGTGCTTTCATAATGAAACCATATAGAGATTGTATATACAATAGACATTTAAAAAAAAAACTTTCAAATGCACATATATTTGCCTAATATAATAATTTTTTCATCAAAATAATAAACATACTTAATATATATCATTGTACTTATATTTAACTATTTAAATATAAAATTAACAAAAGGTCTATCATATACACTGTACATACATACTGTTTCACCCTAAAAAACTCACTTAACATGTTCTACATCTTGAACATCCATCTTGAGGTAACATCTTAAATTACGTCTTGGATTAACGCCTTGATATTATTTGTTGTATTTTCCTATTTTTCAGGAACACGGATATAAATAAAAATAAGTCATTTAAATGACTGCATGTACTTTAGGGGTGAGCACGGATCGGTTTGGATCGGTTTTAGGATAAAACCGACACCAAACCAATAACTATCGGTTTTATGTAAATCGAAACCATTAACTTCGGTTTCTTAATGGTTCGGTGTTACCGGTTTCGGTGTAATATCGGTTTGGTTCGGTGTCTTAATGGATTGTTGGGCTTTAATGGGCCTTGTTTGGATTATGGCTTAACTTGTGAGGATATTGCTCACATGGGAATAAAGCATCCCCAGGTTCTGCAATACAACCCTGTATCTTTGGAACAAAAAATGGATTACTTGATTGAAGACATGGGTCGTGAAGTCAAGGAGCTATTGACTTTTCCTGCATTTCTTGGTTATAAACTTGATGACAGGATTAAGGAAAGGTATGAAGCTATGAGGGAGATTAGAGGTGAAGGAATGTCGATTAACAAGCTTTTGAGTGTGTCAACAGCTAGATTCTCCCAGAAGAAAACAACCCTTGATGAACTGACCCAAGGTGAAAACTAAGATTTAATTAGAGTAAACATGTCTCTCAGATTCTTCTCAAAGATTGATTTTTATAGTGTTCTGTTTAGGGCATTGAACGTGGAAAACTGAAAATAAAAGGTAGAAAAATAATATATATATATATAGTATAAGATAAAACGACGTAGTTTTGACTATCGGTGTTAACGGTTTCTTATCGGTTTCTAAATTTTTAAAACCTAAACCAAATCGAAAATTTCAGTTTCTAAACTTTTAAAACCTAAACCAAACCAAATGGTTCGGTTTCGGTTTTTTCGGATTCGGTTTTTCGGTGTTAATGGTGTTAACGGTGTTAACGATTTTTTTTGCTCACCCCTAATGTACTTGGTCAAGCAACAACACAACGGTCCCATCCTTCAACCAAGGAATAACAATTGATCTTCATCAACAAATGGCGAGATTCTAGGCGAGATTTCAACATGGCATTCAAGATGTTATATTTTCAGTTACACTCACGCATATATATTACTCTTATGATGCACTTGTATTCACGTTACACAATTCTTGTTCATTTTCACTCTGCACTTGTACTCGAAAACTACTATACTCAATAATATTTCTTTGGTTGAGGTAGGCTTCCCAAAAGCCTCCCGAGGTTTTTCCTTAGAACGATTTTTCGACAGGTTTCCTCGTTACATCCTTGTGTTCATCTTGCCTTGTGAATTATATTTCATTTGTGCCCAAACATCCCCGATTAGATAAATTTAATTGTTGAAATTTGTCCAAAACAATTTGGCGCCGTCCGTGGGAACTTTGGTTTTTTAGATTCCAAACAAGATGAGCAATCCGACTTCGGCCATGTCTACCCCCATCATCACGACTGGGGTAAGAACCAGCATATTAAGCTTGCCTATGACCTCTAGTATGCATTCATCTGTGGGCTCTGGCGCTGTCGCATCTCAAAACCAAGGGATCCACAAGAGTGGACCTTCATCCATGACGCTGCCGGGAATCCCGTTAGAAGTTATAACTACTATAACGAGCATGATGCAGCAGTTGAAGGACCAGCTTGATGGACAACAACAGACCAATCAGACGATCTTCACCCACCTCGATGGGCTGTGACGTGATTTCTCGGCTTCAGGGCGTAGCATTCCAGTTGTCAACACTCCAGAGGTTTCCCCCTTGCAGCCTAGGACTCTTTTCTTGGATGCTGGGACAAGTGTAAGTAGTGGTCAAGGCAACACGTCCCTGCTCAGCACCGTTCAGACTGAAAGTACTACCGTCACATCCAACCCTTTAGTTGCTATTAACCCTATTGCAGATACCGCCCTTGCAAGAGAAGTACAACAACTTAAGGAAATCCTCATGAAGGTTCTCGGTGTCACCTTGCCCTTCAACCAGGCATCTCCAACTAGCCATCATGATTCATGTTTTGTTCCTGCTATAGCTGGGGTGGAGATCCCTAAGAGATTCCAAGTACCTCCCATGAAGCAATATGATGGCATGACAGATCCTGCAGGGCATATAGCCTTGTATCAAGAAAAGATGGACATCATCAGCATTCCTCCGCATCTTAAAGAAGTCTGTTTATGCATGGGTTTTGGGTCCACCTTATCTGGTCCCGCCTTGATGTGGTTGACCAATCAACCTATGAATTCCATCTCATCTTATTCTCAACTAGTTAACATGTTTCTTAACCAATTTTCTTGCAATCATGTCTTTGAGAAATTAACAAGTGACCTTTACAGGATTGTGCAACAACATGACGAGACCTTAAAAGATTACGTGTTCAGGTTCAATAAGGAGGCCATAAGCATTCCTCACATTGACGTGTCGACTACAACTGAAGCTTTCAGGATGGGCTTGAAGAGGGAGTCACCCTTCTATCAAGATCTTGTCATGTTCCCATCTAGGATCCTAGAAGAAGTCAGGACGAGGTCCGTTCATTTCATCAGGCTAGAAGAAGACGAAATGATTCATGGCAAGACGTCAAAGAAGACGTCGACATAAGAAAATCCTGACAGAAAAGCAGAATCCTCTCACTATCGATCTAACAGGGGAAAACCCTACTCTAAAACTGACTCTCCTAAAATTAATGTTGTAGAAGATGACAATGTCGAGGATGAAACCGCTTATCCTAAGATTAGTGATTATTGTTTTTCTGTTGATGTTTCAGGGCTCCTACATGCAATGGACAACTTAGGAAGCAAGGTGAGATGGCCGAAGGCAGCTGACAGAACAGCACCCTGGAAGGACAAGTCTAAATGGTGCGCTTGCCATGAAGACTTTGGACATACTACGGAAAATTGCATTGCCTTGAGGAAGGAGATCAGCCACTTACTCTCTAAAGGGCTCCTAAAAGACTTATTCGGGAAAAGGAAAGGACGGGCCGAGACAAAAGAAGCCGTCACTGATACCCTGTCTTCGCCTCCTCCGGCAACAAAGGTGATCAACTTTATTACAGGAGGGTTAGATATCTATGGCACAACGTACTCTGCAGCAAAACGTCATGCCAAAGATTCCAAGGAAGACAAGACGGAACTACCAACACGACGTCCTGATGCTTCCCTGGGACAGCAGATCATTTTTTATCAAGCTGATAAGGAAAATATTTTGGATCCTCATCATGACGGGTTAGTCATCACCCTACAACTAAAGTTGTGAAGAATTCCTCCGTTCTAGTTGGGTTCAGTGGCGAGACCAAGAAAACAATTGGAGAAATCAAATTGCCAATTTATGTGGAAGGATTGAACTCCATGGAAAGGTTTTGTGTGATTGATTGTCCGTCAGCCTATAATTTCATCTTAATGGATCCACAGCATGAAAGCAGTTCCATCCACGTATCACCAATGCCTCAAGATGCCAACGCCTTGGGGGGTAATCAAGGTAAAAGGAGACCAACAAACCACAAAGGAGTGCTATAAAACAGATATGAAAGCATGTTCTACTTCGCATCCAGCATAGCAATTACAGAAAGGCGTCAAGGACATCTTGGAGGCTGCCGAGTATGACATAAGAAAAGTGCCCGTAGACGCCTCTAACCTTGATGCCCATGTGCTAGTTGGAGCTGACTTACCCCTTGAAATTCAGGAAGAGTTGATCGAATTCCTAAAAAGTAGAAGGTTGTGTTTCGCTTGGAAGCATGAAGATATGACTGGGATAGATAAAAGCATCATAACTCACAAGTTGAATATCAACCCTACCATCAAACCAGCCCATCAGAAGAGGAGGAGATTTGCCCAAGAATGGAATCAAATCATTAAGGAGGAGGTAGAAAGACTGCTCAAATCAAACATGATCAGGGAGGTACAGTATCCTAGGTGGCTTGCCAATGTGGTGGTTGTCGAGAAGAAAAATGGGAAATGGCGCGTATGCGTAGACTTTACAGACTTGAACATAGCATGCCCTAAGGATCCATTCCCGTTACCCCATATTGATTCCCTGGTAGAGGAAACAGCTGGCCATGACGTACTGACTTTCATGGACGCTTCTTCAGGTTATCAACAGATCCAAATGGAGCCTTCTGGTCAAGAAGATACTACCTTCATAACTCCTGAAGGTATATATTGTTATATTGCCATGCCATTTGGGTTAAAAAATGCAAGGACAACCTATCAAAGACTGATAAACAAGATGTTCAAGGACCATCTCGACGAAACAATGGAAGTATACATAGGTGATATGGTGGTAAAGACCAAGAATATGGAAGATCACGTGCAACACTTGGCAGAGGCCTTTGACATCTTAGAAGCCTTCAATATGAAGCTGAACCCTTCCAAATGCAACTTTGGGGTTAGAGCTGGGAGGTTTTTAGGGTACATGGTGACTAAGAGGGGAATCGAGGCCAGCCCAGAACAAATCAAAGCTATCCTCAACCTACAGTCCCCTAGAAACATCAAAGACGTACAAAGGTTGACAGGGCGAGTAGCGGCTTTAAATCGATTTATCTCCAAATCCTCCGAAAAGTGCAAGTTGTTTTATGATGTCTTGAGGAAGAACAAGTTGTTTCAGTGGATAGAACAACACGAAGAAGCCTTCCTGAATCTCAAGAAGTACCTCACGTCTTCACCTCTTCTCGCTAAGCCAGAACCTGGGGAACCCCTCTATATATATTTAGCCGTATCTGAGAGTGCCGTAAGCGCTGTTTTGGTAAAGGAAGATCAAGGCAGTCAATGCCCCATCTACTATGTAAGTAAATCTCTTCTAGATGCGGAAACCAGGTACTCCCATCTAGAAAAACTTTTTCTCGCCTTAATCACTGCATCTACTAAATTACACCATTACTTTGAAACGCATCCTATTATTGTGAAAACTAACTATCCTATCAGGACTGTTATGAGAACTCCTGAGATGTCAGGAAGAATGGCCAAGTGGTCAGTTTAGCTCAGCACGTACGAAATTTCTTACGAACCCAGAAGTGCCATTAAGTCACAAGCCCTTGCAGATTTTGTAGCCGATTTCAGTGCTACCTTGCAACCCGAGGTGGAGCTAGAAGTCCAACACCTCAAAGGTAATAATATTCCCAGGTATTGGACATTGTTCACAGATGGAGCATCCAACTCAAGGGGCACAGGGCTGGGCATCTTATTAAAGTCGCCCCAAGGCGAGATAATTCCCCAAGCGGTTTCTTGTGAATTCCAGGCAACCAATAACGAAGCTGAATATGAAGCTTTGATCATGGGTTTATCTACTGCTCTTAGTTTGGAAGTTACTCATCTTAACGTATTTATTGATTCTTTGTTACTAGTTAATCATTTTAATGGATCTTATGCAGCTAAGAGCACCAGGATGACACTTTACCTCCAACATGTTAAAGCATAAGCCGCACGTTTTGTTAGTTTTTCCTTGGAACAGGTACCACATGAAGAAAATGCTGAAGTCGACTCCTTGGCCAACCTGGGATCAGCGTGTGGATCGATGATAAATACCAACAACCCTATCATCTACGTCCAGCACCCAGCTATCGACCAAATGAAGAATGTGTAACTCTAGATCGATCGGAAGCATCTTTTTCGAGCCAGGGCGCGATGTCAACATGGACTCAACCTATCGTACGATATTTGCAAGACGGAACCATGCCACCGTACGTCAAGAATCAAAGTTCGTTCATGATAAAGGTATCCAGATTCACCTTAATACATAACAAATTGTTCAGAAGATCTGCGACAGGTCTGTACATGAGATGTTTGGAGTCAACATAAGTTGAAGAGGTCCTCCGCGATCTACATGCTGGTGAATGTGGGAATCACTCCGGGGGCAAATCGTTATCTTCTAAAGACCTTAGAACTGGATATTATTGGCCCACCATGAGACAAGACGCAATGGACTTTGCCTTGAAATATGATGCATGCCAACGACACAGTAACATCTTGCAACAATCTGCTGAACCTCTACACCCCGTACTTTCATCTTGGCCTTTCATGCTGTGGGGCATGGATATAGTTGGCAAGTTATCAAAAGCTCCAGGAGGAAGAGTGTTCATGTTGGCCATGACAGATTACTTCTCCAAATGGATTGAAGCAGAAGCATATGTACAAGTGCGAGATAGGGAGGTCATATCATTCCTGAAGAAAAACATCTTAAGTAGGTTTGGCGTCCCTTCAGAAATCATTTGTGACAATGGTTCCCAGTTTATCAGCAAAAAGACCAGGGATTTCTGTGCAAGATGGGGAATCAAATTGATAACATCAACCCCTGTACATCCTCAAGCTAACGGACAAGCCGAATCTAGCAACAAGTTGATCACAACAATCTGAAAAAGCGCCTTGATCAGAAAAGGGGAAGATGGGTCGACGAATTACCTCTCATATTATGGGATGACAGGACAACATCTAAGAACGCTATAGGACAGACACCGTACTCTTTAGTATTTGGCACTGAAGCTGTATTCCCTATAGAAGCAACAATTCCAACCGCAAGATATGGACTGTTGACTCCTGAAGACAATAACCACCTTCTAGCTCAGGATTTGGATACTGTGGATGAACTCAAGGACATAGCCAAGATAAGGATGGCTGCCTACCAACAGAGAATTGCTAGGTCATACAACAAGAACGTAAGAATAAGACGCTTTCAGGCTGAAGACATGGTGCTAAGAAAAGTGTTCCAAAATACCCGAGAATTTCACGCAGGAAAATTAGCTCCGAAGTGGGAAGGTCCCTACCTTGTTAACACTGAAGCAGGAAAAAGGGCATAATTGTTGTCTACCCCAGACAGCGTCCGAATACCTAAAAGCTGGAACGCCTTGCACCTGAAGCATTATTACATGCAAGTTGACATTTATTGCGATTTCCATGCCCAGGTACGAGCCTTCATCTCAAACTAGTTTTCTTTTTAATTTCCCTTACTTTTTACTTAAATTAAACCTCTACTGACTTAAGCATCGGAGGGGTGTTAGCTAGAGCTAGCACCCAGCTCTAACGTATTGCCGTTTTACAAGATGTCATTAAACAACAAGACAGTCCAAAGCATCCACTTGAAAGGACAAACGTGTGCAGTGATACATCCCGTTGACATTTTGAAGTTGTAAGGTAACACTCTCTACGGCTTAAGAGATCATACATTCTTTCTAAAGTTTATTGGTTACAATAACTTCGCCTTGGCGCACGTTAAGATATTTACCTTCTACAATTTAAAAGATTTTACATCTTTTCTAAGTCTATTGGTTATCATAACCTCGTCTGAGCGCACGTTTTCTCTCTATTTGGGAACCAATGGTTACAACATTGTTACATGTTGTCTTTTCAACTTGGTTATAACATTGACATGTTATCCCCGTCAAGTGGTTGTAACATTTACATGTTACCAATGAACAACAAAGAGTCCAAAAAGTAAATCCAAGGTCAAGATATCCAAAGAAAAAGGCAAAAACGCCTACCAAAATTAAGATGTTGAACCAACCCAACATCTCCAGAAAATAAAAAAGGCTAAATGTATCGACTCTTATGAGTCCTTACAAATTAAAATGTTTTGTTATGAAGAAAAACCCTCACCAAATTGTTTTTCAGAGAAAAAAGTGAAAACATCCTACGGTCATTCCGTGTTGCTGTCTTGAGCATCATTAACCTGCTCAACTTTCTTGAAAGTAACCTTAACCGCTTTCTCATCAAGGATCCTCTGCAAGGCTGCATTCTCTTCATCTAAGTTCCACTTCACATGCTCACCTTCCCAAAATTCTGTTATCATCTGGATTCATGTTTCAAAAACTGCCTTCGCAGTTTCGTTCATCATATCATCACGAAGAACCTTCATCTCCCTCTCATAGCTTCTATCAACAATGGCAAGCCTGGACCTCCACTTCGAAATTTCTTCATCCTTGGCTCTAATTTCTAATCCCCTCTCTCTTACTATCTTGGTCGTGTCCCTCAAATCCTTCTCATACTCGGCCCTATACATGTCTAAGGTATCGCATTTCACCTTCCACATTCTGATCTCTTTAGACATCAACTTAGCAATCGAAACAGCCTGTTATCAACAAAACAAAGGAATATTAACCGAAACAAGAAGAGGACCTCCAGATAAAATTCAAAGGATCCATTACCTGACTTTCCAACACCTCTTCACTCTGAGTTTGCTTCTCCGCGTTCATAACCTGATCTTCTCTTTCCCTTTTCAATGTAACTTTATCATACACTTCAGGTATACTCTCTTCCACTTTCTTCTTGCCCTTATATTTAGCCACAATGTCGTTCGTCGCAAAGCCGGATCTATTCACTGCAAATAAAGGCATGTATCAGTATGGGATATGAACAAACCTTGCGAAAAACAATATGGTGAAACAAACTTACTTCTTGAGAAGAGATGTTGGAAAATTTGCACTTTGAAACAAAGAGAAGATTGTGTCTTCTGGGATGACCTTGCCATAATATGGAGAAAGATATCGGTATGGATTCGAAGAGATTAGGGTCATCCAAAATTGACGGTTATTGATTCCTATTATGACTCTGCAACTTCCTTCCAAACTGTCACGCGAAGATATTCTTGTCAAAATATTAAAACTTTCCATATTTCAGCATGGAAAAGCCTCAATATTTTGGGGGCAATTGTTTCGCCCAAAAAAACTCACTTAACATGTTTTACATCTTGGACATCCATCTTGAGGTAACATCTTAACTTACGTCTTGGATTAACGCCTTGATATTATTTATTGTATTTTCCTATTTTTCAGGAACACTGATATAAATAAAAATAAGTCATTTAAATGACTGCATGGACTTGGTCAAGCAACAACACAACGGTCCCATCCTTCAACCAAGGAATAACGGTTGATCTCCATCAACAAATGGCGAGATTCTAGGCGAGATTTCAGCATGGCATTCAAGATGTTATATTTTCAGTTACACTCACACATATATATTACTATTATGATGCACTTGTATTCACGTTACACAATTCTTGCTCATTTTCACTCTGCACTTGTACTCGAAAACTACTATACTCAATAATATTTCTTTGGTTGAGGTAGGCTTCCCAAAAGCCTCCTGAGGTTTTTCCTTAGAACGATTGCTCGACAGGTTTCCTCGTTACATCCTTGTGTTCATCTTGCCTTGTGAATTATATTCCATTTGTGCCCAAACATCCCCGATTAGATAAATTTAATTGTTGAAATTTGTCCAAAACACATACTGTTTTGGACAAATTTCTACAATTAAATTTATCTATCAAGGATGTTGGGCACAAATGGAATATAATTCTCAAACCAAGATGAACACGAGGATGTAACGAGGAAAACCTTTGAACAATTGTTCGCCGAAAAAAACCTCCGGAGGCTTTAGGAAAAGCCTACCTTAACCCAAAAATAATGTTATTGAGCTTAGTAGTTTTTGAGTACAAGAGTGCAGTATGAGCGTAGAGGAGAGTGTGTAACATGTGTACATGTGCATTCTAGAGGACTTATATACTTGGAGGGATAACGGAAATAACAACATAAATGTAATCCCGATTCTTCCGCCTATGATCACGCCTTATGTTGATGATTTTGCAGCCGTTACTCCTTGGGTGATAATATGGTTGTTATATATAGCGTCCTTTGACTAGGTCTTGAATGGTCATGAGGGTAGATTATTTATTCACAACTCCATTCCTGAAAAATAGGAAGTATGCAACAAATAACTCAAGGCGTTAGTTCAAGACGTAAGTTAAGACATTACCTCAAGGTGGATGATCAAGATGTAGAACATGTTGAGCGTATTTTTTGGGGTGAAACAATTGCCCCCAAAAATATTGGGGCTTTCCAAGTAGAATACGGAAAGGTTTAATATTTTGCCAAGTGTGTCTTCGTATCTTCTAAGGAGGTGACGGTTGAAAAGAAGTTGTGGAGTTATAGTAATCGTAGAAGTCTATTAACCGCTCTCCCCGGATGGCTTTAATAATAGCAACAAAATCTCTTTGAATCCTTTCCAAGCCGGGCGTTCCCCTATATTACGGTAAGTATTCCCTCTTCATATCAAGATTATCCCTGGAAGGCGCGGTCTTCTTCAATATTTACCCTAGTTCAGAGCGCATATTCATCCGTATTCTTCTTCCAAAAATTTCCTCAGTAAGTATCTCTCGTAAAGTTTTTTCGGAGAGTTCCTTTATCTTCTGCCTTTGGGCTAACAAATTTGACATTCACCTTTGTAGTGACTCGATCCGGCTTCACGGTGAATGATATCATGGTGTAAGTATGCCAATCCAATTCGCAACCCAATAAAAGTGCCTTTTAATGTAATAAAATTGCACTAGGGGCGTTTTGGTAAACTTCTGATCCACTCCGAGACTTCCGAAATATTTTTATAAGTTTCTCGCGAAGGAAGTTCTTTTAAATATTTTTCCCGTGCAAAAGGACCTACAGGGAATTATTTGTTTTGGACTTATTGGGAATTAACTCGGAATGTTCCAGAACGGCAAGTTGGCGCCAGAAGCGGTTATTTGGCTTGGCTCGTCGTGCGACACAACGAGCCATGGAAAACAGAAGCGTTACACCGTGCGACACAACTAGCCCCTATCCAACAGCCTATAAATTGGACCCTTCCCCTCTCATTTCTGGATCCCTTTTCAACCTCCCTAATGTCACTCTGCCCAAATTATGCCAGAAACAATCCTCTCTCCTCACAACTCTCTCTCTCATCCAAATCTCCCTCTCTCTCATACCAATTCACACATTTCTTCATACAATTCCCTCACACACATTGAAACCACAGTTCTTCCTCCAATCTGAGATCCAAATCCACTTTCTGCAGCTAAATCGAAGATCTCTACACCTAACTTGGTGTAGAGATTATGGATCTTCAAGGGTAACGATTCCCTTCCACCATCTCTCTCTTCTATTTTGCTATTTTTCAAAATTCATATACATTTTCCATTCACAACTTGATAATTAAGTTCCATCTGCTCTGATTATCAAGTTGCAATCGCCATCTCTCTGTTTAAATCTCGTTGTTTCATATTATTTCATGCTCATAGCTTAATTTGGATGCAATTGTGACTTGTTCATCAAGGGAGTGTGGATTTCCCCATATCCACACTCACTTGAATGATTGAGTGTTAATTTCGTATTCTGTGATCTGTTTTGGTGCCATGTGATCTTCTAATTCCTTTAATTGCCTATGTAATTAATTCATGTAAAACCTCTGCAGAGTGGCATGTTATGTCACGCGACACAATTGGCCACCCCAGGTCCTGTGTCACGCGACATAACTAGCCACCTGCAGAAGGTTCATTTCAGTTGTATGCTCTGTTCAATCTTCGTTGTAATTGGGATGTGGCCTCCCTTATCAAATGGTTCACAAGTTGTAGTTCCTCAGTTTATTCAATAAAACAAAGCGTTAAAATGCATTTATACATATCCCACACTTATTGAATGATTTTGGATGTTGAACATAGAGAGACTCGTTTACGAGGCGTTGTTGGGTGAACTCTCGGTTCTTCCCAACACGTAACCTGACCCCCGAACCCTTTTCTCTAATTTCAAAAGGTTTTTCAAAGTTGTAGTTCCTCACCATGAGGGGAACGTAGGCAACCAGAAATGGTCCGGTCACAAACACATTCAAGTCTCAGAAAATCCGGTCCCATCAAGGGCCAACCCTATACATAAATCCTCTTTCCATCTCACTAAATTTGATTCTTGATCTCAGTTGGTTTTCTCATCATGATTAATCAAAATATTTGTTCATATCAAGCTTAGTGGTTGAATAACCTGAACATCAATAAAGGGTTTTAAGCAGTCTTGTGATCATCATGAATAAGACAAGTTTCAAATGCCTCGACAAGTCTTCTTTTTCTACATTCTAGAAAAATAGAGCCAAACACTGTCTTTCTGTCAGCAGGGGCTTCCATACACTTTTCCACACCTTGTGATGCTTATACTCTCTCAAAAGAGTCAAACCCAAAGCGAGTTGATACAAAAAATCGGGATTCATTCCCACTTTCCAATAAATATGCCCCTGTAGGTATATGTCTTCGAGTCTTTTCCAACGACTGTTTGACTAAGGAGGGTTAACTTTGTTCCGTAGCATGGCAACTTGTCACTCTGGGGCTGCACCAGACATAGTCCACGACTCGTTCAGAAATTTGCCTCATGGATTTGCAAATACCCCCGGGGATTTCATCAAAAAACAGGGGCTGCCTCAGATCCAGTTCACAATGATTTCTTCATACCAGGGCTTTGTCAGGCAGAAAAGGGGATTGCGTGTACATAGGAGCTTCTATGCAGATTCTGGGGCTCGCTTTATAGTCTCGATCCTTAAGGGTAGCTTTGTATTTGAGATCTACTTCATGAGGGGCTGCTGTACTTCTTGCCCTAGGCAAAGGGTTTGTCTTGTGACAAATTTGAAGATCGGTTGGAAAAAACCTATCAGTGAGGCTGCTTCTGTCCCGCGTCAGAACTTGCCCTCTGTTGTCCTGAGCCGTGCGACAGAACTTGCCCAACATCAGACACCAGCAACCTGCTGCCTTCAGTTCTTACCAGGGCACTCCCTGACTTGTCAATTGCTGTAAACATCAGCCACCACTCTGCAAACAATATGGGGGAGGGTTCATTCGCCCCATATACACTTTCACCATATACATATACAATCCATCATTCCATATACACACACTTCATGAACATCACCCCATCAACTTTCATTTCCCAAAGTGAGATGGACTCGTGCAATAATAAAAATAACAATGTAAATATCAAACTAACAAATAACTTGTTCAAATCTTGTTCAAAATAGCGCATAGAATTTAGCCTAGCCTAGAATGTTTGGTTCCTACGGGGTACAATAAGCAATAAGTCATAAATCTGATCTAAAGGCTACTCTGAACCATCTTCATCATCCCCCGAGTCATCCTCCTCTTCATCATCTTCATCATCATCCTCGGCCTCCTCGGGCTCGTCAGAAGGTGCCTCGTATGCTACAGGCCCCATGCTATAATATTCGTCAGGCTCAGTGATAATAGCGGAGGCAAGCTCATAATCAGCGGCGGTCTCGTCATCATCATCACACTGTCGTCATCATCATCATCACTCTCTACGGGTCTAGGAAGAGGCACATTTGGATTATTTGTCCGAGGCTTCGGTCCGCTAATGCTCCCGCTGGTGCCCACATCGTCAAAGCGGCTTTTCTTCTTCCTTGGTTGATCAGGCGGGGAGATATTTATCGCATCCTGTGATCGGCACTGGTTCTTCCAAAAGTTCACGCCTTTCTGGAGCTTGCCGATCACGCCCACAGCGCCGGTAAAAGCCCAAGTTAGATGCCTGTAAGCTTGGGCTGACACCTGTTACAGACACAAGAAATGTCAGGATACAGTTCTTGATAGCAGAAAGAAGCGCAAGAAGTCTAAAAGAGGCGGGCGTACTTGCGATCTAGAACCCCACGAAGGCTGCGAGACGAGGATGGGTATGTGTCATGTCAATATGAGTTCGCCGTGTGCAGCCGCTACCCTGATAATCAATATAAGTCAGGGGCAGAGGAGGTCTAGCCATATGTCCAGTCGAGGGCCCCGCACCCTGAACGTCATAACCAGCTCGGACCTGGGGGGGACTGCAGCCTCCTAGCCACATACAAAGTGTAATCTCTATCCTGGGCAAAGTGATGGGCCGCCACGCCTGCAATCAAATCATCTACATTCTCCAGCTGGCGGGGAAACCACATCCTAGCCGGAGGATCCTCGGGGACCCGAGCATTTATATGGGGCCCATGCTGTTTGCACACCCTCTTTGCCAAGTACAGGGCATCTCCAGTCAGACCCACCAAAAGCTTGCGGCACCCGGTCAAATAAAGCACGAAATCCAAGTCCTCATCCTGATACCTCTCAGCCCATGGGAACAAGGAGAGATTGTGGGGAGCTCCTCTCAGAAGTGGCATCGTGTCAGCATATGAGGCAGTCACCCTACCCCTCGATCCAGAGGCCCGAGTCTACTTCCTGGCATCTTTAGTCCAGCGTCTGAGTGCAGGATAAGTATCGGCTGGAAACTCATCCTGAACCCTCCAAGGATAGCAGCTGAACACCTCATAAGCCCATGCCTGCAAAAGACAAAATCAGACAAGGTCAGAAATCAAAGATTTTAACTATTGATGCAAATGTGTGTGCAAAGAAAGGCAAGGGTAAAAAGCTACCTCAAAGGCCATCTGACAGCAATCAAAAGACTTAGCCTCCCCTCGGCTAATGTCATCTAGAGCCAAATACATCTCGGCCAACCCGACCTCTCCCCAAGACAAGTTACCAACATTCCCCCAATTCCTCAAAAGCTCCTGGAGGGCGATCGGAGCGATGGAAGCCCCATTGGGGAACAACATGTCGAGAAAAGCACACCCGAGACAAAGGCCCTAGCCAACCTCTCAGCCCTAAGGCGGCTATCCTCTGAGCCATCAAAAATAGGAGGATATGCCCGACTCTGAGCCTCAATCGCTCCATGAATCTCTCCCAACTCATATCCATTGCCCTTCCTATCCCGGAGAGCAAACCCAACCAATTCCATCATCTCACCGTCACCCAGGGGCTCGGGCTCATGGACAGGCTCGACGGCAAAGATAGGTTGACCGGTGAATGGCAACCCAGTAATGACAGTGAAGTCGTAGGGTGTAACTGTGGCCTCGCCCCAAGTAAAGTGGAAAGAGTGGGTGGTCTCCCACCAAAACTCGCGAAAAGCCTTCATCAGTTCCACACTTCTCTTGGTGTCACCAATGGCCTCCACCATCTCAAAGAACCGCCCAAGTCCGGCTGCAAATACCAAACCCTTGGGCGAGTACGCCTCAGCTGCACTACTAGGCAAGCTCCTCCAAAGCCGCCCGATCACCTCGAACGATCCCCGAGTGCGTAGCCCCTGCAGGTAAACACAACACATGTATCAAAATTATCTCAGTCAATTACATATCATCATATTTTGAATGCAATCATTGTTTTCTCTGGGTACGTCCCAATCTTTTCACAAAATAATGGGTCCGTCCCAACCTTTTCACAAAAGTTGTTATCTTTGGGTCCGTCCCACGTTTTTCCACAAAATCGTCATTATTGCTTTGGGTCCCACTTTTCTTTACAAAATCAATAATTTTCATCTCGGGTCCGTCCCATCTTATTTACAAAAATTAGTTCAGACTCAATTCATGCATTCTAACAGTACAGTCATGGCAATTTCTTTTTTCTGAATAATTATCCCAAGCATGCAAATTTTCGGAAAAATCCAAAAAATTCAAATCTGTGAATAACGAGTTTGGCAAGTTTTTTTACCTCAGCTTTTCTACCAACCGAGGTATGTTTATCCTCCTGTGGGTAGAAATGTCCTCGCGGAGCTTGAGGAACAAACGGTCGATAATTTCTCTTGATTTTCTTCCTTCGATCCGCCAACTCTGCTTGTTGTTCCGCCTTATTTGTCGGGCGTAGACGAGGAGGCATTGTGGCAAGAAGATTTCGAGTTTCTTAGACGAAATATGAATCAAAACCCTAGTTTTTCCCTCTTTTCTCCTCTCTTTCTCTCGAAAAATGCCTGGTGTTGTGTTTAAAATGACGACTGCTCGTATTTAATCAAGTCTATCCGCCTGGCTGGTGAAGTCGTGCGACACAACTAGCCCATGGGGATGATTTTCCAATTTTGCCCCAGTAGCCTATTCCCCCTTTCACCCCTGTGGCTAATTTTCCAATTTTACCCCTGTGGCTCGTTTTATTACTTTTGCCCCTGGCATTTTCAATAATCAAAAAAATTCTCGGGTCCGTCCCTTGTCACAAAAAATCCTCGGGTCCGTCCCTCAAGTCAAAATTTCTCGGGTCTGTCCCTCAAGTTAGCAAAGCTCGTTTCGCACGACAGATCATCATCAAAAGCCCGTTTGTACCGGCACGTCTTCATCATAGCCCGTCTGCACCGGCACGTCTCCATCAAAGCCCATTTGCACCGGCACGTCTTCATCAAAGCCCGTCTGCACCGGCACATCTCCATCAAAGCCCGTCTGCACCGGCACGTCTCCATCAAAGCCCGTTTGCACCGGCACGTCTTCATCAAAGCCCTTCTGTACTGGCACATCTCCATCAAAGCCCGTTTGCACCGGCACATCTTCATCAAAGCCTGTCTGTACCAGCACATCTCCATCAAAGCCCGTTTGCACCGGCACATCTTCATCCAAGCCCGTTCCACACAACAAGTCTCCATCACAGCTACAAGTAAGCACAACAAAGGTATGAAACCATATCTCTACTTGCACTACCATTTTCCTATATCTCTCTCAAAAGCAAATCTCTCGGGTGACTACCGCATAGTCAAATCTCTCGGGTGACTACCGCATAGTCAAATTCTCGATTGACTACCGCATAGTCAAATCTCTCGGGTGACTACCACATAGTCAAATTCTCGGTTGACTACCGCATAGTCAAATTTCTCGGGTGACTACCGCATAGTCAAATTTTCGAGTGACTACCGCATAGTCAAATTCTCGGTTGACTACCGCATAGTCAAATCTCTCGGGTGACTACCGCATAGTGTGATGTACCCGATTTTTTTTGTGAAAATCAAAACGGAGTCGCCACGCCATTTTTATTTTTAGGGCCAAAACTTTGAAAAAAGCCCGAGATCAGAGATTTAGGTTCGGAGGTCATGTTACGCGTCGGGAAGGACGTTAGTGTGCACCCGACGCGCCTCGCAAAACGAGTCTTCCAAACATTTGAAATCCTTTTGTTGTGTGTGTGTGTGTGTGTATGTGTTTTGGCCAAAATAATTTGAAACTGGGAAAAGTGAAAATTGGGATCTCTTTTTAAGACTTTAAACTGATCCCATGATTTTTTGGAGAATTTTTGGGTTGAGTCTTGGCACTCAAAAGATTTTTGGATTTGAAAAGCAATTCTGCCAGAATGAAAGAAGGCAGTTGACCCTTGACTTTGAAATGGACTTTAGGGCTTGAAAACTCCAGAATCTGGGAAAAGTCCGGGAATGAAAAATGTTCAAAACACCTTAGAAATGGTTTCTGTAAAAGAAATTTTAATTTTGGAGATGATTTGAGGGGTCAAAACCTTCTGGAAATCTCAGATCTGAGATCTGGATTCCCAGAAACTGATGAACTGACCTTTAAAAGAAAATTTGAAAAATGGAGTTTTACTCACGCAAAAAATAAAATAAAAATATTTCTGGAAAGATCTGGATGTTGGCTACAAAAAGTATTTTGTAGTCAACACCCAATTCCAAGTTTTACTGGGTCCAAAAAATAGGGAAATGGACTGAGTTCTCAGAACAATGCTACTGGACAGCAAGATGTTCTTGAGGGAAAATGTGATTTTTGGGGGGTTTGCATCTATGTTCACCCCATTTTCATCCCTAGACTTGATACCACTACTTTTTGTTAAGTGGTTATCATATTCAAGTCATCCTTGGGGAATTTATGGGGTTGAAACATGTCCTTTGCAAAGGGAAAGGGGATGTTTTGTAGAAATGAAATTTAAGAGAAAAATCAACTAGAGATCTAAAATGTGGACCATTTGAGATGGTCATTCATGAAGATGAACTTCAAGATGACCATCTTGGGTCAAAACTTAAGTTAAAATAGACATCAAAAAGACCCAAGTAAGAAGAACAAGATGAACAAGAAGTTAAAAGAGAATTTTAGGGTTTTGAGAAGGAGGGCTTTACCAATGGTGACACCCTATCTTCCTAGGCTTGGAATTTGACTTGAGGAGTATCAAGATTTGGTGTTTGACTTGAGGAGTATCAAGATTTGGTGTTTGGATTTGTGTTTGGGTGGATTCAAGGCTTGAATGTGTTTAGGGTTTGATGATAGAGTTGATCAAAGAGAAAACAAGTGGATAACACTTAAGTCCTCCATGTTTTCTCCCTAATCTTCCTCTTGAGTAGTGTTTCAAGCTTGAGCTTGGTGTGTTTAAGAGTGATTTGAGAATGTTTGGAGTGGATTGGGAAATATTCAAGAGAAAATGGTGGCAATCAAAGGATTCCCACTGTTTTCTCTCTATATTTCGCCAGAACTTCGTTGCTGTGTCAAAATGTGTTGTTTAAACTGAGAGAGGAGGGTTCAATTTATAGGACACTGTGAGTTACAAAGACATCCGCGCGGACAAGGTCAGTAGGCGTGCACTGTTCATTAATTACAGCTCCAGCCTTGGACAGGAAGAATAAAAATTCAAAAAAAACCAAATTAACAGCCAGTTTTTGTGTTTCCAGCATTTCTATTTATGGTTTGATTCTTTTGTTTTGCTTTTTAAGATGCTTTCTTTGGTTTATCTTTATTTGGCAATGCCCATTCTACCCTCACTTTGTTAGGAAAGTTAGAAATGTTAGGAATGTTAGTAATTGTTATGACTTTCGTTAATTTTCTAACGAAAATTCTAACAAGCTCAAATTGGAGTACTTACAGTAGCCCCTCGGCGACGGCGCTTTCGAAGGAAGCGGGGTCGTCGATAAGAGTAAGGCTCCATATTTGGCAGGATGATCAAGTGATCGAGTGGCTGAACCTATTTAATAGGCTACCTACGTATCCTTAAAAGGAATCAAGCCAGTCGTAGTTCGGGTCTTTCGACTATCTTTAGTCGTCGACCCTACTGCTTTAGGAAGGTCGCCCTAAGATTTGACTATTTTTGGGAAGTCACTCTATGGTCTGACTATTTTGGGGAAGTCACCCTATGGTCTGACTGAAGTCATCCTAAGGTTTTGACTGTTTTGGGGAAGTCGCCCTATGGTTTGACTATTTTTGGGAAGTCGCCCTGTAATCTGACTGTTTTTGGGAAGTCACCCTATGGTTTGACTATTTTGGGGAAGTCGCCCTATGATCTGACTATTTTGGGAAGTCGCCCTGTAATCTGACTGTTTTTGGGAAGTCACCCTATGGTTTGACTATTTTGGGGAAGTCACCCTGTGATCTGACTGTTTTGGGGAAGTCACCCTAAGGTTTTGACTGTTTTGGGGAAGTCGCCCTAAGGTTTTGACTGTTTTCGGGAAGTCACCCTAAGGTTTTGACTGTTTTTGGGAAGTCGCCCTGTAATCTGACTGTTTTTGGGAAGTCACCCTAAGGTTTTGACTGTTTTGGGGAAGTCGCCCTATGGTTTGACTATTTTGGGGAAGTCGCCCTATGGTTTGACTATTTTTGGGAAGTCGCCCTGTAATCCCGTTTTTGGGAAGTCACCCTATGGTTTGACTATTTTGGGGAAGTCGCCCTATGGTTTGACTATTTTTGGGAAGTCGCCCTGTAATCTGACTGTTTTTGGGAAGTCACCCTATGGTTTGACTATTTTGGGGAAGTCACCCTGTGATTTGACTATTTTGGGGAAGTCACCCTACGGTTATGACTGTTTTGGGGAAGTCACCCTATGACTTGACTATTTTGGGGAAGTCACCCTATGGTTTGACTATTTTTGGGAAGTCGCCCTATGGTTTGACTGTTTTGGGGAAGTCGCCCTATGATTTGACTATTTTGGGGAAGTCACCCTACGGTTATGACTGTTTTGGGGAAGTCACCCTATGACTTGACTATTTTGGGGAAGTCACCCTATGGTCTGACTATTTTTGGGAAGTCGCCCTATGGTTTGACTATTTTGGGGAAGTCGCCCTATGGTCTGACTATTTTTGGGAAGTCACCCTGTGGTTTGACTGTTTTGGGGAAGTCGCCCTATGATCTGACTATTTTTGGGAAGTCGCCCTATGGTTTGACTATTTTGGGGAAGTCACCCTAAGGTTTTGACTGTTTTTTGGGAAGTCATCCCTATGATCTGACTATTTTTGGGAAGTCGCCCTATGGTTTGACTATTTTTGGGAAGTCGCCCTATGGTTTGACTGTTTTGGGGAAGTCGCCCTATGGTTTGACTATTTTGGGGAAGTCACCCTACGGTTATGACTGTTTTGGGGAAGTCACCCTATGACTTGACTATTTTGGGGAAGTCACCCTATGGTTTTGGTTTATCGAATTAGGGGATGATTGCGATTTATCGCTTTCCTAGTGTTGTGACCGGGGTGATAGCGCTTTAGGTGCCTCAAACCTTAATGATGGCGTCTTAGGTGCCTCGAACCTTCATGATGGCGTCTTAGGTGCCTCGAACCTTGATTTGAAATGACTTCCCTTTGATGGTTTGGGATGGATGGTCCTTTGGTGGATTTTAGTTCAGGAATATGAACCTAAATGGGGACTTAGTTCAGGAGTATGATCCTAAGTTGAGGTTTTGTTCAGGAGTATGAACCTAAATGGGGACCTAGTTCAGGAGTATGATTCTAAGTTGAGGTTTGGTTCAGGAGTATGGACCTAAATGGGAACTTAGTTCAGGAGTATGATCCTAAGTTGAGGTTTTGTACACGAGGGAGACTATTTGAAGGTGTTCTCGCTGGGGAAGATTCGGGCTTACGAGAACTATCGGGGAAAAGGGTGACCGTATTGGTCAAGCGGCTGGACCTATGGTAGGCTACCTACGTATCCTTAAGAGGAATCAAGCCAGTCGTAGTTCGAAAATTTCAGGGGACGGTCTTTGATGGTTTGACGGTATTTGGGAGTCACCCGAGGTTTGATGATAATGTTCTTTTTTTTAAAAAAGTAGTTGACTAAGATATGCTTACATACCTGTGCTGTGCTTACCTGTAGCTGTCGGAAGGACTGAGGCTACGGCCGATGAAGAGTTGTTAGGTTGCCGTTCGTGGGACGGTTTCTGTCGACGATTGGCTGTCTTTGGAGGCATTTTGACCTGAAGGAGGAGTTTGGTTGAGTCTGCATCTTGCTGGTGATCGTCAACCTTGTAGAGGTTGTTGAGCTTGTCTTCTCATTGGGACTTCTTGCTTTTGAGAACTTGGTGTCTCTGACCGCATTGTATTTGAGAACTTGGCATCTTTGTCCGTACTGTATTTGTGAACTGGACGTCTCTGTTCGAACTGTATGTGAGGACTTGGCGTCCCTGATCTTCTTTCCTTGGAGAACTTGGCGTCCTTGACCGATTTGTATTGGAGAGCTTGGCGTCTCTGACCGGATTGTATTGGAGAACTTGGCGTCTCTGACCGAATTGTATTGGAGAGCTTGGCGTCCTTGACCGATTTGTATTGGAGAGCTTGGCGTCCTTGATCGATTTGTATTGGAGAGCTTGGCGTCTCTGACCGATTTGTATTGGAGAGCTTGGCGTCCTTGACCGATTTGTATTGGAGAGCTTGGCGTCTCTGACCGGATTGTATTGGAGAACTTGGCGTCTCTGACCGAATTGTATTGGAGAACTTGGCGTCCCTGACCGATTTGTAGACACTGGAGGCGGTCTTCATATGTTTGTGGATGTTGGAGGTCGTCTTTAGCAAGTTGCAGACGCCGGCGCTTGTCTTTGCCAAACTGTAGATGTTGGAGGGCGTCTTCATCCATTGGAGGTCGTCTTTGGTGAAGATCATCCTTGCCGAAAAAAGGGGGATTTGATTTCACGTTTGAATTCCTGCATTCGTTAGTGAAGAGGAAAGATGCATATATGGCATTCGTGATGACAGATGCATGCATGAAACCAAAAATGATTATGGGATGATGCATTTACTTGCTTTCGAAGATGCACTTAGCCTAAGCTTCTGGCAGGAAAATTATGATTTATGATCTTCGATGATTTAGGATTATTCCTATTGACTCAAGTTTTGTGCATGCTACATGAGCCCTTGGGAGATTTTTAGTGGGGATGCATGGGTATGGAGACTGCTTGGAACAGATTTTTAGCAAGTGGGGGGTGAGAACTCTCGATCGCGATTTAAACCGCGGTTGTTGATGAGGTTTTGTTAATAGTATCACATGGACCTCAATGAGATTGGATTCGGACCCCGGGTCTCGGTTGACAATTTCCCTCTCAATCTTGGTCGATTGAAGGCGATCTTGACGGGGTTCTAGGACGCGTTGATATGAGTGAAATCTCTTTCATTTGGGTGAGCTGTGACTTTGGCCGAAACTTTGCTCGAAGAATGATTTGATGAAATTGCTAATGCCGGGAGAAACCCTGATCTTGAATTCCGATGCTACGGGAAGCTGCCGTGTACCACGTTCTGAAGCTGAAATTCTTCCTTGCAGCTTGATAAAATTCGGGTCTGAAAGACCATCTTGACAAAGCCCCCGGATCCTGAGTAGGCAAAGTCCGGATTTTGAAGAAGCGACTTGGCGAGTCTATCTCATAGTGAAGAACCCAATGTGGACCCAAAGATGACTATATAAGCCCCATCTTGAAGAGCTACTATAGGAGAACCTGGGAGAACCGCTTAGCAAGCCCCAGCATGAAGAAATTCAGAGCAGTTTTATTGCAGACAGAGTCATCATGTGACTGAGGGGGCACCCATCTTTTCAAATCTTAGTCAACCAGTCACTGGACAAGACTCAAAAACGTTTACGTGCAGGGGCACATCTTTCGAAAAGTGGGAATGAATCCCGATTTTGTGTATACACACTCGCTTTAGGTTTGACTCTTTTGAGAGAGTATAAGCATCACAAGGTGTGGAAAAGTGTATGGAAGCCCCTGCTGACAGAAAGACAGTGTTTGGCTCTATTTTCCTATGATATAGAAAGAGAAGACTTGTCGAGACACTTGAAAACTTGTCTTATTCATGATGATCACAAAGCTGCTTAAAACCCTTTGTTAATGTTCGGGTTATTCAATCCCTAAATCTGATATGAACAAATATTTTGATTAATCATAAGGAGAAAACCAACTGATATCGAGAATCAAGCTCGGAAGGGTGGAAAGTGTATAGGGACGATCCTTGATGAGACCGGGTTTTTTTTTTTTTTTTTTTTTTTTTTTTTTTGAGATTTGTCTATGATTTCGTAGGACCATTTACGGTTGCCTACGTTCCCTCCATTATGAAGAGCTCAGGTCGCCGTAGTTCGGGCTTATCCCGAATGAAGAGAGAATGAGTGTGAAAATTCAAGACTTTGAGGTTCTTTTGGGAATTTGAGGATTGGAGATTCGAATAACATATCCCCTTAGAGTGTTCATGAAAGACACGGATGCGAAGCCCCAGTGGGACATCCACGGCAAGTGTTTGTGGAGGAGAAATGAAATATGCTCACATGAAATGTCGAATGAATCAGACTTGAATTTGCACAATCTTTGATCATTTGAGCCGAGATGGATTTGGCTCCAATTTAAGCAAGCAATGAAGCATTAATTTGATCCTGACATCGAGGATATTAGAATGAAACTGCTATCCGGTAGGGACTGTAGTTGGGTTTCCGGGCTTCGATCGGCTATCGGGTGATTTGGGAGATTATGACCTCTTGAGATGAGAGGTCGGCTAGGCCTTTCTTGTTGAACCTCTAAAGATGAGAGGTTGGCTCGCGGGGATGTGTTTGGGAAATCTATGGCGAGGAAGATTGATTGCCTCCAAGAATGAGAGGTCAGATTTTGACTTGGCCAAGGGCAAGGGTAATGGTGATGGGAGTATCCTCTAAAATTGAGAGGATGGCTTGGGATTGGTTTAAGGTAATGATAAGAGGAAGTCCGAGCGACTGACAACCTTTTGCGATCTTGCGAGAATTCAGGCTCCTTTTTGATCATTGGAGAGCTTCTTGAGATGTCGGGGACTTTTGAGTTCTTCTTCTTTTTTTTTTTGGAAGGCTTCCTGAGGAGCTTGGAATTATATCCGAGATTGTGAGGATTTTAAAATCCTTCTTTTTTTTGTTTCTTTTTTTTTTTTGTTTTTGTTTTTGTTTTTTTTTTTTTTTTTTTTTTTTTTTGACTTGGAAAGCTTCCTGAGGAGTTGAGGATTATCTTTGTCCTTCCTTCATGGCTTGAGATAATTTGCGCATCGCCGATTCTCGAAGCTAACTTCTCGGGCTCGCTTGGACTTTCTCTCAGTATGGAGCAAAAATGATGGCTAAACCGGGTTTCAAAACACGCCGATCTTGAAATGAGAGGGTAGTGTTTAGTAAGGGTGAGGTAATGGCTTTCCTATGGGTGAAAGGTTTCAACCGCAATCCCTACTGGATGATCTAAACGAGATTTAAGTCTTCATTGTTTGCTTAAACTTTATATGAGAAAAGATCCATGCAAATTCATCGAGCAACGAGATGATGATGATGAAAGGGATGTGAGCATATGAGATGCAAGATGGGGAGTTGGTAAGCCCCCATTTGAGAAGGATATCAATTGGTTTTCTCACTCCGATTAGTTTAAATATTAATCATTTTCGAAGAATTAGTGGTTGAGCAGCACAAGTGATCATTTTGGATAAAACCATTTCAATTAAGTGTAACGTGGGTGCGCAAGTGATGTCTCGAGTCTAGCAAGAAGAGAAAAAAGACTTATATTAAAATTTAGGCATTTAACCACTATGTCCAAAATGGACTACAACGACAAATGTCCAGGAAGGACTTAGGTGAAAGAAAAGTACTAGAACCTACGAAGGTTGACTCAAAAGACTATTTTAAAGATAGGTAGCCCCCAATCTAGCCGCTCTTTGCTGTTGAACCATGCGTCTATTCTTCGACGCTGGAGACGGGAGCTATTGCAGACCTTTCCATCAGGATTTCCTTGGCAATCTCTTTCTTAATCCAACCACTTTCATCGCCTGCGATGGCTGATTCACCGACCTCACAAAGGGGCGAGTCAAATTCCATTATGCCCACAAGTCTTGGATCACCAAACTCAACCATGTTGACACTCATGTTGTTAGGGAGCGGGTTATTGATGGTATTAGGCCCTTCAGGCATCTCTAACCTCCCTTGCTCAATCAAATTTTGGATTGCCTTCTTCGGGGACGCAATCATCTGTCGAGGTGCCCATGAGTGCGATGAAAGGCACAATGCTTGGAGGTATCCAAAGGAGCGTTGGGGTTTCTTGGGCGATAATTATCCAAAGGCCGGAGCAAATCTTCTTTTACCAATCCTTCAAGATATCGCTTAAAAGGCATTCCAAGGTTTCTCAAGTCTTGGAGCCGAGATGCGGATGCATCGGGCTTCTTGGGAACAAAGGAAGTGGCATTGTTACGATCTGTCCCGCGTAGCCGATCGCCTCTTTGCCTTTAGCGAAAGCGAGAGTAGTGTTGGAGGGAGGAGCCCGATATCCGTGGCGAGTGCAGCGGTCGGCTGCTGATTGTAAGCCTTTTCAAACTTAGCCCCGGAATTAACCATTGCACGCAAGTCGGCGTAGGGGAAGTGGGTGAGGAAGCTCTCAAATGCGGCTTCAAGCATGTACTGAAAGATGTCTAAGCTTGCTCCTCGTCGGAGGGAGGAATGGCCATTTCACCAGCTTTAAGTTCCACCTCTTATAGAAATCCCCAATATTCTCATTAGGTATTTGCATCGTTGTTTGCGGGTCAACTCTGTTTGTCTCCCATTCCAAGTTGGCTTTGTACTTATACGTGAAAGTGCTTGGTAATCTGTTCCCAAGTAGCCCTAGCTTCAGGGCAATCGGAAAAACCATTTCAAAGCCCACGACTTCAAAGAGAGACTAAAGTAATCGGCCAAGCTTGGTTTGTGCATCCCTTAGCCTTCATTGCCAAAGTATAGGTGTCCAAGTGAGTTTTAGGGCATGCACTCCCGTCAAACAATTCCAGAGTGGGCATCACAAACTTGTGAGGCGGGGGACAATCGAGTCGGGATACGTAGGCCGAAGAGCGGTGTTCTTTTTGGCGGTCAATTCAGCAATCTCGTGCTTTCATTTCCTTGTGTTGCTCCATAAACCAAGCCAATTGGGGATCCAAAGGCGGAGCGGGAATTCTTGAGCTGATATTTGAGCTAGGAAGAGGACTAGCTGTTGGTGGTGCATTGGTGGAAGGAATACCATATCCGGAGCATAGGTGAAAACCGTCCTTGGCCCAAATTACCACAGGGAGTGTAGGTAGGAGCTGGGGCAAAAGGATAGAACCCGGCGACTTCTTTGTTGGCTTCCAATCGGCGAGAGAAGATGGAGAAGCGGATCGAGGTAGCCATATGGCTTGGATTTTCGGAGTGAGGCCCATAAGTAGGCTTAAGTGCGAGCCTTTGTCCCTGGTTGTTGAATTGCATGGCTGGTTGTGGCGAGGATGCATAGCAGAGAGGATACTTGTGGTCTGGTGATTCGGATGAAACCGGGATGAAGGCTTGATAACCCATAGAAGTACGAGTGAATGGATTTGTGAAAGGCGTGAGGAGCAAGCGAAACCAGTACCATTACGAGGAGGGGCTCCTGACTGTGGCCCCGAACCGGATTGTGGCGGCATTCCAAATTGTGGCCGTTGATGTGAAGGTCTGGATTGATCGGTTCCGGGCGAGGTGGGATTCCAATCTGCTGTGGCATTTCGAGGTATCCCTAACCATGAGAGGACATTCCGTGCGGCTTTGCCCCCACCGAGGAGGCTGTGGCGATTCGTCCCATCGGGGCTGCATGGATCCGGTGGTCGACCCGAAGATCGAGGAACATGTGTTACGGTAGCACCGAAGGAGGTTGGTGGTGGCATCCTGGAGTAATCGGGCGGCCGAGATTGGGATTGGGGTCATCCTCTTCTTCCACGGTGAAGGTGCCATCGGGTTGAGGCTGGCGGCCGACCACGGCTCTTAATAGCCTCGATAAGGCTATTGTTTGTGCTTCTGTCGCACTCTCATCTGTTCGCTAACCGATTCCATTGCTTTGTTACGTCGAGGAGTCCGGGAGGCGGAGTGACGTTGTCCCCATCGTTACCGAGTGATGCGAACATTACGAAACCCGGAGTTGAAACAAACAGCGAAGGCGACGATGCGCTTGACTCTTCCCAAGCGATCAAACGGTGACCGGTGCCCGAAACCAAGCTTTGTGCGGAGGCTGCGGGGGAAAGACACGAGGGTTCGGATGGCGGGAATTGAAGGTGGATAGGTGTTTGGGCTCAAGGCTCGTGCAACATGCAATTATTTGTTCATGTTTACTTAAAACACGTTTTATTAACCTAATCGGTTGGAAAAGATTGCTCTTTTTTTTTGCAAACTATTCGATTCTGGATCAGTGGGCCCCGTCACTACGTCTATAAGCCCCTCGTATTCCACTGTATTTCGACCTCCCGGGGTGGAGCGGCCCGGGCGAGGGTCCTATAGGGCAAGCGGGTCCCAGCTTAGAAGCCCAAGAAAGAAAAACGATCCTAAAAGTCGGCGGGTAATCGAGTCTTAACGAGTATTCGATGTAAATTACGGACAAAGGCGACGTCGAAAGTCAAGATCATGTCCAGGGCTCGACGAAAAGTCGGCATGATTTGGGTGATAAGCGTCCACAATTGATCTTGACTTGTCGTCGGTTAAGCCGTAATTAGGCATGGAATATTCATTAATCCTTGATGACTCGAGTGTCAATCTTTGGGAGTCGAGTGTATAATTTGTGCCGATCAGAGCCGAAGTCAAGGCGCCGGTCAATATCTTGGTCAAAGTCTGCGGCGGAAAACCGGCGAGAACTTCGGCGATTAGGGTCCCGAAAGATATTGAGTCGGTATGCCGACAAAGGCTTGAAAGGAAAGGTCTATACACGGACAGGGCATGACACAGACCAGACTAAAAACCAACCGGGTCTCGGACAAAGTGTGTCACGGACAAGTGCATGGTCGACACGAGGCTCCATGGGATGTTTGGGTAGTCCTGTGCTCATCCGAGAGGCGTAATAAGACCAAACGGACCGCGACAAGGATTTCCCCGGGTTAAGGACGTAGTGTGCAGTGTACGGTCACGTGCGCGTAGTGTGCAAGCAGTCTATATTCTTTTTCTGAGTAAAATAGGAATTTTTTTTATGTGTCTTAAAAAGGCATGATGCATGATTTTTTTTTTGAATTTTTTTTTTTGAAATTTTTTTTTTTTTGAAAATTTTATGAACACATAAGCACATAAGCACAAAAATTCCGACAGTTAGGGACATTATTCCGACAGTCAAAATTTTGACTTTTCCGAGGCGGCCAAAAAACAAACACGAAAACTGTGCAAAAATTAACACACACACAACAAAAGATTTCAAATGTCGGGACGGAAGCTTGACCCTCAAAAGTTTTTCTTTTTTTTTTTTTTGAAAAGATAAAACTCATTCTTATCCCCAGCGGAGTCGCCACTGTGATGTACCCGATTTTTTTTGTGAAAATCAAAACGGAGTCGCCACGCCATTTTTATTTTTAGGGCCAAAACTTTGAAAAAAGCCCGAGATCAGAGATTTAGGTTCGGAGGTCATGTTACGCGTCGGGAAGGACGTTAGTGTGCACCCGACGCGCCTCGCAAAACGAGTCTTCCAAACATTTGAAATCCTTTTGTTGTGTGTGTGTGTGTGTGTATGTGTTTTGGCCAAAATAATTTGAAACTGGGAAAAGTGAAAATTGGGATCTCTTTTTAAGACTTTAAACTGATCCCATGATTTTTTGGAGAATTTTTGGGTTGAGTCTTGGCACTCAAAAGATTTTTGGATTTGAAAAGCAATTCTGCCAGAATGAAAGAAGGCAGTTGACCCTTGACTTTGAAATGGACTTTAGGGCTTGAAAACTCCAGAATCTGGGAAAAGTCCGGGAATGAAAAATGTTCAAAACACCTTAGAAATGGTTTCTGTAAAAGAAATTTTAATTTTGGAGATGATTTGAGGGGTCAAAACCTTCTGGAAATCTCAGATCTGAGATCTGGATTCCCAGAAACTGATGAACTGACCTTTAAAAGAAAATTTGAAAAATGGAGTTTTACTCACGCAAAAAATAAAATAAAAATATTTCTGGAAAGATCTGGATGTTGGCTACAAAAAGTATTTTGTAGTCAACACCCAATTCCAAGTTTTACTGGGTCCAAAAAATAGGGAAATGGACTGAGTTCTCAGAACAATGCTACTGGACAGCAAGATGTTCTTGAGGGAAAATGTGATTTTTGGGGGGTTTGCATCTATGTTCACCCCATTTTCATCCCTAGACTTGATACCACTACTTTTTGTTAAGTGGTTATCATATTCAAGTCATCCTTGGGGAATTTATGGGGTTGAAACATGTCCTTTGCAAAGGGAAAGGGGATGTTTTGTAGAAATGAAATTTAAGAGAAAAATCAACTAGAGATCTAAAATGTGGACCATTTGAGATGGTCATTCATGAAGATGAACTTCAAGATGACCATCTTGGGTCAAAACTTAAGTTAAAATAGACATCAAAAAGACCCAAGTAAGAAGAACAAGATGAACAAGAAGTTAAAAGAGAATTTTAGGGTTTTGAGAAGGAGGGCTTTACCAATGGTGACACCCTATCTTCCTAGGCTTGGAATTTGACTTGAGGAGTATCAAGATTTGGTGTTTGACTTGAGGAGTATCAAGATTTGGTGTTTGGATTTGTGTTTGGGTGGATTCAAGGCTTGAATGTGTTTAGGGTTTGATGATAGAGTTGATCAAAGAGAAAACAAGTGGATAACACTTAAGTCCTCCATGTTTTCTCCCTAATCTTCCTCTTGAGTAGTGTTTCAAGCTTGAGCTTGGTGTGTTTAAGAGTGATTTGAGAATGTTTGGAGTGGATTGGGAAATATTCAAGAGAAAATGGTGGCAATCAAAGGATTCCCACTGTTTTCTCTCTATATTCGCCTTGAGAACTTCGTTCTTTGTGTCAAAATGTGTTGTTTAAACTGAGAGAGGAGGGTTCAATTTATAGGACACTGTGAGTTACAAAGACATCCGCGCGGACAAGGTCAGTAGGCGTGCACTGTTCATTAATTACAGCTCCAGCCTTGGACAGGAAGAATAAAAATTCAAAAAAACCAAATTAACAGCCAGTTTTTGTGTTTCCAGCATTTCTATTTATGGTTTGATTCTTTTGTTTTGCTTTTTAAGATGCTTTCTTTGGTTTATCTTTATTTGGCAATGCCCATTCTACCCTCACTTTGTTAGGAAAGTTAGAAATGTTAGGAATGTTAGTAATTGTTATGACTTTCGTTAATTTTCTAACGAAAATTCTAACAAGCTCAAATTGGAGTACTTACACATAGTCAAATTCTCGGTTGACTACCGCATAGTCAAATTTCTCGGGTGACTACCGCATAGTCAAATTTTTGGGTGACTACCGCATAGTCAAAGTCTCGGGTGACTACCGCATAGTCAAATCTCTAGGCGACTTTGAATGAACGCTCTCCGAAAATCATTTTGATTAAAAATATTGTTTTGTTTTCTTTTTGGGAGTCCCCACACCGTTTTTTAAGGAAAACATTGAAAAACCTTTTTAAAAGAGAAAACAAGTCTGGGGGTCAAGTTACGACGTGGGAAGAGAATATGGAGCTCACCCACGTCGCCTCTTTCGAGACTTTCAATCAGACAAGGACAATAATGATCATTCTAAGTGTGTGCAATTCATGTCAACAAGCAAGGAATGCAAATTTGGATTTCATTGATGATATTAAGAACTGAGTACAACTTGTGAACCATTAAAGGGGGCCACACCCTTACAAACGATTGATTGAATTACAAGGAAAAGGCTGAGACAGTCTGTCCAGGGACTTTGGATGTCGTCCGACACAGGATTTCCTCAGGAGAGGGATGTCGGACGACACAGGGTGTCCTGGTCAGATTGCCTCTTACAAAGGGGGTGGTTAAGCCACCAAAACTAATCTAAAGCTAATACAAGGCTATTTTAACCATGAAGAAGCACTGTTTAGGGTCTAAGATCAATTTGGGGTTAATTGGAGTAAATAAAGTCAAAAATGACTTTTGGTGATACGGATGTCGTATGACACAGGACACCCAGGGCATCCTGTGTCGGACGACATAAACCGCCTCCATCATCAGATTTCGCCCAAATGGTCCCAGACTGCCCAAACAGTGATATTGGGCTACAATACTAACTTGAAACAGTAATATGACACTAAACAGAGGTTGAAACTGTCAAGGGGGTCAATCTGAGCTTATCCGAAGTCACTGAAGCCAAACAGCTTTCTGGGGTCTCTATGTCGTATAACACAAGACCTTAGGGATGTCCTGTATCGGACGACATAGATGTCCTGTTTCAGTGTTCCTCAGCAGATTGATCCCACATTGCTCAATACATGAAACTAAGCTACAATACCAAATAAAAACAGTAGGATAACAGTCCTACATGAGTATTATGGGAGGATCATATGGCTTTAATGGCCAAATGTGAATAATCACATGTTTTTGGCCATGATCATGGGGGCCATCACCTCCTAACTCAAACACAATCAACCAAGATGCAAACTTTAATGCAACTATTGACACTAAATGTCCAGATCTGAAGTGAGGAGATGTGAATATTGATGATTCACATCTCCACCACCTTTATCATGCAAAATCCCAAATATTCACATGTTATCAAACAATATAAGCATGCAATGTAAAATGAACAAGTAAGCAAGAAGTAATCAGAGAGAGAGAGAGAGAGAGAGAGAGAGAGAGAGAGAGTCTAGGGTCTACCTATTGTAGTCCACAAGGCAAAACCACCAATAGTATGGTGTTTGCCCCTTCAAAACACCAACAAGGTATGACCACCTTTGGACTTTGGCTTGGATGTGTGTGTGTGTGTATGAGAGAGAATATGAGTCTCTATTTCAGCAGAGTAACCTTACTTGCCAAAATCCTCCCTAAAATGATCAGCAAAGCCCTTTATTTATAGGCATGCTGAAAGGAGCTCCTATGTCGTACGACATGGAGTTTTAACCGCCTTAGGTCTGTCCTGTGTCGGACGACACCGGTCATTCCTAGGACAGATTGGGCCGAAGGGAGGCAGGCCCAAAGAAGAATCAAATGGGTCAAGGTGAATAAATAAATAAATGAATAATTTAGGCCCAAAAATGTATTTTAATAAATAAACGAGCCCAAAACTAAATGCAACTCAAGGAAAGCGGTCCCAAAAAACATGAGTTCGGGTCGGGGTACACACAGACTTCCCCTCTATAGTCAATCAGACCAATTCGATCTCTCTTCGGGATGTGACCCCCCGCACCAAGTGGCTCACAAGTTTGAACTACGATCCGGCTTGATTCCCTCCTAGGGATACGTAGGAATACTTTCCCAAAAAGGTCCAGCCATTGTCCTTCATTTGCCATACCCCCAGCAGGTTCGGCAATTTGACAACCTTGGTCTATCTTTCCCATCAGCCGCTCATTGGGCTTGGGATCTTTCTTATCAACAACCTCACTTCTTCCATAAGTGACGTTGCCGAGGGGCTCTGTAAGTACCCCAATCCAATTCGCGACCCAATAAAAGTGTCTTTTTCACAATAAAAGTACACTAGGGGGCATTTTGGTAAATTTCCGGTCCATTCAGAGACTTTCGGGAGCTTTTTACGAGTTTCTTACTAAGGAAGTGCCTTTCGGTCCTTTTTCCATGCAGAAGGACCTGTGAGGTATTATTCAGTTGGGACCTATAGGGAATTATCAAAGAAAGGTCCAGAATACGCCAACTTGCATGCTTCCAGAAGGAAAACGGTTATGCCTCCTTTAGCCGTGCGACACAACAAGCCATGACGATCATTCCAGGCTGCCACCTTGCATGTTCTAGAAGGAAAACGGTTATCATCGTTCAGTCGTGCGACACAAGTTTACCACTCCCATGCAGCTATAAATAAGACCCTTCCCTTCTCATTTCTGGATCCCTTCCAGCCTCCCTAAGGTTACTCTGTCAAAATCACGCTAGAAACCTCTCTCTCTCCTAAAACACACACAAACACACACCAATTCCTTCTAATCCTCTCATCTCTCATTCATAGTCATTCCCTCCTTCTCTATACACTCACACCCTCATTGAGGATCCAATCCTCCCTTGTTCCTGGGCTTGAATCCAGTTTCAGAAGCTGATTTGAAGGTTCCTGTAAGTACCCAAATCCGGATCGTCCAAATCCGTCAGAAAGTTAACCGAAATCCGTTAACTGGCCCGCTTCAGGTTAACCGGAACTCGTTAAACTCCCCATTGCCGTGCCAACGAGACGTCCCGGGACTGCCCCATGCATCCCGACGTCGAACCGTACTTAGCACGTGACATCTCACGTAAAAGTATGGCTTTCCCTGAAAAATGCATTTTCCGGCACTTTCTGGGGCGTTTCGGACATTTCCCGGACTGTTATTTTAAAAAACGGACAAAACCGGGACCGGGGAACAATCTTCCACCTCAGCTGGTGACTCAGAGGGCACGTGGCAGCCATGCCACCTCCCTCTAGTCACCCTTCAATCAATTTCAAAGGGAAAAGACCAAAATACCCCTGGTTTGCAAGCCAAGTCCGGCCGGACTCACTGTGCACATTTTCTGAAATTGCCAGCAAGTCCTTCAAATTCCCAAAATACCACAAAACCCCCTGGATTCAGGCCAAGTCCGTCCGGACTCCTACTGCAAATTTCACCTATAAATAGAAATGGCTGTCAAAGCCAAAAAGGAAGGGAATTTTACACCAAAATTTCACCACCCCCACGGTCCAAACTGGTTTTCACCCCTCCCGAGCTCCCGTTCTGTCTCGATTCGCGTGAAACCTTCGTGTTTCGATCAAATACGCACCCTACAACTTCGAAACAACCTTTCGAATCACTTTCCGTGTCCCGTACACACCTCCCGAGCCAAAGGAGTTGACCCTAGCCATAGGTATAACTCCCTCTCTCTAAATCTCCCGTTCCGTCTCGGTTTACGCGCCAGTCGCTATAACCGTTTCGAACGTCATTATCAAAATGTAGACGCCTCCGTCTAACGGGGTCCGATACGTTTTAGCCCCTCGATCCTCTTCTCTTTCCGTAAGAGAAGTAATCACGGGTTAAAACGGCGTTCCGACCCCGTTCCGTTTACTTTTATGTCATTTACCATTCCGGATCGATCGATCCGTTGATCGTCATTTACAATTCCGAGCCGTTTGGCCTCGTTGATCGTCATTTACAATTCCGAGCTGTTTGGCCTCGTTGATCGTCATTTACAATTCCGAGCCATTTGGCCTCGTTGATCGTCATTTACAATTCCGAGCCGTTTGGCCTCGTCGATCGTCATTTACGAATCCGGATCGTTTGATTCCGTTGACACCGCTTTAAATACTGTCATTTACAAGTCCGATCCGTTTGGATTGTGATAGTATTTACTTTTCAAAGTCCGAGTCGCAACCCGATTCGTTGATCGCATGTCATTTAATACGCATTTTTCCCGTAAAAATCGTTAACAATGTAATGCCCGGTTCAAAAACCGGAGTTCGTCCGTCGAACTCTCTTTCAAAACGCGCGAAATGACGTTCGGCCTCCGAACGCTCATCTTCAAACTCCAAGCCGCCATTTGACACTTAAAATCATTTAATACGCATTTTTCCCGTAAAAATCGTTAACAATGACTCGCACGGCTCAAAATCGACGTTTGCCACGCAAACGCTCATTTCAAACTCAAAATCGACGTTTGCCACGCAAACGCTCATTTCAAACTCAAACCGACGTTTGTCATTCAAACGCTCGTCTTTTCAAAAATCACCTAATCAACGTTTGTCATTCAAACCAAGATTAAGCTTGTCATCCAAGCCCCCCATTTCAAAAGACAAACACACACACACACACGATTTCGAGAAAGGTAGAAAGACTCGTCATGCGAGGCGTTTCGGGCGATCTCGTAATACTCTACCCGAAACGTAACTTGACCTCCGAACCTAACAATCTCTGGTACAAAAAGCTTTTTACTCGTTTTTGCTGCCAATAAAAATGATCCCTTTTTTCAAAGCCTTTTCCTAAGTTTTTGCTACCAATAAAAACGACACCTTTTCACAAAAGCCGTTTCTCAACGTTTTGGGCTCAAAATACAAAAACCGCGTGGCGACTCCTCATTTTGTTCCTTCCCATGAAGCGAGGTCTCAGACACCAACCCCTCCGCGAAAGACAACCGCCTTTTTCGCGCCCCCCGCCCGCGCGCGAAAAAGATCGGGTAATTTCAGTTGGCGACTCCGCTAGGGACAAGATACTTTTTTCAAAACTGTCGATGTTTTCTAAAAAGCCTTCCGTGGGTCAAACTTTCGTTTACCCTTCCTCGTTTTCGTGTGTGTGAGTTCCTTTAAACCTCGAACGGTTTTTTCAAAGGCATTACATTGTCAACTTTTCAAAATCTTACCATGTTTGTGCATCCCCATTCATGTTTGATTTTCATGCTGTCTTTTGAACTGTGCATCATAAATTCTTTAAGACACATTCTGAAAAATATCTGTTTTTCCCGGAAAAGAATTTTAGTGACCGCACACTATGCGCACTTCTGCCTCGGAACACCGCACTTCACGTGCACTTGCCGCCTCGGTACACGCACACTACAACCCCTAACCCGGGATGGCCTTATCGGTTGCACTCCGATTGGCTGCCGAGTATGCCTTTCGGGCGCACGGGGTCGTCCCAAACATCCCATCCTAGCTCCGTGTAAGCCTTGGGCGCACTCTTTGTGTCACACTTTGTCCAAGACCCCGGTTGGTTTTTGGCTTAGCTCGTGTCATAAAGCCTAAGTGTATGTTTTTCACGCCGGGCCCCGCTCCGAGTCAAGCTCGAGAGTTCGAGACCAAAGGTCGTTCCCGACCCGAAGTCTTGAGCTTTTCAGCCTTGACTTTGACGCGGAGCTCTGCCGAAAAATATACCCGAAGGTTCAATGTGACGCCGTGTCACCAAACCTCGTCGTATGTACCGTGCCAGCCACAACTTGGCCAACGCTAAAAAGCTAAGGTCTCTCGCACAAGCGAGTCAGGAGAGGTCATGCCCAAATTTTGGCACGATCCCCGCCTTAACTTAAGGACGTTGACTTCGACCGTGGCCCGTACGTCACACACGTTGAAAGTTTGCGTGATCAGCTATCCTTAAGTTCACTTTTTCCTTTGTCGGTGGAACTCGCTTGCCTTATCAGACCTCGCTCGGGATAGTCCGTCCTGAGAAAGATGATCTACAATGGAAACGAGGGCTTATAAGCGTAGTGACGAGATTTGCGATTAGAGCTCTAGGATTAGTTGCGAAAAAGAAGACACGCTCTTTTCCAACCAATTAGGACTCTGAGAAAACGCGCTTTAAGTAAACATTAATCGGTAGCTGCACATTGCACAAGCCCGAAAACCTTGAGCCAAATCCCCTTTTCCGAAGCCTAAACCCTTCCTTTTGTTCCTACTGCGGCGAGAAAGTGGTTCGATTTCCGGGTCGACGCCTTGCCGGGATCACGGTAACGGCCGGCGTCGAGACGGTTCTTCGGTTCCCTCGGTTCCCTCGGCCAGAATTTCCAACATGTCTAGCTCACCAAGAAATCGTGACGGGGAAGGACCCCCGCCACCGGTAACAGATATGACATTGGAAGAAGCCATCCGGAGCTTGTGAGGTTCACAAGAGGCGAAAGAAGATCGGCGAGAATTTCGTGGTACGGCCTTTACGAATGAGCGAGGTATAAGCGGCTATCCCCCGGTCGAGACGGTACTTTTGTCTGGTCGAGGATGACGCATTCCCCAAAACCAGTTCACCAAACCTTCAATCGAGGTTCCTCCCCCGCCAACTTACGGGATGCCTTCCAACCAAGGAAACTTGGCCGACCTAGGCTCCATGTTGCCACCTCTCGGGGCAACCACCGTCAATTTTAGTCGGCCCGAGTGCTACACCTATCACTCCAATATCACCATCGCACCATTTGGACCATCTCAGGATGCCAATATCCCTCAATACCCTCCCGGGTTCGTCCCGTTTCCTATACACGAATCCCTAAACACCAGGGACAAACCCCGATCTGATTCGAGAAAAGGCTCCCGTATATTCTCATATACCAAGCCTTCCACCTCCAATCACTACCGCTCACGTGGTAGCACCGGCGCCGAGCCTCACAGTCCACCAGCTGGACCCAACCTTAGCTGGATGGTCGAGCGGATGAAAGACACGAAAGCCACCAGTGAGCTGGCTCAAAGCGAGGAAACACTCAAATCCGAGATCAGGGAATGGTCACGCCTCTCCCCGCCAAGTTCGAATGCCGGGAGATGGACCGATTCGATGGAACCGAATGTCCTCAAACGCACGTCGACACCTATGTTCTCGGCATGAGAGCAAAAGGAGCAACCCTCCAAAGAAATGGCCGACCATTTCCGGCATACGCTCAAAAGTTCGGCGTTACGATGGTTTACGAGGGTCAAGCTCGCGGATCGCCACACAGGGAACAGACGGTAACATCTTCTGCAGGCATGCATCCAACTTAGAGTGGGAAACAAGTCGCGAGGACTTAATCACCACCGAGCGACGGATGAAAGTGTTGGGGAATTCTACAAGAGATGGAGGCTGGAAACTCTCCGAGATCATGGAGCCACTCTCCAAAGACGAGCAGATGCGGATCTTCAAGTCACGCTAAAGACCGTCCATCGAAAATCTCATCGGTCACAATTTCTTCCCGGATCTCCGGGCCATGGTCAATGCCGGCTCACGGTTCGAGAAGGATCTCAAGGAAAAGTTGGCTCTTGCACAGCCATACGAGATACCGCTCAACGCTGCATTCAATCCCGCACCGGCCCCGTGCAAAGGGAAAGATATGTCTGTCAACTACGTCCATCGGGGACAACGGTCGGGTAACGAAACCCGGTCCCGCAAAGCAACAGTTCTACTCGAAAGCGGCACATCGTACACTTCGACAAGTTGGACATGCCACCGAGCAAGATGCTTTGGAAAGGGTTAATCCAAGGAGGGTCTCCTTAAGCCCGTTGCCAATTACAAACCCAAAGTTCCCGTAGCCAATGCGGACAAGAGCAAAAATCTGCGCCTTCCATCGAGTATCACGGCCATACCAGCGACAATTGTTTGGGGTTACGATACGAAATTCGAACTTGATAGAAGAAGGCAAGTTAGAGCGCCCCATGGGCCCAATACGATCGGGAATCCCTTTCCGAACAATAGGCGTGAATTCCATTGAGTGGGTGCCCAAGAAGAGTGCCACATAACCGGTTTCTCCGCCTCTTTCGGTGGATCCTCCTCCTAATGCCACATCGGCTACGATGTTTGCAACTACTCCGCTGCACTGAGTACGAGTCTCGAGAAAGCCCATCCGGAGCAATCCTCCGAGAAAACAAAAGAAGAAATCCTCTCAACAGCAAGCGAGAGAAAGATACGAAGCTGGAGATACCGGTGTAGGTACACTTGGAGAACCCTCCGGGAGGTTCGACTACTACGTCTTGTACTCCCGGCCAGTCCTCTTTGCCTCCGGGCCATGCGGCTTTAGAGCGGACGGGGGTGGGAAAAGCCGAAAAGTCACAGGCCAGAAACCGGAGTCGGGACCACAAGGGACACCGGAATACCTCGGATCTTGGTAATCTTCTTTGCCCGGTCGAAGCCCTTTAACCCTCCCAGCGGGATCAGCGAATTCAATTTGTCCGGCTTAGAGCTCGGACCGACAAAGGAAAGATCAAGGTCGGCTTGGCAATCGCACTCGATCAATGTGCCTAACCAAGGGCGGCAACCGCCACAGGCGGCCTCAACACACTCACGAGGTTCCACCAAAGGCTTTACCTCGCAAAGAGGAAGACAGAAACGGATGGGTGGATGATTCTCCTTCTACGGATAGAGACGAGATCTACGACTCGCGCCCTGTATGGCCGGCATGATCACGTTGCTGTGGACGAAGACTTACCGAGAGACGCCTCGGGGCACAACGAAGCTCTGTACATCACTCTCAAACTCAACACCATATCACTCCCAGGAGTATTGGTAGATAATGGGTCAGCCGTTAATGTCCTCCCTCTCAGCATGATGCGAGCTCTTCGCATCCATGAAAGCCATCTGATACCGTCTACTCGGACTATCAAGGCCTACGACAACTCGTCCCGTCCCATCCCTGGGGACAAAGTGACTCTGGAACTGCAGTTCGAAACCCGAATGGTGCCCGGAAAAATTCCACGTGATGGACATTCCATCCGACCACGGCTCTTTTGGGACGCCCTGCTACACCACATGAAAGCCATAGCTTCCACTCTCCATCGGTGCGTCAAGTTCATTAACCGGCGGGGAGATCTTGAAGTCATCCGAGGGGATAGTTTCCTCATAGGAAAGCGAAGCCGAGACGATGGCAAGCGTGTCCGCACTCGAGCCTTGGGGTTACCTCCTTCGAATCAACGAGGACTACGGGGCAAATCTCATCGAGAATCCCTCGAGTCGGAGATGCTAACTATGTAAACGTACTCGGCGAGCGGACCACAAACGGTCCGATACATCAAGTTCAAGCTGTCGTTTCCAACATTTGGAGGCGGGTGGAAGGAAACGGCGAACATCGCCATGATGCGGGCACATAAACCCCCGATCTCCAATCCGAGATTCATCGGCATTCTCCAAACAAACTCTCTGGCCCCGCCCAGTGAGGAGATCTTTGTAATAAAGGTCAACAAGCACCGTCATACTCATCTCGGGATGAATGCATGGAAGTCGTATGGGATGTCCTCCACGAGGAACTACCCATTGCACCCCTCTTCTCCAATGAAGAGCATGATGTTTTCCTAGTTTGCTCGGCAACGCAACCTTTGACGCAATACGTCCCTAAACACAGATTGAAGCGATCGAGATGACGATGAATCTGGACTCTCAGGAGTCGAGGACGCGCGGACCCGCAAGCGGACCTCTGCATTCACATGCTCGGTTTGAGGACGGAACTCCTTCCGATCGGGTCACTTACGACCAAGGTTCCAATACCATGGAAATTGTCAAGCTCAATGTCAGTCTGAGACGGCTATCCGATAATTGGAAGCACGTGATTCACGCAACGAGGAATCCCTCGATCAAGTGAATGACGACGACTTCGTCAATATCATCTATTCCGGTATCTGATGAAGCCAAGGATCCCGTCCTTGTTATCGGATTTCTGCAACACCAAAGGTCACCCTCGATGGCCTTTGCTCATAGTAAACGAGGCCTGGCCAGCGAGCTCGAGCTCATCACTACTTCCGAGTACCGGCCCAGCGTGGCAACCGGCCCCGTGCCGTCATTCAGCTTATACCCTCAAGCGCCGCGAGGCCAAGGGCAACGGCGAAGGAGACCAAGCTCCTCACCCTGCTACAAAGTCGAGATCAACCTCGGGAACGCTTCCAGCGGCCACCCCGAAAACATCTGCGAAAGTCTTCCCCACAAGGCGAGTCGGCTTCCGACACGAAATGACCACCTCGGCATCAACATGCTTCGGTTCGATTCTACTCCCGGTCGTCACGGCCCGGATTCGGACATCACGCGGTCGGCGCTAGCTTTGATAGACTTGGCGATCGAGCGAGATCACGAGACCGTCAACATTGCGAGAATTCAATACCCCGTGGGGGTCAATCAACGAGATATGGGCAAACTTCTTGGTGATCGAGATTAAGGAAGGCCGCATGGAATGTCCCAGTCCGACTTCCTTCGTCAATGTAATCCAAGTGTTCCCGCCATTCGGCGATTTGAATGTAATCACGGTTACGGACACTAGCCGGACGATGCGCACCTACGGAGGCGCCTAGGTCTCGCAAGGAAAGCTCTCATGGAGCTAGCCGCTCAAGAAAGTCGTCTTTGGGACGAAGACCAAGCTCGAAAGACCTACAGGGGACCAAGCCCTTAAAGTGTCACGGGCGGCTTCGGACGAAAGCTAGAGGCCACTCTAGACCGGTTCGACCTCAAGAGTTTTGCCCGTGGCAACTTCCCGGACTACCGTCTGTTCTCATCCAACCCCTGCCGGGCAAGGGTGGTCGCGGTCCCGATGACCTAGGAGATGGAACGACACGGCGGAACGAATCCCGGCGCTTACCTTCCCGAGGAAAGCAAGTTCTGTGAAAGCGGCAATGAAGACGATGAAACCATTCTCTTCCAAGCCGGGCATGAAGTCAACAAACCGGACTCCCGAGGGGTCACAGGGAGGATGGGAACGGATCATTACCGCACTCAAATTGAAAGGCCAACTCGGGGAGGAAGGTCTATTTAAAAAACGAGGAGGAGGATGGAAATTCGTCTCGAGCAACTACTCGAGGGAAATTCCACAATCTACGGCCTTCATTTACGAAACGATCAGCCAGGACGGCAACCGGTCACATGGGCCGATGTTCGGGAAGCCGTGTACTCACCTTCCGACATACCCGCCACTCGAGATAAAGCGAGAAGAAAACTCTCCCCGATGGAGGTTTACCAAGGCGCCGCGCGCGGTTCAAAGAAGCCTTGGCTATTCTCACATGGGAAGAAACGCGAGCGCATTAACTCTCGGACGCAGCTCCGGCGCAAGAAGGTTGATCTGGGCCCGGAGTGGAGGAAAACTAGCAAACCACGAGTATCGCCCGGACTCCTGACTCCAGAATGCCACAGTATGCTCGGCAAGAAGGAAAGGAATGCGATATACCGTGAAGAGATCAAGGAGACCGTTCGTTTGAGCCGAGAACTCTCCAACCTCCCCGGAGGGTTAACAACGCACGGTTCGATTCGAGGCAATCAGCTTGTTGTGCGCGACATTCGAACAATCTACGTCAAGCGCAGGCTACCTCCCCGCAGAGGCACCTAAGCCGTATCACAGGACGAGAATCCGTCAAGCTGCCCGAAGCTCCCAGGAATTCATCCACAATCAATGAGTTGAGGGAAGACATATGGCCCTATGCTACGAGGAATCCTCCTCTAACTATGGCTCAACTCAGAGGAAGCGGCTTGTTCGAAGGGACCAAACGATGTCGGCGTTCTAACCCGATCGGGTCAAATCCATGCATTACCACCTAAGGCCACCAAAAAGCCGACGGAGCCGAGTGCAATCCGGCCGGCCCGAAGACACAAGTTCCTTGAAAGAGGACCCGATCCTCACTCGGCTCAAAGCGGACTCGAGGCAAACATTTCCCTTTGGTCTCCGCTCGCCTCCTCTTATCCTCACAAGCTCAAGCTAGAGGAAAGCTTCAGCCCGATACCATGGTCCCCTCGTGGACGCAACCCGAAGATGAAGTCATTCGAGATGATTGGTAACATCCACTATGGCAACATTATCACCTTCACAGATTTGGACCTTCCAAAATTTGGGGCCGATCCTGATGGCCGCTCTACATCACGATCCAAATTTGGACGAGCGTCGCCTTCCCCGCGTGTTGGTAGACGGAGGTTCCGGAATGAATGTCTTGCCCGCCAAGATGATGGACTGCTTGACATCAAGCCCGCGAGATCTTAAGCCTTGATCCCACACTTTGTCGAGGCCTATGACTCTACTTCCCGTACGGTTCTCGGGGTTGCTACTCTCAACATACGGTTCGGCCACGGGTGATCCCCACCGAATTCCAAGTGTTGGACATTCCAATCACTTTCACACTGGCCATCTGGGCGTCCACAGGCTGCATCAAATCAATGGCGTGGCATCCACCCTTCACCGGTGCCTCAAGTTCATGCAAGGCAACGAGCTAACCACGATCTACGGCGACGGTGTCACCACAGGGGACCGGCACCAACGACATTCCGGTATTGGAAATCAAGCATAATGATGACATGCCATTAAGCTGGATTCACTCACGGAGACCTCCAAGATCCAAATATGCAACGTGGACCTTCCTTGTCTCACGATCGAGATTCCTCCCGCCATGAGGATGATGAAACTCATGAACTTCATCCCGGGGCCCGGGAGGCTCGGCAAAGGCTGCAAGGCCGGCACCAAGTTATTGAAGTCGAGGACCACACCACGGTCCGGGGGCTTGGCTACGTGCCAACACCGGTGACATCAAGGAAGACAAAGGCTCGCCCGCACCAAGGCGACAGCCCAAAAGGGGAACCTCCGACGGCACACCCAATCTCCGAGCCTTACGGCTTTGACCTCGCTCATTCTTCACCAAGGGAACCGGCAGCGAAGCCCGAGGGGACCCAGCGAGGAACCGGCAATGAAGCGAGGGGACCGCAGAGAAGCCAAACAGCCCGAGGGCGAGGGGCCGGCGGCGGAAGCCGGCAATGAGCAGCAAGCGGCCGATGGGACCGACAGTGGAAACGATGAAGATGAGAAAGAAGCCGAGGAATAGTCAACACCAAGACTACGAAAGAATGGAACGGCTAGCCACGGGACCTCAAGCGTTTCGAGAGGACTCAAAGCTAATCCGATAAGGGGAGCGTTCCTCGACATCACGGCTCTGCACTGGACCAAGCGCCACCACGATCCGGCCATGAGTACACATTGAGGAATCCCGAGACTTGGAGGAGCAACTCAAGGTACTCTCCATGGGAAACAAGTTGTTCGGATCAGCCGCCGAGGCCACATTCGAGAGCGGTAAATCCAAAGCGAAGGAACCGGAATTCATAGAAACGCTCTCGGTGGACCGGCTCTACGAGTACGTTTGAAGAAGTCATGGAGTTGCCCAACTTGATCGGCGGGGCTCAGACAACGGCATGATCGCCATGATAGGGACAGCGGGAGCCAAGCCTCTCGATCCCCGCACCCTCCTCGAAGCATCCCAGCAATGCCCTTTGAAGAATTGGGTAACTTTCAGGACCGAGGGCAAGCCGGGCGGGGTGGAAGACAAGGCCCGGGCCCGCGCCCACGTCTCCCTAAACCCGGTCTCAAACCCTCGAGTCGGTCCTTGTCGAGTCCGATCCTGCGAGTCATCCAACGGCCTTACGCCGGAGGACTATAATGTTGTAGCCAATCATGTATTCCCGTTCTTGTGTAATGAAAAGTCGACCTTTCGGAGTATCCTCTCATTGCCACTTTAACAGCGATAAGTTAACAAACAACTTAAAAGACGTTAATAATTCAATTGATAAAGAAGCGAGACACATTAAACGAACAATACATTAGAGAAGTTCTCGAGCGTGTAGTTGACCAAGAGGACAACCGGGCCCAAGTGCCGAAGAAGGTTATGACCGAAAGTGAACACAGGAGTCGGTGCGAGAAACTAAAGAAGAACCTGAAGTGGGCGGTTTCTTCGCCGATGCGAAAGGAAGCCACTGATAAGCCTCCTCCAGGGAGTATGTTGACGTGTTCGCCTGGTCATACCGGGACATGCCGGGACTCGATCCCTCAATCGTGGAGCACGAAATTCCCTGGATCCCGAATCCAAGCTGTCAACGAAGGCTGCGCAAGATCGAGCGAGTGGTCCTTGCAAGTTAAAGAAGAAATTGAGAAAATGCTCCGAGTTGGTTTCATCGAGTGATTGAGTACCCGACTTGGCTCTCCAACTATCGTGACGGTCACCAAGGCCAGCGGAAAGGTCGAATCTTTGCGTGGATTTCCGGGATCTCAGCAAGGCCAGCCCTAAGGATGATTTCCCACTTTGCCTAACATCGACATCTTTGGTCGACACCACGGCAAATTTCGAAGTAAAGTCCTTCGTGGACGGAGTTTCTTTGGATACAACCGAGATCAAGATGTCAGGAGGATCGAGGCCAAGAGCGCCTTCACCACTCCATGGGGGACATGCGTTACACGGTCGTACCATTCGGTTTAAGAAACTGGCCAGGGCTACTTACCGGCGGGGCTGCACGAGCCACTCTTCCGTGACATGATTCACAAAGAAATCGAAGTATATGTCGACGACATGATCATCCACTCCAAGGGATCGGACATGCGGCACATGACGGATGCGAGGAAGTTCTTCAACGAGACTCGAGAAAACACTCCATGAGGTTGAACCCGGCAAAGTGCACCTTCGGCGTCAAGCGCGGCAAGGTCTTGGGATACATGGATTACGAGAAAGAGAGTATCGAAGCCGATCCCGGGAAAATCAAGGCCATCATCGACATGAAGCCGCCTCGAACCTGACGAAGTGAAGAGCTTCATGGGAAGACTTGATTACATCGGTCGCTTCATCAACCAGTTGACATCTCTCTGCGAGCCCATGTTGGCCCGATGAAAAGAATGCCGACATCAAATGGGACTCAGTGCCAAACGGCTTTCGAGAAGATCAAGACCTACTTGGTTAATCCCCCAATTATGTGCCCGCCACATGAAGACAAGCCCTTACTCACAGTATCAGCGTATGAGACACGTCTATCGGAGCTTAATGTTGCACAAGAACGAAAGATTCCAAGGTTGAGCATGCAATCTACTTCGTGGCAAAGCTTCAAGGAAGTGAACTTCGGCTACTCGGCATCGGAGAAAACATGTACCGCCTTGGTATGGGTAGTCGGGAAAGCTGAGAAACACTACATGCGGTCGCATTCGGTGCTCTGGTCTCCAAAGTGGACCCCGTCCAGATATCTCTTTGACAAGCCGTCCACATCGATGCGGCTAGCCCAGTGGTCATTCTTCTGGTGAGTTCGACATCAAGTACATGGTCGGAAAATCGACAAAGGGCGAGTAATGGCGGATCAACTTGCCGACTTCCCGAGCGGTGAACCTAAGGGTCTCACGATCCGCAATTTCGGACGACGGAATCTTTTCACTTGGCAGCGCAAACGGCGGCAAGCTCTTCTTCGATGGGGCAGCCAACAAGAAGGGGAATGGCATTGGAATGCTCGCTTGTCGATCCCAGGGCGAGCATACTCCCATAGCCATCAAGCTGAATTTTGAAGCAACCCAATAATGCGGCGAATCTGAAGCTTGTGCGGCGAGTTTGGAAGCCGCCCTCGGCGCATCATCTTAGGTGGATGTATATGGAGACTCGGCATTGATCATCAATCAGTATCCAACAAATGGAAGACGGTAGATTCGGCCTTGAGAAGTACCACGCGTACATGGAGGAGCTCATTGCTCGGTTCAAGGACATCTCTTTTCACTATTTGCCCGAGACGAGGAACCGCCGCGGGCATACAGCAGCCCTCGCCTCTCTTGTCGAAATTCCCGATGGGAAAACGGTAAAACCCCTCGAGAATAGGCGGACGGGAAACACCCGCCTATTCTTTGTGAGATCGAAAAAGAAAAAGAAACGATCGACGAACCACAGTATAATCAAATTTACCGGTACCTCCAAAGCGGAGAAGCTTCCTTCCACAAATGAAGATGGAAAAATACAAAGAAGGGATCAAAGCCAAAAACATGATGGCATTAAAGCGCTGGCATCCCATTTCGTCGTGCAGGGGTATGTTATACAAGAAAGCGCCACCGAGGGCCACTCCTTCGGTGTGTAAACAAAGAAAAAGCCGGCGAGCTAATGAACGAAGTTCACAGCAGAACTGCGGTCCGCACATGAACGCCCGAGCATTGACACGAGATCATTCTCCGTATAGGATACTATTGGATATCAATGAAACGGCGCATCCGGTTCGTCCAGGAAGGCTGCGACCAAATGTCAACGGTTTTCCAACCTCAATCCACATCCCTCCTCACGAACTCTCTTGCATGACTACGCCATGCGCCTTTCGCCGCATGGGAATCGACGTCATCGGCAAGATCACTCCTCCCGAGGGAGCAATAGTCACGAGTTCATTTTAGTCGCGATCGACTACTTCACCAAATGGGTAGAAGCCGGATCGTACGAAGTGCTTGAATTCTAAGAAGGTGGCGAGTTCATCAGAGAACATCATGTGCCGATATGGAGTGCCCAACGAGATCATCTCAGAGCAATGGGACTCACTTGAAGGAGATTGTGACCAACTACTTGGCCAGAATTCGAGTCACACGTCACGGAGTCTTCTCCTTACGAGACCACAAACCAATGGTGCGGTAGAGGCGGCCAATGAGACTCTCGCCATGATAATCGGAAAGATGACCACCGAGAGGTCGGGAGCGCCCGAAAAGCTACATCTAGCCCTGCAGGGATACCGAACATCGATCGGAGAACCGCCACGGGGAGACTCCGTTGCACTTACCTACGGAATGGAAGCAATGTTACCGTGGAATTAGAAATTCCATCCCTCAGTCCTCTTGGAAAACGGGATCAATGAAGTCGAATGGCTACGGGCGCGTCACGACGAACTTGCTCTACTCGACGACGCGGATTGAAAGCCATGGAACACACTCGAGCCTACCGGAGCAGAATGGCACGAGCATTCGACAAGAAAGTCAAGATCCGAGACATCGAGAAGGCGACTTGGTGCTAAAGGAAAAGCCTCCTACGCGGACCAATCCCCTCGGAAAGTGGGAGCCTACTGGATAGGACCGTTCGTGGTACAAAGAATCTTCTCAGGAGGAACCATGAAGCTAGCGGACTTGGACGGAAACCCTTTCGTTAACCCCGTGAACGGAAGCAAGCTCCGCAGATACTTCGTTTGAGGAAGAGCACGAGTCAACTCACCTTCCCCATACACCGTCCCCCTCGGTAAATTAAAGTGCTAAAGAGTAATACCAATTTGGATACATTCCCGCTAATGATCCGAGGTAAAAACGGTCGCACTTCTTTTGTCTTTGTTTTTCTCAAATTCACCTAAAGTGTCGAGCTACGGTGACTGAGCCCCTTAGTCCAATTGTAAAAAGGGGAACGTGGCGGCAATCTTTGGTTCGGTCTAAAAAACAAAAAAAATACAATAAGCATCAATTGCTTGTGTTTTGAAAAACTCTTTTCATTTAACCTACAAATTCATAGCGGTTAAAACATTCTTTGATGAGTTCCAAGCACGGTCAACTCTTGACTCGCTACACGCTAGCAAAACTACAATAAAACATTAATCAATTAATGTGTATGCAATGACAATGGATGGATACTACGGACGGCAAGGTCAACCTAGTTTCCCGTACTAGGTCCTTCATCATTCTTCCCCTTCCCTTTTCCCCCGTGAGTGTTCTTCACCTTCGCGGGAAATATTCCGGTAGGCCTTCTACAGCTCGGGGACTCTTCCCGACGCCTCAGTCAATCCTGTGGTGTCAATCTGAGTCCTTTCTCTAGCTCTGTCTCGAGCGCCTCGCTTCGAGCCATCATCGCGGTGCTTTGATTGGCCTCCCAGATCGGCGACTTGCCACATAATCAGCCATGGCATCGCCTTGATACGATTCCAGGGGTTAGCCACAAGCCTCTGTAACACATCTCCTCAATGTCGAGCTGTCCGGGTGATCGGCGCAACCCAACTGGCTCGCTCCGTCTCCCACAAGATAGCCATCTGTGTCTCCCCCATACACTGCTTCGTACCGGTTCGAGATCTTCTTGCGTCGACGGAACGGTGCCCTCTACTCTCGGTGAAAGAGAACCACAGCAGGAAAGGGACGTGTATTGCCACCTGGGCGGAGTGACCGACGATAGCGTCGAAGGATCCTCCATCCGCGGAGATCCCGCCTCGAAAGAGTAGCGGCATAACTTCGGATCGATCGGTGGCTTTGCTCCGGGCCCATGCTTGCCCTTGAGAACCAATGATGGGAATATAGAAAGAGACGTCGAGAGCGGCCCCGAAGCACTCTGACGATCAACGAACCCTCGCAGCGGTCCTACAAGTGCTGTAACTTCAAATGGGGAACCAGCGCACATGCACGCAGAGTGATGCGTCTGCAAAGTACGGCCATCCGGGCTCCGGCTCGGCTTTGATTACCCCACTGTATCACCCAGGAAGGGCGTCGCGAGAAAGACCAGAAGCGTCACGGAAGATGTGGCACCTCCGGGCATCATCTGCGGCCCTGCTCCCTCCAACCACATGTGTCGGCGACATGACGGGACTCCACTCCCCACATGTATCGGCTACCGGTCGCCATCCGGCCTATGCCCGGGAACGTGCTCGCCCAAGACCAATGGCACGATGTCTCCTCTCCACTCCGCCGTATTTTGCCTCACCAGAGTCCGGTACACTTTGTGATGGCACACACCCAGAGACGTGAATGTGAACAGAGTAGCTTGATGCGCACCAGAGCAAACGCGTCCACACGCAAGAACCCCGCTCCCCTCGGCTCCGGGCAAATCTTTCGGGCAGTCCCGAAATGTCAACGTAATCGGTATCTGTGCTGACATCCATTATGTTTCTCCGAGTAGAGATACCAACCCAGGACACTAGCTTCTCAGCGGTGGACGTACCACCGGCCACATGCGGAAGAACTAGGTTGTTGAGTCTCGAGGTCCCTCCCGAGAATGGCCAGGAAGTCTTCAAACGTAGGAGTGGCTTCGTTTGTACGAAAAACCCACATTCCTCCTTACGTCCCGAGAACCGAGACGCGGCTCTCAAAAGATCCCAATCGGCATGAGCTCCTTCAAAGCCCAAGCAGATTTAATCCCATGCTGACCTTCGAAAAACCTTTTGTTACGCCTCGTGTGGTTCCGTACCCACGCGAAAGTTGTCCAAATATCGCTCTTGCATCCGAGACGATAACTTGGGAAAAGGAGCCATGTCGAAGGTGAAGAAAACCTTAAGAAATGGAAAAGAACTCAGCCAGAATGAGCAAAAGCAATGCGCGGTTCTTACAAATTGCAAAGCTGAGCGCAATTTAAAGAATGCGGAAATTCAATTCTAGTCGGCCGGACTCCTCTGCCGATTGACTTGGTCAACTCTGACCAGTTGCCTTAAAGTTGGAAACATTTCCAAACCATGCCCTGTTCACTCTTATGAAATCTGCGTGCCTGCCCCTGATTTCATTCAACCAATGACAATATCCCTT